>JAYKKI010000026.1:16052500-16660833 GCA_039881145.1 Druceiella hillmani
TCAAATAAATTGTATTCGGTACCAGGATATATTTGGTAATATACTTACTTATTTGAAAATAAATGGCTATAAAACATGACTTTTCTTTTGGTTACAATATAGACTGGTGAAAAATTATATTTTTGAATTTCTTGTGGCTCGTGTAAGTGGGCTCGATTCACTAGACTTATTAGAGATTATATTATAAAAAATAGACGTACCATTAGCAGATCACACGTAATAGCATTATTGAGTGTCAAAATCCAGTGGGTATACTCAATTTTTTTAGTATTCATCGTTTAACGAATTCAGTGATCGATACTTTTTTGTCAAACCTGTGCTGTTATAAGTTATATGATAGACATACAAATACCTTAAAAATATAATTTCATAGTTTTTCTGGCTGAAAAATATAACTTCAAACTTACCTCATTCCTATTTTAACTAAAATAACCTAACTATAAACTTACCGTTTCTTCTCACCTATTTCCAAACCGATATTATAAATCTGTCTGAAGTTTACGTAATAAATCTAGCGACGATTCTAAACATCACAGTTTTGGCAATGGTCCCAATATTTTTCGATTGTGAAAGATAACAATAATAATAGTAATAAAAATAATGTAATAATAGTAATGGATTATCATCGATCAAAAGGTTTAGACCACTCTCTAATAAAAAAATACTAAATAATTGAAACAAAATAGGAATCTTTATTTTATTTGAATATTTAGATAGTTGAATGTTATATATTTTAGTCATTCTTATTTTTTATTTAATATTGAGTATTTTAAACCTTTTTTTATTATTACTATTACTATTATTATCTACTAAGAGTAAATTTACAGGAAAATTTGAAGGAAGGCTATAAATACCCATTCCATTCTATTTCTGACCTACTCATTTGGCATTATAAATTAAACCCTTTTTCTACGGAAAGTCACTAAGAAGCGACATATATAAATCGATAGTTAAAAATAACACAAATTACACACCGTTAAACTCCATTGATAGACAAATAAACGAACTAAGACATATAAACACTGAATATGAGAAAAATATAATAAGAGAAATTTTAAAAAAACATTACACAAGACACATAGACAGTGAAACATCAAATATATGGCTTAAAATAAGTGCACTATACTCGGAAAGAGAAAGGTTTATTATTATTATCCAAGACCAAGTTATTAGTACCAAAAGAAATTACCACTAGAAATTGATAATCAAAGGTCCAACAAAACCGAGGATAATTCAAGCAAATGCTACATACAGCCTGAAACCATTCAACACGTCGCTGGAATATACCATAATCTAACACAAACCGACTATACATAGTCATAAACTTTACTATAGTTACAATAGACCTGACATAACACTTCATGACAAAATAAACAGAACTATATCACTGATTAATAAAGTAGTACCAAACCTTGATAATTTAACAAAAACATAAACCGACAAAATTCATAAATATACAGATTTTAAAAATGAAGTTCTAAAGCCCGGAATCAAAGTAAGAGTTTATACAGTTCCTATCGTTTTATCCACGACTGGTGTAATGTCCACTTCTTTCCACCGTTCATTAAATATACTAAGAGCTTAAACCCATAACTATATCAACATAAAAAAGTCGCGATACTTAATACTTACCGGAACGTGAAAAAGTTTGAAGAAAGTCCAGATAACGAACAGCAATTTAACTGACAGACAGACCGACGCTACCACAGACATATTAAACAATAATATTTACGTGACGATAGTTTGTGAATATCATTAAAAAGAGATACTAGGCCCGGTGGATATAAATAAATAATAACAGCGGTAATAATAAGGCAATTATTCCTAGAATACCATTTAAAACAATGATATTGGACTTCACGTTTCTTATATAATTAAAATATTATTATTAGATTATAATTTAACTAGCGTGACCCGTGCAAAGTCTTCGCATTATTTATTCCATTATGAAGCTCAGATGACAGATCAAACAAATATTTTACTAAAATTGACATATAGAGGCGCAAGTATCAAAAGCATTGAGCTAAAGCGTCACTTTATTTATACGTGAGTGGATTTAAAATTAAACAAAAATTTTACCGACCGTCAATCATATTGACGTTGAGCCGTTAGATGGCAGCATTGCTGTTTTGTGTATATAATTTTAATAATTAATTAATTTGCAAAAACAATAGCAATAATAAATTTTTTAGTTGTGGATGCCGGTAGAGCAAGCAATTATCTATAAAATGATATATAATTTATGTGGATTCGTTGTGAGGTTTTTTCTAAAAAGGGAGAGTAACATCTTAACCTTAGCGTATTAATATATATGATGATGACGATGATGATAATGATAATTTATAAATAGACAATTTAAAATATAATTTAAGAAAAGAGAAATTGAAGCGTTAATCGAAGCATAGAATATATAAACACAAAAGTCTCGTTGTATTATCAATATTTTAAATATAGATTAAAACTAATTAAATCTGAAACCAAATACATATATATATATATATATATATATATATATATATATATATATATATCAGTGTTTTAAAACAAATGATTAGAGAACTAACTTAAATTGAACCATTTATTCGTGAACTCATTTCCAAGTAAAGGTATCTTCCTTCATCCTTCACCGGAGTTCGTTGCTCGCGAATCGGATCCGGGTCGATCTGGCAATGTCCCTCAACCGGCGACGGTAACAGTCGCCTGTAACAGATGCAATAGGCAATAAATTTACTTTGTTACAATTATGTTAATATTTTTAAATAGTTTAATGATCTTTAAATATTTACATTTTTATATGTACCTAATTGTGCGAGAACCCTTGTAAAACGAATCTATCTATTCATTTTCCTCGTATTTAATAGGTTTCTTTTTTTAGTAAATTTTATAAGCGCGTCAATAATAGATAATCACTTCAAATCATTTATTTTCCCCACTCATTAATACTGTATCTGCAAAATCTATTAAAGTTAGTTAAATAATTGTTAGTGATTAAACTTTAAGCTAAAAATAAAATGATAGTCTTTAAAAATTCAAGTTGTCTTATCCAGGCAAGAAGGATAACGTCTTACAGTATACAAAGCATTATACAAAGTATACAAAGCATGCCAACTGGCGCGTTCTAAGCTCATATTTGAAATATTAATATATAAACCAATTACGTGACTTGAATTTGATATTGAAAATATTTAAGTCTGCGCGTGATACCCGCAATAAACCTAACATTGGCTTGTGACTTAATTAACAAAGTGTTTAATTTGGAGTTATTTCATCCATGAGGACTTAATTATTTAATTTATGATACATTATGATAATTTTATTATTTTTAAAATATGTCTTTATATGCCTCGCTAGAAGGACATGCCATTCTTTGTTTCAATAATATATAAAAAACTTATCTCTCTTTTAGTCTTAATTTTTTTATTTGTTTTTTTATTGAAATGTTATATAATTTATTTGAAAAAGATAGGCAAATTAACTGTATAGCTTTCTCGAAATATGTGATTATAGAGGTATAATCGTTGACCATAAAACCTTAATAATGTTCAAACTTAAAATTTAAATGAATTATGGTCGAATTTCGACCGCTGGGCGACCACTAGTAATTATTACAGTTCCTCTAATATGTTGAATTTTTGCGTAATAAGAAATTTGTGTCCTGTTGATTGTTTATTTCAACGTGTTATGGTAAGTTTTAAAGTATTCAAATGTTAGACCTATCCTACCATTAAACGGCTGTCATAAATACCATTACATTAAGAATACAATTATGTAGTTCATCCGTAACGACAGTAAGATCGCCGTACATAAAGTGTAAGTTCCATTTCAACAATAGTCATTAAAGTGTTTACACATTTCTCAACTTCACAGAATCTAAACTAATATAGAACTGTCATGACCACGGAGTTAGGTATCACGCACTCGTGCTCTGTGGAACTGGAGAAGGCATTAACAATTAAATGCATAGAACCGTGTGAGCAGAGAAAAGGGGAAGTGACGTGCGCGGGGGAAGAAATAATTATTGTCTATTTCGCTCTCACCCGCGCTACTTAGCCATGATTGGGTGCGAGAAATGTTTGGTTATGCTCATGAAGTTTAGAATAAAGTTTAGTAATGGGACATATTAATTAATTTAAAAACTTACTTACAATTTACATGAAGTAGTGCAGTGCCGTTTATCGACGCGTTATAAGAATAATATGATATATGTACGGATTACATTTATACGGATTAGTTTTTCATGAACAAGTTTTTTATGTTATTAAGTAGTTAATTATAATTTTCTTGACTTTCCCATTCTTAATGTAATATTTTAGTTGTTGTCAGTATAACGTAGTTGTCAAATAAAACAATTAATTGGGCTTCGAGTCTGTATGTTTATTAAATTTAATTAATTTTATAAAATTCAAATGCATGGATATCAAAGAACTTACCTTATTTTAAAGACAAAATTATTTTGATCATTGATGGGTGTAAGTATATGTGTATAATGTTTGAGGTGTAGTGTAAGAATTAATGCGCTTAATATTATAATTGTGTTTTTTATTATGGACATTTTTTCAAGTGCAAGAATTGTTAAGTTAAATTATTAAAGTATATTCTTAGGTTTCTAATGAATTGTTCAGAATTATTCAGACTTGAAGTATACTTTTTTTTGGTGAAACTTTTGTGAACTTTGTATTTGTAATTATTTATTAATATTGTATTTACTATATATTCTTTAGTTTATCTTATTAGTATTTTTTACAAAATAAACCCCGGGAATTCACAACCACGGGTTTCTACACAATGTTATTGAACAGGATACCATGACGTCGCATTTCTGTCAGAATTTCGTGCTCCAACGTACTACTGCGCAGCAAATTGCAACTGAGAGTTTAAAATAATGAAGTGATATTTTTATCACTTTTGCTGCGCCGTGTTCGATTAACTTTGGCTTCTCGAGTAATAGAACGCACGACGAGGGAGGGGGTGGGGGTCGTACCTTCATAATCATGGGGCACATGGGAACTATTATCAAAACTTTCAGTTTAAATAATCTTGTAACTTGAATAAACCACATAACGTGAATTGGATAATAGAATTTGGAATCGGCTTAATTTATAATGGGAAAAGATTGACATGCAAGCGGAATTTGTCAGCAAATTTTTTTTATTAGGATGCCTCGTTACTCTTTTTAGGGTTTGTAGTGAAAGAATATCATATGACAAGGGATCATATGACAAGTGCATCCTAATGTCATAGCCATAGCCTTACGTTTTTCACAGTTTTACTTATGTGCACAAAACTTTGCAGCAATTCAAGATGAGACGTAACCCACAGGTTTTTGTTGCATAAAACTTATCTTTTTACACCAATGTAAGACTATAAACCTCCATATAGGATATTATTTTAACTTAATATCTCAAGCCATTTCTGGAAAAAGAAAAGGGCTGTTACGGACAACTAAGTAATCTTATAAGGGTTAAGGGATGAAAAAACTTACAAACACGTGTCTTATGGGGAGGCCATTTGTGTAGTCTAATAAAAAAAAATTACACATTTCGTTGAGTGGAATATCACTGGACGGAACTCCGCTGGATAGAGGCGTTTCTTTCGAGATTTTTTTCATTTTAAGCACCGTTTTCAAAATATTACTTTTAAAAATACTGTGCAACATGTCCCCATATTTTTTTAACCACGAGTTTCAAAAATGCTCAATGTTTGTTTTTCAAACAAGTATAATTATCCTTTTAAGCCTGACTCAGAAGCACCACGATCTTGAAAGTTAAATTATTTACTTCAAGTTGAAAGTAAAGCTGAAAATTGTATTGTTATTGAAAACCAATTGAGATTTAGAGGCCGTAACGAATGACATAATTTTCAATTATTGAAATGATTTCATGTGTTTGGTCTAATAAAATTGTAAACTTATTCTAAATCATCAATATGTAGTGTTTATAAAAATTTTGAAGTTAGAAGCCCAATAAAATGTTTTGTCGTATTTTAATTTAGTCTACTCTATAAGCATTTAAATAATCGAATGAAACAAAAAGCTACTATACAAAGAAAAAAAAAGGATTTTCTGCAGCATAACATCTGAATCTCTGAATATCCTAATGAAATGACATTGACATCTTTATGACAATGACACATTGACATCTTTACCCATTAATACATGCTTGTACTCAGTCCTCTTCAAATCCGATAGAGGTAGAGTATTATTAAGTGTATTTATTAAGTTCTTCTTCTCTCTGTTCTTTCCAGAATTGTTTTCCTTCTCTGTCATATTTACTATAAATTTTGTTTTATTTTCAGTCTTCCTTTTTAGATAATATTCCCTATCTTTCACTTTTTAACTTTCCCTCTGTTCTGTAGTTAAATTATTTAAATATTTACATTTTCTAGCGTTAGCTTCTTGTTGTAGTTTTATATAAGCGGTGCTATTTTTATCGATAATTTTTTGGGGGTCTTTTCCTTTTTTATTTCTTCAGACTCCATATTACAACGCTAAACCTAAAACAAATGAAACGTACCGGTTACAGCAAAATTCTAACTATTTAGTCAAATTAGGAAATCGCAGCAGCTTTTATTTTATTTATACTATTAATAATATGTAATTTTATACTATAGACAGAGTTGGTACTTCAAGAAAAGGCAATGTTCTAGATAGAAGGAGCAGCAAAAAACTATTAGGAAATTTCATCTTTTAAAATTACACATATTCATTATATTATGGCAAAGAATTTACTCATTTAAATCAAAAGTATCATACATTAAATCAATTTCATTTAATATATGATACTAAAAAAGGATCATACTACAAAAGTATCATATATTAAATCACTAAATGAAGAAAAGTTGACGAAATGGAAGCAATTAATAGTAAAATATTAATGAAAATATCACTACGTGAATACAGCAGTCTTTACAGGAACACGTGTAACATTCAGCAACGTTTTCGAAAGGACCGTTACCGAAATTATTTTTCGACGTTTTATATATTCTTAAATAGTTTGCGGCCATTTTGGAAACAGTATTATTTAATTTAATTACGACTAATTATCTTCAGTTTTAATTTCTAATCCTAAGTTTTTAATTTCACCTCTCCTCTTACAAATTGTGAAAGGTAGTTTTACCTACAGAAAATGCTTAAAATGGCTATAATATTTATTTTTCATTCGAAATAAATTCAGTTACCGTTGTAAAACTTGAAAGTGAGGTGAGTGTATTGTTAGAAAAGATGAAACGAATACAGTAAAAATATAAATTTTGAATAATATATATGGAAAGGTTTCGGGCTCTAGGAGAAGGAATAAGGATATTTGGAAAGAATATAATTTGAAAGATAGTATGATCTTACAAAGAAAGGATTTATTAATGATCATTTAGGCCAGATACACAATGACTGACTTACGAATAAATTGTTTTCCCGACATCGTGACAAAGTAGTTGGATGTAAAGTGTAGGTAGATGCAATATAGTAAAATATGAAAGACAAAACATTAATTAAAAAATGGTTAGACCAAGTTGACAAGACAATAACAGATAACACTCTTAGTAAATTTTAAGAAGAACTGAAAGTGCACAAAGAATTTTACATGAGCAAAAGAAGTGAAAATCGAAGAGATAAAGATGCCTTCGATTCTCACTTTTTTGCTAACGATCTGGTCGATATTGTAAACTAACTTCTTATTATATATTTCTTATTATTTCTTATTATACGAATTTCTTATTATATATTTTACGTCTTTTATATTCAACACCAATATTAGTTTCAAGGTAAATACATTTCGAATGAACAAGTGTGGACTCGAAAATAATATTATCCAAGAGCTTCCCTATGACACAAATCTTGACCTTTGACCAATTATTATGAATAGATGGCGCAACGGTAGTTTTGTTCAATAAAATTGGAAAAATCCCAAAAAATTTAACATTTTTGCGACGGAGGTGATATGTTACCCTAGCTGTTTTCCGGCAATTTTAACGTGATTTTCTGAACATTGTATTAAAAGGTTTGTCAGCAAAGACATGACTGAAAACTTTCTCTAATCATACAATATTTTACTCGAAGCAAAACCCTAGCTATTATTAGATGTCACTTGCTACAGAAAAGACCGACAAAACAGGTAGGCTCTATTATAATATAATATTATTAAAAAATAAATTGGAAGAAAGAATTTTGCTCCTAAAATAAAAAAAAAACACATTGTTAACTTGAAAATTATAGTTTTTGATGTACAAATATACATAAGAGTATATACTCCACAGAATACGGGGTCATATTTTCATAAAGAGTTTATGTAATTATGATTCCATCTTTCAATGAGTCAGTTGACGAACAGAACAGCTATACTAGCATCATGTATGCTAAAATACAACAATTTGTAGTAATACCAATACAAATTGTGAGTTAATAAAATAACTGTATGTATTCAGTATTGATTTCAGTATACAATATTCCATTGTACGTGTATGCTTGTTAAAAGTCTGATTAAATTTTTTTAACCCAGCAATTGGGTTATACAATTTTTATCACTGCAGAACGCGTAAATATATAGATTCATAATTTTCTTTCAGCTTGTACTCAAAACTAATCAGAACGCAATTGTCCAATAAAGGTGCGGCTCGGGAGGCGCGCTGGAAATGCTCGCTTCTCGGACCGAGCCAGAATGAGTTCGTTTCATTCGGATCTATCTTGATTGTTCTTTAATACGGTTTACGGCTCAGTCGGATATGTTTTACACCGGATCTTTCGCAAAGCTTGACTATTTTGTTATTTCTCTACCAAATTTTCATCCAAAAAATGTCGAATTTTTCTTTAAATTTACTTTTCACTAATACAAAAATTTAATATTTGAAATTCATTTTTATGCAATGGTAGTCGTTTCCGGTAGGTGCCTGGCATTAGGGTTAGTACCATCAATAATGTATCATCATTCATATATCATTGAATAGCTGCTTTAATAGGAGGTGCAAGTTTCCCTTACGTAGCAATTCCTGTTATCCCTTACCCATCAATATTTATCTTAAGAGTTAATTGAATGTTATATGATGTTAACATACAAAAAATTGCCTTTTTAACAAAGTTTAAATTTAAATTATTAAAATAATTCATCCGCAATAACTCTTACTTATCCAGTCGTTAATGATATGTACTCAATGATTAACCATGTCGTGGTCGACATTAGACTTACTTTATTTCTTGTGAATTACTTCGCGACGCCCCATCGAGATGACATATAAGTTATTTTTATTGGTAATAAAATAAATAAGGAAATCATAATCCTATACTAATTTGCTGAATATGAGTTGGTTTTATCGTTGATGTCTTTTCTCTGGTATAATTATTTAGTCGAACATCACCACCACTTAACAAAATTAATTGAATAATGAACGGATCAGCAGGTTGAATCAAATATACGAAAAAAACATTAAAATAATATTTAAGCGTTTAGACCAAATACACGATTAAATGTTATTTTAGTCGTATAGAGGTTCAAATTAATTTTTTCATTCTACGTAATAATTTCATTAATAGTTTTGCTGAGAAAATGGTATAAAATTAACAATGAAAAATTATTTAAAGCAATCATACAAAAATTTAAGAAGTTTGAAAACTATTTAAGTGTCATTTCTATGTCATACCATATAATTCATAATATTAATTTAATTAATGTTAGTTTACATTTTATTCAATTCCATAACGATTTATATTCAGTTTCAATTATATAACGCCATACATAATTATATATCCATTACGTAAATATTTACATAAGCTAAGGGAAATATAATACATAAATATAATAATTTATTACTTTCGGGGAAATATTCAATTTTGAAAAATACATTTAAAATAATGCGCGTAATTTCATATTTAGTTTTAAACATTTGTTTATCTTACAATTTATTGCAGTGTCTGTGACGGATTTTTATAGGAATAATAAATACACAAAAAAAAATTTAAAAAACATTGAAACAACGGCGTACTAGTTTAAATGCAAATCATTAACGGACCACTAGTGTACGAGTTATGTCCAAGCAAAAACATCTGAACGAAAGGACAATGGAAACTTTGGGTCTACCTCTAAATAGAAATAATTAATACATGAATATATACATTGTATTGTTCAGTAAAATATATGTTAATACAACGACTAAGATCAAATGTCAGTATATTCGGAGTTTTACTGTCATTAAATAATTTTAATCTGGTCATTTAACGACCATAGTTTACTTATATTATTATCTCTGTGTTTTCATAAACCATAAACACTGACTTGGACTATATAAATAGTCATTAGCGTCCTTTACACCTGTTTTTGCGTGCGCGAAATTACGTAATACGCTCAGTCGTGCGAGCAGGTGGGTACGTGTATTGATATAAGGACAAGGGTTCTCTTATATTTATATAAGGACATAGAAACATAATGCAAGACTGAAATTCGTTGAACCATTGCTAGGTATATATATCGTGGCATGTGTAAAAATTTAGTTGTGAAAGGGTACACTTAAAAGTTTATAATTACGTGGAAAAGTTATAATATATATTGCACTACAAATTTAATGTTCTTAAACTTAGAGTTAATGGTAAAAACCACAAAAGCTACAATGTAATAATAATCAGTAGATCTATTGAAAGAGTGATGGATATACAACATACAATCTTAAACCGGAAACACAGCTCCTAATTAATTAGCTAAACTTAGGTTTCAAGGAAATTGGCTAATTGTTAAAAAATTAAAAGATCTGAATTAGTAAGAATATGAGAGTAAAAAGAAAATGGAAAACTAAGTAGCGATCTCTGTCGTAAGCAAAAGGTAAGTGCCAGCCATAGCACTTAGCGCAGACTTATGCACGTACAGAAATTATCGTTGATATATTAACTAAACAAATATAATTAACAAAATAGAATCTACATGGTTCCACCGTGTTACAGATAAATTTACTTCTAGTTGAACATACTAAGCGAAAATAAAACTAAATTTTGGTAAAAAAAATGCAATTCGTAACTACTTGTCCACTATCTAAATATTTGACTATGGATGAAGTACTTTTACAATCATAAATCCTATATTTTTGGCGCTGGTGGCACATTTCTGTACAATGTTATTTGCTAAGAAAGGATCGTGTCTTATTTGGAGGATAGACTAAATTATGTAGTAATATTGGCTTATTGTAGTAATATTATAATATGTATTAATATCAATATTTATTACTAATATTTGTGACGCAATCCTTTAAAAGCAACGAACGAACATGTCACGTCACTGCGAATGACGAATGAGAAACGGAAAGAGCTGTGCCATTATTAAACTATTTCTATTGATAAATATTGCTATTTTAGTATTTACGGTTACTTGTATTAATACTGCATTTTAACGTGAAACAATTATTTACCTAAAGTAGGAAAAAATTGCACATTTAGTCTAAAAACTAGATACATTATTTATTGTACGTAGCGTATAATAGCCATATGAAAGTTGACGCCATCTAGTTGTCATAAGGTCCAAGCTCGACACATATTTTTTTAAGAAAATAAATAATGATCTAAAAGTTAAATATCATGATAGGTCTTATTACCGCTCGTTATCCCTTAATTTAACAAATAAAAACTATCAAATGGACGATAAATTTTTGCTTGTTTTATTCCAGTATAAGATCTACACACACACACATATATATATATATATATATATATATATATATATATATATATTTATATATATATATATATACATATATATAATTGTAAATAAATCGGTTGCTACTTTTGTTTAAATTCATTAAATGAAACGATTAAAAGGTAATGTTTAAAATACACTGGTATCTTTCAATTTATAAAAATTTACTATACTATAATATAGAGGCTCAAAATTTCTTGAATGCGTAATTACCTAAAAGATGTTTGCAAATAAATTTCTGAATATATTGAGATGTTGTTTCTTTGATTATGTTATGCTTTTAGTTTATAGGTTCTAACTTCGTATTTTATTTTTTTGCCAAATATTTTAACATTTATCAATTTAAGGATGTCAATATAAAAGGTTTATTTTTCCATTTTGAAATAACATTACTTAGTAGTACATATATGTATATATATATATATATATATATATATATATATATATATATATATATATGTGTATACACACACACACACACACACACATATATATGTGTGTGTGTGTGTGTGTGTATACATATATATATACATATATATATACATATATATATATATATATATATATGTACTACTAAGTAATGTTATTTCAAAATGGAAAAATAAACCTTTTATATTGACATCCTTAAATTGATAAATGTTAAAATATTTGGCAAAAAAATAAAATACGAAGTTAGAACCTATAAACTAAAAGCATCACGTTATCAAAGAAACAACATCTCAATATATTCAGAAATTTATTTGCAAACATCTTTTAGATAATTACGTATTCAAGAAATTTTGAGCCTCTATATAAGTATAGTAAATTTTTATAAATTGAAAGATACTAGTGTATTTTAAACGCTATCTTTTAATCGTTTCATTTAATGAATTTAAACAAAAGTAGCAACCGATTTATTTACAGTTACGCAGCACTAACCTTCTTGCGCACACCTAAACGTCTCTTCGTGTTTACATGATGTGATGCATTTATACTACAATTTTGACATTTTATATTTCAAACTGAACCAAATTTGCCAAAACAATTACTGATTTCAGATCCACTGGAAGTACTCTTTAGCTTCATATTATTTACGTCGTAATACGAGTGTCTCACTCCATGCGTTAAATGATACTTATATATATTTCCTTGCATCTAAAAATAATAAAATGAGTTGTGGCAAATAAGACCATGTTGTTTGAAGAATCATCACATTAGTAACCTTAGACGTAACGAGTCGCTTCTGAACTTAACGACATTCTTCTTTGGTACTCTGGTGAATTACCGAACTACACTAACGGTATGAGAAACGTTTTTGCTGCTTTGCTGTTTTTAACGATGTTTGTGTAAATGAAGTTAATGCTTAATATAAACAAACTATAATACTACATATATATAAACTATAATATAAACAACAGTAGCCCTAAGTGTAGTAATCAATTCCAGTACAGTGTTGAAGATGAAATATAATTTATTAAAGCTAGTATGACGGAAAAAAATAGTATATTACATAAGAAAAAATATATGGTTTTGGAGAGCACGCTTTTGTTCCCGACATCCTTTTCTTTTTCAGAGTTTCATACCTAAGTGTGACTCAGATAAACTTGTATACCAAAGTCTCAGCGGTGAACAATTAAACTCTGTATATGATTAATTAAAAAGTAGTAAGGCACCCTAAACAATATTTGGTGTAAGATACAAAATTTAATGAAATATGACTCTAATTAATTAATTAATGAATTTATTAAAAGATGATCGGTGTAGCTTAACTTTATAAATAACTAAGAAGGCCATACTATCTGGATGTTATATAATATACTTAATCATTTAATGGCGAAATTATTTATACCACACAATTATAAATTTATAACATTAAAAGTTTTTTATGATCTACAATTATATTTATGGATTTTTAAACAAATCAAAATGAAGAAAGGAAATGACACGAATACAGAAATTAAAATCATAAAGATCGTTCGTCGATAGAAAATTCGATTTCGAAATAAAAAACTGATTTATATCTCCAAGGTCGAAATTTTTTATTTCAAATTTTCTGTAATGCCTTCTTCAGAGAATCGGCAAAGATTGGTAAAAGTCTTTTTACGCTACGTTAAAACCATGTATTACTTTATAAATTTATTTATTAATATCATACATTGAATAGTTGATAAAATAATTAAGTTTCACATGATGTTTTCACAGCATACATGTCGTTATAACCCTAGTTTGACAAACGTCCAACAGTAATGGAAAATGTATGGATTTAATTTACTTCATATATAAAAAAATTCTTTCTATATTGTAATTAGTTTTGATTTCAAAAACAATCTTGCAAAAAAAAATTGAACCCACCCCTCGTTCGAAATTAGTAAGAGATTTTTAATATCACAGATCGAAAGAAGCGAATATCTCCTAAAAGCTGAAAGAGCGTTTTCTAGATGACTCCGCTTGCATAACTGTACTTACTCATTCAAATTCAATAACTGTTAGACTGCAAAATTCGCATGTAAATACATGTTTGTCTACTTGAGACTGCTCCTCATATTCGTTTACCTCATTCTGAGACATCTTGGGTCGCTTGACTTATTTGACCCATTGATAATATCTGTTCTTCTATGTACTTTAATTATGTAGGTTTTGTCATGTATTTACGCAAGCTTACAATAAAAAATCGACATTTTAGTTTCCATTTTATTTTGTGGGAAAATGGCTGGGGTAATGAACGGAAATGAAAATTATTTATCCATGGAAAATGTAACTTTAAACGTATCTTTTCATCAAATAAAATGTAGTTACATTAAGATATAAGTCGATAACGTAACGAATATTTGTAAGAGCAATGAAATTTATATTCGGACGACTTTAACAAAATAATTTTATGCTACGCTGTTGACTGTACCGACGAACTCGTAAATAACTGTTATCAAACAGTTAAATTAACAAAACGCTTATACCATACTAATCAAACCAACTCAAGTATAAAAGTAAAATGAAACCATAAAGTAAAGAGATGGTGTTCGAAACTAGACCACGAGATAACAGATTCAATTTATTTCGATGCGTATTATTTTCCGTTCGGTTTATTAATTTTTAATTGACTTTATATCGATTCGATTTTATATATGTATTTTACATAAAATGTATTCCATCAGATGGTAAATATTTTTTTTAACTTTAAAGTTTATTTGATCGCTTCTTTTTTATTACAATTAACGCAAGAAATTATTTTAAGGGTATCGACATCGTGTATATAAAATTATTTATCAATTTTTCCCATTGGATATGTCTATAAATACAGTTCCGTTGGTATGAAACAACAAATCAGAGATTCGCAAATCAATTTTTATTACTAGAAACAGGATAAAAAATATTTTTCCAACTTTCCTCGACCTCATTGCAAACGCAATCAGAAGGCTTTGTTTATTCACGCGCTTGTTATCCAGTCGATATCTCCGGAAATAACCCGGCGACGCAGGAGCGCGCCCGCTACGCACGGATGCTGAGTGGATCCACGTACCTGCGACGGCTTTTGCCAATTAGACTGACGTTTTTGTCTCAATTTGCATGAATTACGTTAAATTATTTCGACGCCTACCTCTCATGACCGCTATTTCGCTTCAGCTAGTAGCATTGAGGCAAAAGGGTTTAATTAGTTGTGTAAAACGATAAATAGTGCAGGGAATATCCTGTGTTTGAATTGCTATCCTAATTGACAGTTTGTATCCTATGAGCACATTTTTATAATGGATTCATATTTTATATTTATTTTTTTTAAATCACTTACAGATTGACTCTAACATAGATGAATGGGTTGAAAATATAACAAAAACAATAAGATATAAAGGGGACAAATTAGATGGGTTAGTTGGGAGTGTAAAACTAAGCCATCTGAGTTAGCGACCCTCTCCCCTTCATTACGCGACCATTTAAGAAATTGTTTTTTTTTATCTCTTTAGCCATAAGTACGAATACTTTTTACGACAAATGCTCATTACGAATATGGAAATATAAATGTTAGAGAATATTAAAGGTTTTTCTACACAATTTTTTTATTTTCTTTGGCTCCTAAGATTTTTATAACTCATTAAAATTTTTATAACTCATAAACTCATTACGTGAAAAAGTTATGGATATAAGCTGTAGCTATTTTGATTGCATGTGAAATATTTTATTTTCAAAATATTTTGTCAGATTTTCGGTAACAGAGATAAAAGTTATAATTTAAAATGACGGCTGTGAGGATAATAGGATAGTAAAATTTTGAAAATGTTATATAACAAATTTGTATTACTAACCTTTGATTTTTTCACCTTTGAAGTTCCAATCAATTGAAAAAAGGGATAATTTTAAAAAATATGTAGATTAAAATTTTGTTTACTTAATTCATAGAAAATATGAAAGAGATCATGATGGGAAAGACCGGGTGCTTCAAGTTGACTATAGAAGGATACGCTTTTAGGGCAGCTTACTAAGATGAGATCGAGAAGGGAGTGACAATTATCTGCAAGAAATGTGGCAAAAGATGGGAGAATGGTGAGGTTACCTTGACAATGTCACAAAGTGTTTCGCTTCTAGTATTACGCTTGTATAGGCAGGTATTAAAATCACCCATAAGCAATAAATGGGGATATGAAAGTAGGTAGCGATCAACTGGACTTTCAAAATCACCGAAATATGAAACATCAGGAGGAGAATATATAACACCACTTTGTCTGGAAATACGATCATTACGTATTAAAACGTAACCTGGGAATGAACACAAATTTGATGGAAATTAAATTTTGGGCCAAGTCTCACTAACAAGACAATACCAAAGGTTAAAAATTTCGAAATAATCAATGAAATCAGAATAATGACACGGAATACTCTGGGCGTTGATGTGGTAGAAGTGAATATCTGGCTATGAGGAGATAAGAGCAGATTGAAGTATATTATGTGTAGAAGGATTATGGGATGTGTCAAAAAATGTATCTTCAGGTGAAGAATCAAGTAAATCGTTAGAAGAAAAGGAACGAAAAGAATTTGAGGAAGATGTGGGTAATATGTCAATATATTATAAAGTTATATTAATTTCATATTAACCAGGAACAAAAAAGAGAACCAGAAACAAATCACATACAAAACAACAAACAAATTAAAAAATGTATACAAGAAATTTAAAAAAATAACACAGGTAACATAACGTAACAAGTAAATACAAACATTTAATACATAAAAATACATTTGATATAAGCATTGATAATAACAAAGAATAAAAAAAAATATTTATAAACATGGCATAGATAAAATGCAAGAGTTTGTGATTCATGCGCGCAGGCCATAAATTAAAGGCCATAAATTATATATATGTGTACGACGTTCGCTATTAGTGGTTTGGAAAGTCAATAACCTACTTTTGGCCGTTTGTAATTGTTGAGGACGTGTAAAATTTCCTTACATTTATCCAGAAACATTACAACAATTTCCCGTCGCGAGTCCAGCATTTAATCATTTAATTTGAAAATGGATCGTGCTAAAGTGAATAACTCCTACCGTGATCGTATGAGCGATTCCGTTACGAGTATGTGAGTTCCTTTTAATGATTTTTTTAAGCGATCAAACTTTATAACGGTCATCTCGGCAAACAAACTTTACAAGAATAGACCTAGGAGTCTTAGGTTGCATGTTAACCGCACCTAGACGATAACACGCGTCCAGACTAGCTTCAGTTATTGCTTATTATCCAAGCTTCATGACTATAACATCAAGAGCAGCTGCTGTTGGCGATACCATGCTTTCCTCCTTCACGCCGTGTATCAGAATAGTGTTGCGACGTTCCTTAGCTTCCAATTCCTGCACCCAGTACTCCGTCTGTGTGTTTTGACATCAATAAGCCCAATATTTCTTGGATTTTACTACGGAAGGTCACAAATTCAGAGTTTAGTGCCTCGATAGTGAGTTTCGAGACACTGGTTGATGGTAAGTCACCCAGTTTTTTTTTTAAAATTGTCTAGGCATGCAGTGTTTATTTCCTCCAAGCGCTTTAATTCGGCCTCCAATGCAACGTCGTAGGAAAAAAATTCTACATACCTTGCGTAAAAATTGTGTAAATGACAGTTGTCAGCTGTGTTGTAGGGATTAGTGCATGAAGTTTACCTTTTTTAAGTTTCTTTCTTATAAAAGGCATTTTTTTTTATTACGTGCAACTTTTATGCTTCCCTTTGACACAATATAAAATATATAAAAAAGATTAATAATATAATTATACTCAATAAAAAACTGAGGGATAAAAATTCTAAGTAGCTATTTTAGAATCTATCTGAAGTAAGTACCTGAAGTAGTAATGTTGGAAGAAGCGTTGAAGCAAAAAAATCTTTTTTTTTATGAAATTTCAATTTGAAAAGAATAATCAAACAAATTCTACCAATTGCAATAACGAGTTTCTCATTTTGGATGTAAAAAAAAATTAAGTTATCTGCAAAAGAATATTGCGGATTTAATGCAAAAAGAAAAACACAATGACAATCTTTGATGACAATAAGTAATATTTGCTTGGAGATTCCTTACTAAGAAACGATTCGAGGGAGTAAATGTTGCAAAATATTGAAGGAAATCGGACGATTAAACGCTTTCAATAAATCTTCTCCAACAGTTTAAATTTGTCGCCAAAATCGCATTACTTTCACTTAAGGTCCTTGTTAAGCTTCGATGAAAATTTCCATTAAGGTTTTTCTCGCTCTGTGTTGTAATTTCCTTTTTAACGTTTGAATTATATACATTAGAGTTTTAATGCTGGCGAATAAAATTGGTTTAGGATTTTTGCCTAAATTTTCATCAGTGCTATGTAGATATATATATATATATATATATATATATATATATTTTTTTTTTTTTTTTTTATATCGAAGTTGATATAATGCAAATGAATGTTTTAATGGTTAGTCAATAGGATCAGACTAGGACTTTTTCTAGGAAAGAGTATTGTATAAAATGGTATGTATGCAATTTTAAAAAAATATATGAAAACCATTTCATAGAGCTCCTCTATACCAAAAAGGTATAAAAAAATTATAAAATGACAAACGTTAACTCCAATAACCTAGTAAATGACGGCATAAGTGAGCCGCACTTTAACGCGTAATGTTTTGCAAAATATCCTCGATTTGAATGAATGCAATATGCATATTATAAATATATATTTTTACAGCGTTATGTGTTAAGAAGCAAATTTTTGTTTATCTTTCAATGTCACATATAGTTCAATCCATCCTCAAGGGATGTAGCTGAAAAGGCATAAAATATACCGAAATAGTAAAATTTCAATTTTGCTTGCTGAATCGGAATGAGTTTATCATTTTCTATGCTGTATGCTTTTGTCCATATCATCTGATCGAATAGCAGCACTTAAGGTGTTTTCTATAGTTTAAGAAGCTATGACCATTAAGTAGATTCATATGGACAATTCATTTAGTAAGTAGCAAAATTTATTTAAGCGGTCGAATTATATGTAGCTCCGTACAAAGCTCTGATTAAATTTTCTTTTTGTTTGGGTTTTTAAAATTTAAATTGTGTGTTAGTCTGTGAAAAATTAAGCTTTAACCCAATAATTATAAACATGGGTACAATATGTGAAAAAAAAATGGAAGACACTGGCTTTACATTAGCAGTTTCACTTAATGATATTTCGGTTAAATTACATTAGCATTTATAAGAAATAAAACCAGCTTCGGAATTGTGTTCTGAAATGCATTTAGCACTTTGGCTTGTTAAATAATGCAAAACAATATTTGATTGTAGACCTACTTAAGTGTTTTAGACATATAAAAAAAATATCTTCAAAATAATTAATTTCAACATTTCGAAAGGCAATCGATATAGGGGTGATTATTTCTGATATTAATTTAAAATCTAGGGACATCGAAACACGACTTTAGTTTACCTGCTCAGTATAAATATAATCGATGGTTATAATACACATAATAAAATTTATAAATTTTATATGATGGGATAAGAAACAATTTGTTAAGAGAAGAAAAAACCGGAGAGTAAGAAAGATATAACATTTTTCTGAAGAAACTGAAAAGTAGTGTTTGCCTTGAAATAAACATTTAAGTACGTAAGGAAGGAAAATTCAAACGAACGAGGCGGTGCGACCCAGCGAAGCTCTGAACGGATATGCTCTGGTGATCTCAATCGACAGAGTGAGGTCACACGCAATTGGGTCCAACCCGCTCAACTTTCCAATTAAGCTCCTGCTAAGCCTTTTTAAACCTTTTCCGTGTTTAATCGTGTTGGAAACCCCGTGCGTTGCATACTCCGCTAGCTTTACTATTGACTAGATTTTATTATTGACCAACCTTCAATTTTGACGATAGAAGTAATTACAACTTGAAGATTTTACAAGTAAACGATTTTCATTTTGCTATTTAATGCTTTTGAAAACAAATGCCAATTTCAATTTTTTTTTAAATTTATTATAATTAAAATTTTTCTTTGAAGTATACGCAATAAGTTGCAATTCTCAACCGATTTCAATAATTGTTTTTCCTATCTATTGGCTATCTATCAAAATAGAAGTTTTCACAATAATTTGTTAAATCGTTTCATTTTAACAATTTTCAAGAAACACTTCCTTTTTGCTTGCGCGGTGACTGTACTCGGCCTACGTTTTGTGTGAATTTTCTTGCTTCTTCTCTTTGTCTTCTGCTATCGTTGACTTTGGTTTTCATGTTTTTTTAATAAATATTAAAAAGCGTGAAAGGTGTACTTTTGATTTTGCCTACGATTTGTTTCTATATTCAAATAGCCAGTAGGAATGGTTCATTAATACGTGCTAGAAAGGGTATTTCCAAAGGAAAATATTAACATACGCGATGTCAGAGACGTTATTGAAGTATATAAGAATTTTAAAAACTGCATGACAATATTGGGACTTGTTGAATGCTAAAAGAATTAAAAATAACTATATTGAAAACTTTTTAAGCTATAGAAAACTGACGAGGAAATATGTTTAATTTATTTTTACTATTCAGTTAGCACAGAAATTTAAGGATGGCAATGTATACCTCAAAAAGTATTCAATTTGTGCTGACAAAATTATTAGTATTCGAAGTCAAAATATTTGTATAAACCTATGGTAACATTTTAATCTTTCTCCTTTTTGGGGTTCCATATACAAAAGAACACAACACTCTTAATGCCACTAACTAATGTGCTTACTTACTGGGCCTGTCTGTCAAAGGTCCATAACTTTTAACGGTTATTATTATAGATTGTGTGTGATACTTATCTAGTTACAGTAAAATAAATTTGCTTATTCGTGGACCTACAGAGCTAAATTGAAGAGGAACAAAAAACGTTTGGATAAAGAAAACTTACGTTGGAAATTCGGGACGAAACTTCTACAAAGTTTCATTAAAATACTTTTTTCAGGGAAATATCTGCGATATTGATGAAATTTCTAATGATATTATATTTCTAAAAGTTAAAAGATTTTGATTTTAAATATTAGCTTTGACCGGCGGCTTCGTTCGAGTGGAGACATAATTTTTTTATTATCAAAAAATAAAATGTATTCCGCTATAAGGACTAGTCTGCAAATATATCCATAAAACAAGCCACATGTATGATGACACGTGAAAGTGAAATAAATTAACTCTTGCTCGAAGATGATTAAATAAATTTTTAGTCATACGGATTACTTCATTGAAATATATATAATTGATTTAAATTTACCATAAATTATCAATATATGCTCATGTTTATTCCTTTAAAAAGTCTGTTCCTCCTTTAAAAAGTGTGAACAATTTCACGGAGAATTTAACAATTTTAATACAAATTAAATATCATTATGCATTAAATACCTATGTTAAACTCAATATTGTTTATATGATGATCGTTTCGAAAAAAAAATAACTAATTAGAAGCACCCGACTATCGTTAATTCACCCGACTATCGTTAATTGTAGTAAATACCCACACAGAAAAAGGAATATTTTCGCATTGGTTAACATTTAAATATGGTATTAAAGATCTAATACAAGTTACTAACAAGATCTAATACAAGTTAACATTTAAATACAGGGTATTAAAGATCTAATATAAGAAAGATACAATTAAGATCTTTCATAGAATTTCAACATGTGTTCATGCAATAGAGTTCGGAGTTATGTTATTTTATCACGACAGCCAGTATGGTTGATGTTATAGTATCCCGTAAATAATTAAGTAGTGAAACAAGTCTTTTGTGAGCTGGGCTTAAAATAGAAATAACTCATAATTACATATGTGTATTAAATCTATTTGCAATATGTGACCTCCTCTATTTTCCTGTTACGCTGTTTTATGGCAGCTTGAATCTAAAATAAAACGGGGAAATGTTCATTTGATATTAATATAAAAAAAAAATAGTAATTAGTTCCCTTATAATACATATTCTATGTGGAATCCATTCATTGCCAAGGAACGATCCATTCTATTAACAATAAAAGTATGCGATCATGCCAGGCTACAAACATCTTTTATTTGATGAAGCATTTTTACTCCTACCACGCAATGTTATCTCACTCTTGCAAAACAATTGTGTAATTACTACTTTTGGTTGCACTCCACATGTATCCGGTGATCTAACTAATCATAACACTGGTCCGCTTAGACTAATCTAGCAACTTCCGTACTGCGATGACAGATGGCTCTTACGACTTGATTGATATTTCCTGATGACATATCTTTGAGCCACGTGACGGGTGTAATGCTGAGTAAAGTATTTCAAATAAGATTTTCAGGTCGTATTGAAGAAATTAGAGGTATTTTGGTGAATGAATTCACGTCGTTAAAAAAGCTATACCCCTATGCAGTCTCTAATTATACCGGTTCCCATATTTATACTCCATCTACGTTGAAAATTAATTGCCGTAAACAAATGTGATTTTTTAATGCTCAAATTTGCTGATTATGTTATTTCAACAAACATTTACCGTTATTAATACTTGCCCTACTAGCGAGTAACCTACATTCAAAATTCTATTTATATTTATTGTACTCAAATAAGGGTGGTTATGAAGTGTATTAAACGTACTTTCATCTAAAGCTGTTCAGCCTCTTCTCATAGGGCGCCATTGGCCCCATTATATTATAAATACCCATGATAATCGAAAAATAGTATCTCTACTCATTCATTGTCCATAAAGACCAGCTGCATGTCTGAAATTACCATTCCACATTATCGTAGCGTAAAATTCATTGTTCCTATAAAGTGTATTCATTTTCATAACTGAAGTAAACAAAACGACACGTTAACAATATGAAGGAAAAAAAATACTATTAAAATAGCGATCACAATAAAATACCAAAAACTAATAAAATATATTGCACAGAAGCAAAATTAATAAAAACACAGTAACACAAGTTTGTAACGCGCCAAGAGTTAATATTGCACTAATTCCAAAATAAAATATTGCGTTGTATTTAGTAAATCCTTTTTTCAAAAATATCGAATTTATTGTTTGGAGACAGAATATAATTTCTTTTGATCAATTATAAATACGTGAGCCATAACCCCGCAATTTTTGTCCAGTGAAATAAGGTTTAACACCCTAACTGAAAGCCCAGGGATTTTCTTTTCGCACAAACACGCGTACAAGAATTTTTAGATTTCAATTTTTTATTGCAATTAACAATAATTTTTCTAAATATTTCCCTGTTTTCTTAATTTATAAATAGGTATATAAACATAGAAGAAAATTATTAGACCAGGGAATATTCCTATTTAGATGTTTTTCCTACTTCATAATAGACCTCTATTCATGAAAAAAATTAGTAAATCAGGAAACATGTACAAATATTATTTTGTGTTTCCTTGCTCATTTTCATCGCATATCTGGATTTCTCTGGTTCAACTTTTGGTAAAATTATTCTTAACGACATTTCTTAAGAATATTCCTATTTTTTTGACATTTTTTGATACTTATGTATAAAAAAAATTGTTCAATCAGGAAACAAGCTTATTTTATATCTTGTTTTCGACGAATATTAGGATTTTTGGGTTCAGTTGTTTAAAATGATTCGTAATATTTTTATAAATTTGTTTATGAATTGGAAAAAATACTAAACCAAGGTATACACATATTTTAATATATTTTAAATGTGGCTTTGAATATTAAGTTGAACACTTATTGACTAGCCATTCGTCTCCAAATAGACACACGAATAGTACCGACTATATTCATGATCTCTTTATCGTATCTTTCTTTCGCCTGCGTGTTTATATCCGTGTTTCTATATTAAAATATGAAAATGCATATGGAATATGAAAAAAACAAAAAAAAAAATAATTTCGGTCTAGCTTTCTCGCGTAATAGCTTGAAATCGATTTAGTCTGTGACATGTGGTTCAAACTACACCCTCCGCCCATTTCATATCTCGGTCGCATCGTTTGGTGTGGACTGATAAAATTTAAACGATATAGACAACCATCGCACTGCACCATTCTATCGAAATTGTTGGCGGTTTTGTCACGTCGGCTAGTGACCGCGCCATTTGGAGGGTTATATATTCATCAAAAACGATGTATACCAATGGCCACTTTTACATTTTTTCTTCAATTCATAAATGTTTAACCAAAACTATAGTTTGTGTGTTGTTAGACTATTTGATCGCATTTCCCTACCCGAATATCTTCAACACCATTTTAAAAATGGTCAGATAACGAAAATTTCCAAAAGCATTTTCCTTAAACATCTAAGATGTTTCACGTTTTTTGTGTTATAATGATGACCTATGGAAAGAGATAATCTTATATGCCATATATTTTTATGTAATATTCACGTTATTCGGCCCGACAGAAAAATATTTCAATTTAGTTACTCCTCTACAATGGCAAATTAGAATATTGTTATATAAAAATATTGCAAGTTATGGCAAAATTTTTAGTAAATCTTCATGTAATGTCAATGGACGGATCTCATAAAGACGGCGACAGAGACCAGCATCATAAAGTGTTCTAGAACCGCTACCGTTCGGTTGAAATTGAAACGCATTGTTAAAACAGCCATCCGAGTTGAGAGGAACAAGGAACAAAATCAACCATGTACATTATCGCCAAGACCATAACCACTCTGACAAAAGTGTGACGGCTGGAGAGAGAGAATGTCTAAAAATACGACATGATAGGGAATATATTTGTCTTTTTGAATTTACACCTATTTTATTCAAAAACCGTCCGAAGTAGACATTTTAAAAATATTCATAAATAAATTAAATGGGAAATTTATTTGTACTTCTTTAATTCATATATGAATATTGTTATAAATTATTTGGTCTTAATTGTTATTTTTAATTTTATACTAAAGGACTTACTATGGCAGAGACAAAAATATTTTGTTCCTAATTTTAAATTGCATAAAAAAAATCCATTGATAATTAATGAAATATATTTATAAAGAATTATGATTTCTATCTTCTTTCTTCTTTGAATTTATTATCTATATCCAACCATACCACTTCGTTATCGAGAATCCTAAAATCTCGAATTAACCTGTTAATATAACTGTAACCATGCAATTGTGGCATTGTTTGCAAGCAAATATGAAAATTGGAAAAATCCCATAGAAATTAATAAAAAAAGATTTCATATTAATTGCGAAGAAAGAACTTTCTGCATATAATACTCTCTGCTATCATTCTGTTTTCTATTTTTTTTTACCTTTCATTACTATTTATTAGTTTTAATCAAAGTTCTATAGCTTGTATGTATTATGAATTAATTTGTCCATCTAACACAATTTTACTAATAAATATTAATAAAATTAGTTTCTGATCCATGTAATTAGTATTTGATTCAGCAATATATTTCCCAAGAAAACATACAAGACAAACGTACCTTACGTTACGTAATTAGAGGCGTCAAAAACTGACATTGTCGGTGGCATGGTTCGCTAGTTGTTCCGTAACAGCAAGCAATAAAAGAAATAATGTAACAGCAGGTAATCAATGTTTTTATTGGCAGTTGTATATTTTTCATTAGTTAAAATTTTAGTAGATTTACAACTTGTTTATCACTAATAAGAGCCTGTTTTAAATCGATTTTAATTACAGGTACATATTTAATTGCAACAGATATATTTTTTATGTGGTCAAATCGTTTTGCTCACGTCCTTCAGCAAATGTATGATCGATCTTTTTTTTACCGTGTCCTTGAGTAGCTGCGGTACGGATTTCGTTTTAGTATTGAGGAGTTAGAATTGAACGCTGAAATGTCTCCAACTTTTAAGACCGAAGAGAAATATTACTTCAGATGAAAAGGCAAGGATGAGATTTTTGCTTTCATCGACAAGATAAATTCAACGTTTTTCTTATCTTTACTTTTTTCTGAATTTTACTCTCGGCCTTCTCGTATATTGTAATATATACTTCCCTTAATTCATTATTAAACTTACTAAGAGATTCTTCTTAAAGAATTGCATTTATTTACTCAGCACAAAACCTTGATAGCAATAGGCAATCTTGACAAGAATCAGCAAAGGCAACCAATAAAAATGTATTAAAACCACACAAGTATGTATTCGATATAAACTTTTTTATATTACGTATTTGAATATAGAAATAAATATGTTTGTTTGCGGTAAAAAATGGATGTACGTACATATGGACGAAAAAAAAGAAATTTACTATTTGAAAAGTAAGACTTACTATTTAAGAATTACTATTTAAAAAGTGAAAAAAAAACTATCAAGCACGAGTGGAACTCGCACTATGATCGTTTCGTACATATTTATGCATTTATAAACATGTATTGATATATAATCCTATATCTAGTCTACATCTTTCATATGTCCATATCTTGCAGAGGCGCATGCATAAAACTATTTTTTTTATGTGATATAACTACAAATTAAAGATTTTCGATTTTATTTCTTTTACTTGTCCTGTGAGACCTTGCTTTTTTCCAAATTTTATGCTCCTAGGTCAACTAAAAATACCCCATAGGTTTTGATCTATTTGCTAGTGCCAAAATATGCGGCATTAAATGGCCGTATTTTTTAATTGCGTTGACTTATGATGCCAATATCCTGTAGATTCTTTACCTAAAGTTGGCCTAGCTAAACTGATAATATAGCTATCTGTGCCGATTGTATAGTGCAAATAGAACTTTCTAGCTAGTGTCACTTTAGGCTCTAGGTAGATTGTCCAGCTAGACCAATCAGGTACTGTGTACACTGAATTTCTACCATCCTCTGCCCTCTAGGCAGATCTCTCTAGTACTATTCAACTGACTCATACATTATTTTTCCCTATTCAAAACTTTGGTTATTTCTACACTACATTGTTTTGATTAGGTATTTTACATTGTCAAATTTGTTTTTATTTTCAGTAGTTTCAACAATAATTTTTTGTTTCCAAAATGAATGAAATTGACATTTCAGCTTATAAATGAGGAACATTTTGTTGGAGAAGAAAAAATATTTTTAAATTAAATGATTCAGTAGAGGCCCATCCAAAATTTTACAACTGCTCTTTAAAAGAGTATAGAAATCTAAATCTAGGAAGGAAGACAATAGAAATCCTAGCAAAGTTACTATTAAGTGTGGAAGCGTCAAACTGCTCTTAGGCTCTTAGTTCCTTTAATAAACTTGCATGTATTCTCTCTTCGTCTGTTTCGAATGTTTACTCTCCAACCCACAACTTCCTTTTTTAATTTCCTTCTTTTTTAATTAAAACTACCAGAGCATAAACAACTTCTCTTCGCTGGGAACTAACTTCGCGACCAAAAATATAAACAAAATAAAAAAAATAGCTCCACTCTTCTCTAAATGAAAAGTCTACCAAGATTAATACTTTCAACAAGTGTGTACCAGTGAACATAGGTACCTAGATAATCCAATTGCTCTAGCACTTCTCTACCGCTGCACTACTAGAGAAAAAAAAAACACTCTACTGTGTACAGGCTATGGTATAGATCTCTAGCTAGAGAAGCGAATCTCTCTCGATTTTTCTCCCCAGTGGACACGCACCTTAAGAAGCTTGATTTTTTTACAGCTTCAAGGAACCATAGACTTAAGTATTTGGTATTAGTTTCAACTTGATACGTTTACAAACAAACAAACATTTGCAGAAATTGAAACTACTTTATTAGCAGTGCAATGACACAGGAATCCTAAGCTCTACGCTGCGGCAAATGAATACATTTCCGATGTCCGAAAAACACTGAAATGAAAAAGGGCACGTAAGCTAAGAAGACAGCAAAAGTGCAGGTCATCAACGCTTATAATTTATAATTAATTGTAACATAAAATCTCTTGAGACCGCCGCTGAAGGGAGAACGAAAAATGAAATCGTTAGGTATTTTTATTTTAATTTAGTGTAAGCTTTATAATGAAATCACGAGTAAATTTCAATTTTTTATTTTTAATATTTAAATTGATGCTTTGAGAGACTGATTTTCCAAGATAACTTCTTGGTTGAAACATATTAAATTCATTCAGATACAACTCTTATAAAACAGCTTTTTAGTGCATATATTGTTAATGGTATTGCATTCGCAATAATATTTGTAGCATTTTTATAAATAAATAAATATTTAGGTGGCATTGCTCTGTAGTATTTATAAATTCTGATATAATAACAAAAAAATTTACATATTGCGGGAGTTTCCTTAACTCTACCATTAAACTTTATTATAAGTGAATTTTTCAAACGAAAGTATAATCAAATTTTGAAGTAAATTTCAATAGTATTGAAGAAATATGTAAAAGAAACGCTGCCTAAATAACCGAATTCATGAGGAATTTTATAATCAACTAGCTAAGTACCCGGTGTTGTTGGTCTTGTTTTAATTTTCATCCCCCCTCCCCCAAACCTCCGTGTTGGGAGGGAGGGAGAACACTTACACAAGTAGATATACTGTCTGAACTATTTGAACTAGCCCTGAGTTATAAACATTTCAACTGGTGATTCCAATAACGGTACCACCAGTTGAAATATTTATAACTCGCCCTATCAAAGCGTAAACCTATTCGTGTCGTATACAGTCTCATAAATCAGAAAATTAATAAAAAAAATTTTTAAAAATTGCAACCTTAATTCGATGCTTATAATGTCTCTGTATATATATTTTAAAGTCTAAAAATAATGAAAAAAACTCCTAATTCTCTATTAGTATATAATAGGATTTGGATTCTTTATATCTAAGCCAAGTTTAAACTTTTACATGAAATGATTTCTAAGAAAAAAAGGTTGTATAGGGAACCAGAAATATATACCAAAATATTGTCTCTTACATTAATCTTATTTTTATATGTTTTTCAACGTAAGAACAAAAACAAATAGAGAAGATAAATCTCTAAATATAATAATTTAATTAGATAAAATTTACTTTGGTTGACAAACAAATTCAAGGCCTGTTAAATATTAATATCAATAAATTTATTTTGCTAAACAAACTATTGTGTACATAAATATTTACGAAGTTATTTCACGAATAATTTATTTTGCGAATTAACTTCATAAATATTTATGTATAAAATAGAGTTATTAATATTCAACAGGCCTTGAATTTATTTTGTTTTCAATCGACAAAAATAAAAAAATTCCTTTTGATTCAATTTCTAAAGCAAATTATTTTTGCTGATGTAAATTTCAATGAGTTTATTTAAATTGATTTGAAGAGAAGAAGAAAATTCTCTCAAATCTCCGAAGTGAAAAGTTAAATCCGTTTTTGTGGATATTATTTTTTCATATTATCTTTTTATTTTCTACTTTTGCGTTCATAGATTGTAGGATATCATTAGAGAATTCATTCACTATATCTATAATCTTATTAAAAATACAAGATTACTTTCTGGGAGAATGAAACGATATATCGAAAAAGATACTTACATGATTACATACATTAAAACTAGTCTGAATGACATTATTAAAAGTGTGTTTGCCTAGAAATAAAAGTCGGTCATCGTTATGACGACTTACTGAATGCCAGTCATTGATATAAATAGTACATCCATAAAATATAAAACCTTACGACCATAAAACACATTACAGCGCAGACACATTCGTATCGATTTCTGCACTATGAACACATTGCCAATTTGTTTCTGTATATAACAACCTAAACCTGTAAGAAAACTTACAGGATATTTGAATTTGTAATAGCCCTATTACTATATTTATTATTATATTTCCATGATTTGCGTGATATCAAATTAATTTTGATTTCGTTCAGCTGTTCACTCCACAGTAACCTTGAAAAGAATGCAATGATCTGATTTCCTATGAAGCTAAGTACATTTTCCCTTTTGTGTTACAAAATATATGAGCACTAAGCTCAATTTTTTGGATGTCACTTTCAACTCTAATGGAATTGCTTCTGATCACGCATTTCCTAAAATCATTAAATAAAAAAGTTAGTATCTCTTCAATCTTAACTTAGTAGTGTTTTATGCTGCTCCCTCTCACAAGAGAGTACGAAGTTATTGTTTATTTTACCTGCCTAAAGCAAGAATATAATATTGAATTCACCATCAGTTTTTAGTGCCCTCGTGTCATTCAACGTAGTGTTGCAAAACGGGCTCGTCCTTTTTATTTTTTCTCCTTTACTGATCGCTTGAGGAATCGCGCTATGAAGTTGCCTGGTGGTTCACGACTGATCAGTTACGGCAATTTGTTTCTCTAATTTCTGCGTGTTTTATATCTCATCCTTCATTATTCCTACTACATTTTATATTTCCTACTATATTTACGTAAATCTATAAGTCCGGCATAAACTACTAAAGAGAAATAGGTTGCATGCAAATACTATTGGCTTACTGCAAGACAAACAAGAATCAATATACAATATACAACTTGCGCGGAAGAAGCGGCGCATGTTCGCGATATTTGTCATGTATTGCTGTTGCGGATGGTCTGGTAATTAACATATATTGTTTTACATTCAGAAGATGACATTGGAATTGAAAAGTAATAAAAATAGTATTTTAATGATCAGTGATGTAAATTATCAAATAACTGTGTAACAATGTTTTTAACACTCGCGAAGTTAAATTGACTGTTACTGAAAGCGCAAATATTTTTGTTAGGGAGTGTATTATATTGTGGGAAAATGCTAAAATATCTACCAGATCTAAAACTAACTCTGTGAAGAAACTTTTGGAATTTCTTCAAACGTGGAGCCTGTGGCAAACAATTCTAAGAAAATATAAAACTTTTGTAAACACTGTGAGGAAGGCTTTCAAAATATTTTAGATAATTTGTTTGATAGAACACGCACTATTGCTATGAAACGAATGAAAATAGAGGAAGATAAAATATTTTTACAAAAACAAAGAGATATAGGGCATCCAGGGTGTTTATTGTCTACAAACAAAAAGTTAGCCAAGAAAGAAAAAAAAGGCAAGATGGAGAAAGCTAAAAGGAGAGAAAAAATACTCGAGCAAATGTATTCAGAGAGTTTATCGTCATCTCTTACTACACGATAATCTATACAACCTCAAGAACAACACAATCAACCTACCAGCTCTGATAAATGCCTAGAAGGAACCTTCACCTTCGACATTTCAATCCGTAAATTCTGGAACTGCTATAAAAAGAGGAAGGAAAAACTTTATCACTTCAAAGTTAGTTGCAGCTTTAGATAGATTAATTAAGTATGAGGGATTTTATTTTTGTACTTTAGGTTATAGTGGAAGAACGAGATCTTAACTACGATAATTTTCAATCGACAAATTTTCTATTCAACCCATTTGTACACAGAGTAGAAAAGATAGAGTGGAATTCAAAAAATCCGATTTTGAGTAATATGCCTGAAGTAGTTACTGTTATTTGGGATGGGAAATGATTATCTGGACTTCTAAGAAATAATGCTTGTGAATTCTTATTTCATTTGGAGAAAAGGAACGACTTCTTACTCTACCAAAACTGTAGAGCTCTTCCAGCCAAGATCAAGTAAAAACTGTGTCAAATACTTTTTATGGCTGGAATATCAATGACAATGTATAAATATTGTGTTGTGATATAATCTCATTTAATACTGAGACGCTTGAATGGAGCTGGTGTAATTTTGGAACAGAAACTAGTAAGATACGAGATAAGAACTGGTCATAAAACGTGTATTTGAAACCAAAATCCACCAAGTTACAAGCAGCCCTGATATTCCATTCTTTAAAAAAGTTTAAAGACAACTGGAAAAACATTAATCTTACTGCCATTAAAACGCACACCGACTTCGTCAAGCAACATTCTCGTAATACAACAGCTGAAGGATTGTTGACGTTTTATAATCTGCAAAACTTCATTATATGGGACGATAATCTAGAACTGATTGAACTATCTATTATTTTCTTAGGAAAAGATAATGAGAGACAAATCAGACCCTCGGGAGTTATGCGTCAAGCAAAATGGATGGCTAGATCTATTTACATTTTGAAAATATGTATGCTGTAATCCCAGTTCAAAATGAGCGCCAAGGGTAAAAAATCACTACAAGATGAATATTTATTCATTACGGTTATAAATGTAAAACTCTGGTTTGGATACAGTTTGGCGGTGCAAGCACCAAATCAAATTTTGCTTTTTAAAGGCGTTTAAAGGAAACTGTTGGCAAATTGTTCTCCAAAGCATCTCCGAGGAAGTTTAGCTAACACCTTTGGTACTTGTCAGAAGAAATTATCTTCTAATAATTCTTTGATAATGAAGTTGACGAACAAACCAAGGGAAATATTATAGTGAACTTACAAAGAGAGAGTTTGTATAATTTTAGGAAGACGTACGTTCCATTGAAAGATGAGATATCTAGTTATTTGTGTGTTGAGTGGAAATACATAAATTTGTTTCATACATAGTTTTTTTCCAGGTACGTTACGTTGTTATCGCAGTAAAATTATTCAGGGATTTTGTTTTCGTCAAGAGCACAAAAATTCTCGCTTAAAAATTTATGAATATTTTCTCCAGAAAAATATTTCTACGTGGAGAAAGATGCTTCCTTTTTGAAGGCAACAAGAAAGGTTCATTCTTCAAGAGCAGTACAGCTGAAAGAGCTGTTAAACTTTCATGGTTTGATCAATGCAGAGGAAGACCAAAAGCAATGTTTATTACGCTGTGTGCAAGAACATAGAAATCTTATTGTAAAAAAGAGACCCTTAAAAGAACATATTTTTTAATAAATAAGAACCTTTTCACTTATGTTTAGTTTTAGTTAATATTTTAATAAAATATAAATATTTCAGTTGATCTAACTACATAATAGAAAGCGTTGAAAAACAGCTATATTCAAAAACTTCAGGGTCCCGTCGGTACGGGTTAATATTGACGTAGAAAGATAAAAGTTCATATTTGAGTAAGTCTAAGTAGACTAAAAAGAATTAGAACGTATTTGTTTCGATGTCTCTAAAAAAAATTTCACCCTTATAAGAGATATCCTAACATACATATAAATATATACATATATATATATATATATATATATATATATATATATATATATATATATATATATATATATATGTGTGTGTGTGTGTGTGTGAGGGGCGAAGGCCGAGGATTTCATCAAGATCATCCATGGTTAAGGGCTTTAGTTGTAGACAATTGAAGCACAAATTAAAATTTTATGGTAACGGTAAACTCTATTACAGTAACTGTAATAAAATTAATTAAAAACAATTAGAGTAGAGAATATGTGGTTTTATCAGCGTGCCCATGCGATTCCCTTATGCTGAGTCCTGCCTCTGCTGTTCGCTCGCATGAAATGTCAACTGTCAACTTAGTATATGATCTGTGCTCTTAACTCGCTCGCTTGTCACCGCACACCGATTACCCCCGACCGTAGTGAAGTTTGTTACTATATATACAACTATCTTCATACGTGGTGAAGTTCGTAACTATATTCATTCGTTTAAGTTTAATGTATGTTAACTCATGTATATCGGTGATATATATATACATATATATATATATATATATATATATATATATATATATATATATATATCACCGAGACTTTCTTCGCCCGTTTATAGATTTCCATAATAACATAATAACATGATCAATACTTCATACATTATTGACGACATTTATTAACATGCTGTATTTTTAACCTATATAGGATATACTCCTTGTTAAAAATAATAACGCATTAGGCCACATTGACAGAATATAATAGGGCCACATAGACGCATTAGGCTTGGCATGTGAATATGTCAATCTCTGTTCAAGAAGTACATTGTCTAAACCATTTGCGTTGTAAAGATGATCTACACTGGGTTTGCAACTTTTAATTGATAACTGAGTAGCCAACCAAGCGCGTAGCACCCTTTCTTTCAAGGAAGGTTGCCCCACACTTAAATAAGGTAACTCAATCAAAAATTTAAATTTTAAATTTTGTTTATATAAAAGTGGAAAGTATTTATTACAACCTATGCATATCAATCTTAAAAGTAATAAGTGCCTATAGTCGACATAAGAGACTTCCAAGACGTATAAATGGCGATAATTTTCTCATACACTTTTAAGTTTTTATAACTTCTCTGACCTCTAGCTATACTTTCATATGTTTCAGCATCATAAGTGTTTCACGAATGATCAGATTTATGAAAAATCTGATAGACTTTTTTGCGAGGTAGAAATCTCTAAAGTGTGAAATAGCGTCAATCTTAAACTGTTGAACTACGCATGTTAACAAAATCTAAAAAATCGCAATAGCGGTACACAGCAACGCTACAATTGACTTTTTTGTGGCCAACTTATACCAATTAACTAAAGATATACAGGCAAACAAGTAATTACTCCTAATTGTCTCTATACAAGTTTCAAAGTAAGTTACCAGCGAAAGTTTCCGTAACTAATGTTCGAATATATTTAGAGTTGATATGCGCCGCACTTTAAACTGATATTAAGCAATACAAAAACACATAATAAACTTATCAATTACTCAAGCACTTACACATTTAGTACTATCGTAATGAACACACAATAATGCCGAATTATTACAAAACTACTATCACAAAATTTGAACTTTCAACACAAAACTTTTAGACATGTAAACACTTATTTTTTAAGACATAAATACATAAAATTCGATCGGTGAGTTTGTACTCATGCGGATTAAGTCGATATTTAGATGCATCTCTTCTTCGCACTTCCCCAGCAGTACCCAGAACCCTGAACAGGGTACACACCGTGCGGACATGTGCTAAACGGATATCTGTATTGTGAATAATTCTGTTGTGATTGTTATGTTTTTTTAATATCTATGGTGTCACTCTACTTTATTTGCTTCAACTTTGTGTTACAACTTGGGAGGATACAATGAGACAATACATTTTGAAATTTCCAAACTGAGGTCAATGGTATTATATCCTATTTCTTTATTATCGTGCTTTATGATGATCTTTATTGCAATTTATTAATACACTTTTTATTGTAACTATATTTATTTTCAAAATAATTTTCAATATAAATTTATATCCAAAACATGATTATGTGTCCAATACGTTTTTGGTCGGCTTTTGTCTCTAAGAGCGTAATAAGGGTTTACCAATGTACATTACTTTATCGATACTTTTACCCAAATATGCCATCCTGCTTCTGAATTATCATGAAAATTTGAAAATTCATAATATAAGGACTACTATCAATAACAAAAATTGTATAATATGTGTATATTTCCTCTGAGCGAAATTTCATAACTTATCTCAAAATAAATTCTAACTATTAAATAAACGTATTATTAATGAAAGTACTTAAAACATTAAAGTTATTTTCATGAAAATAAATTTACATCTATTGTCTCACCTAAATTATAAATTGTATTTATAAATCAAAATTGTATTTAGTATTTAACCAGTATTTATCAAACGTAGTGTACATCAATATATGTCATGACAACGTACTTGGTTGCCCTTATGGCTTAAATTTCACTCAATTGTATAATTTGTAATTTTTCGATATAACTTGCAAACTATCCAGTTATTATCTTAGGTATATTCACTCTATTGTAACTACTACTATAAAATATATTTAAATATATATATATATATATATATATATATATATATATATATATATATATATATATATATATATATACATACATATACATATATATATATATATATAAATATACATATATATATATATATATATAAATATATATATATATATATATATATCTATAGTGCAACTGGCTGGTGAAATTGATTTAATATACAAAATTAAATGGGTTGAACCAACTAATCGTCTGACCGATAATTATTTCTGCATAGTACCACCATTTGCAAACCTATCTTAGAAATTACTAAAGGAAAGGAATTTGTCATCAACTATCTTCACATATCATAAATGACGTAAAATTCCAGTGTCTACGAGATGATTATATCAACAGTTCACCAAACACCGAGGATAATTCTATTCCATCCATATCTCAGGATTTAGATTTCGTACCAAGTGTATCTCAAGAACAGCACTTTTTTACATCTTAATAAAATTAAGCCTTAATTGCACAGAAACGGACATTTTCATCAAACCAAATTTTTGATCGCTGCAGGCTTACAATTTTATCGATTTTTTTAACATCATGGAGACCTAAAGAATTTCTTTTTTTTAAATTCTTGTCTTTGACATGAAAAATATTAATGTTTAATTGAATCAAATTAATTACATTACTGCTATTTTAGAACAATTTATTGGTTGATTATTTTTGTGATGTATTTTCCATAACTATTTTTGAGATCAGAAACTTGCGAAAATAAATTTTGTGTAGAAAAAGAGGACGAGAAAATGTATATTAGTATGACTTGCATTCAAGTTGTTTTTGTCGGTATTTCAGAAATCTCTAAGTACAATTATAATTTAAAGTATAATTGAAATCCTTAATACTTTGCGTAGCACTACTAGATTAAAACAATCTGACAACGAAAAAGAGAATCTCATAACAGGTTATATAAGCAGAAAGCTAGTTTTACAAGATTTAGAGGATGAAGACAATGATTACAATGAAGACCCGATATTGCAAGACGAGGCAGATGATGATGACCGTCCACTTAATAAGTATCAAACCCAATGTGAATATATCAATCCTCCAAAAGTATAATGTTGAGCGGTTCGCCACTCTGGTGTGCTGCTAGGAAACGGAAATTGATTTGGAAAAATACGCTTTTAGAGTTTTAAGAATCTAATATTGAATTCAAAATAAAGAGAGTTTTGGACCTGAACCAAATTTAGAAACTCTATACGAATGTTTCAAATTATTTTTTATAAAAATATAAAGTTAAGAGTGAATGAAATAAATTTATACATGACACAAAAGAATTTCCAGGAATCTCAAGCCTTTTCTGAAAATAATATTAGAACTTTCTTAGGAATTCTTGCTGATATTCCAGTGCAATAATTTCCTGACAAAAAATCTTACTGGTCTCCACAATTTAAATGTAACTCTGTGAAGAACATTATGCCTGTCAATAAATTTGAGAAAATATAAAGATTCTTACGTTTTGATGACAGCAGTACTTTCAAATTATCTGGAACATCTGATAATGACCGGTTGGGTAAAATAAGACTAGTGATTGACACATGAAATGAGACATTTTATCTGTTATTATGAAACAAAGAGTTTCAATGGACGAGCAGATATTTGCTATAAATTTGGCCAGTATCTAAACAATATTTACCTAACAAACCCCAAACATGTGCCTGCAAATTATACGTATTATGCAGCATTTTTAGATTTGATTACAGGTTTGAAACATATTCAGGTCAAGATCTAGTAAATAAGCCAGAAGGGGACTTAAATTTAGGGACAAAAGTTAAAGTAGTATTACAATTGTTGAGGATTGTACCACGTATGGTTAATTATATTGATTTCTATGTTGCATTATCTCTAGTACTTCATTTGGCACAACAAGGAATACATTTTTAGACACTGTATGGCTTAATCCAATTTATAACTCAAAATGGCCATACAAGAAGTATATGATGAAAAAAATATGCCTAGAGAAAAGAATAATTTCATATGAAGCCTCATGAAAAGGATAACTTCATATGAAGACATTGCAATGCCTGCTCTGGTTTGGAAGGATAACAAAATTATAACGATGTTGTAAAATTATGTATGAGCTCTTCTTTTGAAAAGCGTGAAGAGATATGACAGGATTATAAAAGAGAAAATTGTTATCAGTTGTTACAAAAGCTAAAATAGAGTATAATGCCTGCATGTGTTGACTTCATCGACAGTTCCCTGGGGAAATATAAATTTCGTCTTAAGGGTCGCAAATGATATCTTCGTATCTTCTTTCATTTACTGGATTTAGCTTTTTTAAATTCATGGTTAACAAAGAAAGCACTGTGAAAAATTGTTTTCGAAAACAATTGAATTTTAAGTTTAAATTGTTTCGAACTGAACTTGCTTTTGTACTTTGTAATATGCTGTTAAAATACTACAAGAGAGGACGGACCCGTAGTTCCAGCTTGGAAAGTGTATTGGAAGTTAAAAAAAGAGAAAACTATTTCCACATGAAGAAGTCGGGGATGATAGTACTGAGCACTTCTTAGCTATTGGAGTTTTTCAAAGACGCTAGTAGCCAAATTGTTCTGGTTATTACTGGTTACTTGGTTGCAGTAAATGTTATCAAATTGTTTTCAAATGCTATGAATTTGTGCTTAAATAAGAAAAATAACTGTTTTACATAATTTCATACCCGATAAGGTACACAATGGTGGAAAAATCTAATAAACCGTTTTTTATATAAAATATAAACGCCAAAAACGTAAATGGTATTTTTAAATTATTTTTCTTTAATTTATCACACATGTTTTTTTGGCAAAAAAGAAAAATCATGCATTAAAGGGTGAAGTGATCTTGTCAGAGATTCAGATTTACTAAAATTTTAGATCGCGACTGCAACAATAGAGTTTTTCAAAATGAACTGCGGTTTTATTTTCATTTAGAATACTGAAAAAAAGAGTTGAAATCATTTTATGACATAGAGTGTTCAAGGGTCTATTGTTGTAGGGTAAAGAATATTTTAGATATCGATTATACTTAAGACGAATAATATAATTTATATTAATAGGAAGTGAATAATATAATTTATATTCATTTTTTTGAGGCTATTTATAAGTTTTTCCCCTATCACTAAATTTACAAGGAAGGTGCACAAAGTTTTGCTGCTTCATGTGTGAATTGTATAACGGTACTAAAGATCTTCAGTACAAAAAAGACTGGTTCCTTTAGAAATCATTGGAACCAGGAAATAAAAATGTAGTGAAAGGACCACCAGTCGAAGTTCAAAATTATATTATACCCTCTTTATATAAAACTGAACTCAGGGAAAATATTGTAATGGATATTTACTAGAATGGGTCTGTTTTTATGTGTTTATGTGAACAATTTCCAAGATTACGTGAAAAGAAAATAAGATAGAGTAAACCAACTTTTTTAGGATTAGCCAATTTTTGAATGATAGCAACATTTTTTATCCAAAAAGTTGACAATTATATTAAGATGGTAGTGTATATATCTCCATCGCATAAAAAGATTGAGTGTAATATGCATATGAAAATTCACTTTCTCTATTCTCGCTTGGATTTGTTATGTGAAGAATGTAAAATTTTGTATGTGAAGATTGTGTAGTGATAGATATAAGGAAAGTTTCCACAAAGCGGTTTCCGGTTGTCTTAAAGATATCATGAGAATTGGAGCACTTCAATGCCAGTAGATTGTTATTGAACCCAGAAAGAAATGCTTCTCCCTTAATTCATAAAAGATCAAAAAAGGCAAACAGAGCAAAAAGCTCGCGCATTTCTTTTTAAACTATTTCCATATCATTTTTTAATATTTTTTGTATGAAACTTTAAATGAATGCGTTTTCAAGAAGTGACACCCAATACTCAATACTATAATATTTGCTTGAAACACGTGAGGATAAAAGTAATATATAAATGTTGATAAAAAATAAAAAAGTCCAAATTTGTCTTCACTTGTTATCAGCGGAAATATTTTGGCCTAGTAACACCAAAAACATAACGTATATTATTCATTTATTACAATAATTTAAGTATTAAGATAATCTTTAAGTATTGCCGAATATTCTCTCAACTTTAAAAAGCCTATTAATTAAATGTTGTTTGCCATCGAGAGTATAAATATTTAATTTTTTTCCACACTTGTTCAAACATCTAAACAAGACAAAAGCACAAGTATAAAAACTTAAAAGGAATATTAAATAGTATCCTAATATATCTAAATTATTAGAATGTGGATTTAATATATTGAACAAGATATGAAAAAAAATAGAGGAATTTACATTTTTTATTCAAATGGACAAGATGTATTCTTATTTATGTCCAATCGAACTTGTATCTAATCTAATTCACGTGATAATGGGTAGTAAGATAAGCATCCTAAACAAGTATTCTAGTTATCTTGCAATAAATATTTTTCCACAGATTTCATTATGTGATGTTGACGTGGCAGATCGCTTGGTAACTATTATATAAGCATATGATAACACTTGGTAAAAAAGTATTTGACTCGTCATGCACACAAATGACTTGTTTAAAATCAATTCATGTCAAATAAAACCAGAAAAATGAAAGAATAAAGACATCTTTAATATTTTAACTTTCGTGCATATAATTTACTTTCCTTACAAATTAACATAACAAGTACACACTGAGATGAAAACAATGGAGGAACTTCCCAACAAATCAGTGTACATACATAAAAACAAAGTGTTTAGTCATATTCAGAAAAATTGCACTTAGATGTTAACTAGAAATAAAAGGGACTCTTTTCCACATTCATTCTCCCCATTCTAGGGATAAAATGCCATCATTAATATAGATAACTTTGCCTTTACGAGAGGCTTCATCTTCTTTCAACACTTTTATAATCATATTTATAGCTGTGATTCTAGTTTCATCTTTTTTGATGGCCACAACCAACCGCCTTCAAAATTTTTGATGGGAAATCTCACCCATATAGCAATAGGGGTTTTAGAGATGTTAATGATACGACCTGGAAATAAGGTGCCATCATCTTTGAATATACAATATTTGTTTACAGCATATTCATTTTCCTGTTCCTTCACCTTTACAAGTTGATCTCGATGAAGAACATAGTCACCTGTTATTTCTTTCTATCATTATTTCTGGTTCAATATTAATGTCATAAGGAAGTAAGAAATAATTGAGAGATACCTCGGTATTCATATTTAAATCAACTGGTGAAAAAACTGGTTATCATAGATCACATCGTCTGGCACTGTTTTAGAAATAGGACTCTGTGGCTTAGAAATAGGATTTACATCAGCTACTACTGTGGAAATAGCTGATATACTATTGTAGAAATAGCTGGTTTTAGTCTTTCACAATTAGTTTCATCAATGGTACAGGAGTTTATTTTGAGAAAATCCAGTTTTGTTTCAATTATTTTACGTTTTCTTAATATATAAAGATAAAATTAAGTAAAAATCCCTATTCTTGCATGAAATAGATATGCATATTAGCAAATTATTATATTCAGGACCACTTAAAATAAATCTATTATTCTATTGTACTACTGATTAGTGTTTACCGGAAAATAATAGGAACGTTTCTAAATTTTACACCTTTGAGAAATTTACGATATTTTTAGATATATCAAAGGCAAAGTAGGCTATGTAAGTAGTATAAAAAAATGCCATATAGCTTTTAACATTTATTTAGGCCTATGCATCTAAAAAACTATCCTAGTGCGAGTTTTAATATTAAGATTGTTTTTATTAAGTGGGAATATTTTATCTGCGTACAGTATGTATTTTTTAAATTCAATAATAATTTTGACATATAAGGACTTAATTCAAATAAACAGTTCGGTTATTTACTTTAATTGAAAGCAATTATTACACATTGTAAATATATTTTATTTATTCATTCATAAAATTTTACTCAAAAACACAATAAATATGTTTCTAAAACAACAAGACCCCCCTATGTAACAGTAAAAGATGACTATCAAATATTCAAATCCTTAAACTAAAACAAAGAAATTTATTTTCATGAAAGACAAATAGAAAAAGGCAAGCTAAAAGAATCGAAAAAAGTTTTTCATCTAAAATGTCTGTTTCAGTATAAAGAATTGTGCTAACTTACAAACTTAAATTATTTGAAGAAAGTACTGCCATAAAAGTTACAAAAGTCCTATTAATCTTTATTGTAAGATATAAATTGTATCTTATTTCAAGTTTATATCCTAGCGGTATTTGCCACGAAAGGGAGGATAAATGTAACATTAGTTCTAGTTTAATTATGGACATTTGAGGTATAAGTTGTCACTAAATCATTGCATTGCTCGGTTTTTTGGCCAAAAAACCAAAAGTCTGCAAACCGTATTTCATATTATGAATGAAATTCTATTAAAAATCTATTAAAATTCATTTAAATGAATGTTATAGCGTAACATGTACTTTATAAGATAATTATATGTAGGGATTTGGGAAAAAATATGTAAATTGAAGTGATACATAATTAAGAAAACAAATGTAATTTTAATTACTAAAGGAGCCACAATTTAAAAAAATAATATACTCGTATATGCTTTTGGTTATTTGGGATGTGTACTATCAATATATAACGACAAATGTACTGAAAGCAAATACTTCTAAAAAAATGTTAGTATTTCACGGATTTTGTTTGCGGCACAGCATGTATACGTATCCTAGCAGCATTCTAACATAGACGTATGTTGGCAAATGATTAATTTGTGATGTCAAATAACAGACAGATAAGCATTTCACCAAAAGCACCATAAATCATTGATCCTCATTCAGGTCACGCATACTTCACTATTACGTAATAAAATGTAACTATACTATATATTAAATCTGATTATTTAAGATAAAAATATTTCAAATAAAAGTAAAACCTGTTGAATACAAAGAAAACTAAAACCACAAGGATTATTTGAAGCCTGGAACACCATTTCCTTTAGTAATTTCTAAGATAGGTTTGCAAATGGTGGTACTATGCAGAAATAATTATCGGTCAGACGATTAGTTGGTTCAACCCATTTAATTTTGTATATTAAATCAATTTCACCAGCCAGTTGCACTATATATATATATATATATATATATATATATATATATATATATATATATATATATTTAAATATATTTTATAGTAGTAGTTACAATAGAGTGAATATACCAAAGATAATAACTGGACAGTTTGCAAGTTATATCGAAAAATTACAAATTATACAATTGAGTGAAATTTAAGCATAAAGGCAACCAAGTACGTTGTCATGGCATATATTGATGTACACTACGTTTGATAAATACTGGTTAAATACTAAATACAATTTTGATTTATAAATACAATTTATAATTTAGGTGAGACAATAGATGTAAATTTATTTTCATGAAAATAACTTTAATGTTTTAAGTACTTTCATTAATAATACGTTTAATAGTTAGAATTTATTTTGAGATAAGTTATGAAATTTCTCTCAGAGGAAATATACACATATTATACAATTTTTGTTATTGATAGTAGTCCTTATATTATGAATTTTCAAATTTTCATGATAATTCAGAAGCAGGATGGCATATTTGGGTATATAAATTTATATTGAAAATTATTTTAAAAATAAATATAGTTACAATAAAAAGTGTATTAATAAATTGCAATAAAGATCATCATAAAGCACGATAATAAAGAAATAGGATATAATACCATTGACCTCAGTTTGGAAATTTCAAAATGTATTGTTTCATTGTATCCTCCCGAGTTGTAACACAAAGTTGAAGCAAATAAAGTAGAGTGACACCATAGATATTAAAAAAAACATAACAATCACAACAGAATTATTTACAACACAGATATCCGTTTAGCACATGTCCGCACGGTGTGTACCCTGTTCAGGGTTCTGGGTACTGCTGGGGAGGTGCGAAGAAGAGATGCATCTAAATATCAACTGAATCCGCATGAGTACAAACTCATCGATCGAATTTTATGTATCACAAATACATATCTTAAAAAATAAATGTTTACATGTCTAAAAGTTTTGTGTTGAAAGTTCAAATTTTGTGATAGTAGTTTTGTAATAATTCGGCATTATTGTGTGTTCATTACGATAGTACTAAATGTGTAAGTGCTTGAGTAATTGATAAGTTTATTATGTGTTTTTGTATTGCTTAATATCAGTTTAAAGTGCGGCGCATATCAACTCTAAATATATTCGAACATTAGTTACGGAAAACTTTCGCTGGTAACTTACTCTGAAATTTGTATAGAGACAATTAGGAGTAATTACTTGTTTGCCTGTTTATCTTTAGTTAATTGGTGTAAGTTGGCCACAAAAAAGTCAATTGTAGCGTTGCTGTGTACCGTTATTGCGATTTTTTAGATTTTGTTAACATGCGTAGTTCAACAGTTTAAGATTGACGCTATTTCACACTTTAGAGATTTCTACCTCGCAAAAAAGTCTATCAGATTTTTCATAAATTTGATTATTCGTGAAACACTTATGATGCTGTAACATATGAAGGTATAGCTAGAGGTCAGAGAAGTTATAAAAACTTAAAAGTGTATGAGAAAATTATCGCCATTTATACGTCTTGGAAGTCTCTTATGTCGGCTATAGGCATTATTACTTTTAAGATTGATATGCATAGGTTGTAATAAATACTTTCCACTTTCATATAAACAAAATTTAAAATTTAAATTTTTGTTTGAGTTACCTTATTTAAGTGTGGGGCAACCTTCCTTGAAAGAAAGGGTGCTACGCGCTTGGTTGGCTACTCAGTTGTCAATTAAAAGTTGCAAACCCAGTGTAGATCATCTTTACAACGCAAATGGTTTAGACAATCTACTTCTTGAACAGAGATTGACATATTCACTTGGCAAGCCTAATGGGCGAAGAAAGTCTCGGTGATATATATATATATATATATATATATATATATATATATATATATATACATATATATATATATATATATATATGTATATATATATATGTATATATATATATGTATATATATATATATTTATATATATGTTAGGATATCTCTTATATGGGTGAAATTTTTTTTAGAGACATGGAAACAAATACGTTCTAATTCTTTTTAGTCTACTTAGACTTACTCAAATATGAACTTTTATCTTTCTACGTCAATATTAACCCGTACCGACGGGACTCTGAAGTTTTTGAATATAGCTGTTTTTAACGCTTTCTATTATGTAGTTAGATCAACTGTAATTTTTATATTTTATTAAAATATTAACTAAAAATAAACATAAGTGAAAATGTTCTTATTTATTAAAAAATATGTTCTTTTAAGGGTCTCTTTTTTACAATAAGATTTCTATGTTCTTGCACACAGCGTAATAAACATTGCTTTTGGTCTTCCTCTGCACTGATCAAACCATGAAAGTTTTACAGCTGTTTCAGCTGTACTGCTCTTAAAAAATGAACCTTTCTTGTTGCCTTCAAAAAGGAAGCGTCTTTCTCCACGTAGAAACATTTTTCTGGACAAAATATTCATAAATTTTTGAGCGAGAATTTTTGTGCTCTTGACGAAAACATATAATTTTACTGCGATAACAACATAACGTACCTGGAAAAAAAACTATATAAGAAACAAATTTATGTATTTCCACTCAACACACAAATAACTAGATATCTCATCTTTCGATGGAACGTACGTCTTCCTAAAATTATACAAACTCTCTCTTTGTAAGTTCACTACAATATTTCCCTTGGTTTGTTCGTCAACTTCATTATCAAAGAATTATTAGAAGACAATTTCTTCTGACAAGTACCAAAGGTGTTAGCTAAACTTCTTCGGAGATGCTTTGGAGATCAATTTGCCAACAGTTCCCTTAAACACCTTTAAAAAGCAAAAAAATTGATTTGGTGCCTGCACCGCCAAACTGTATACAAACCAGAGTTTTACATTTATAACCGTAATGAATAAATATTCATCTTGTAGTGATTTTTTACACTTGGCGCTCATTTTGAACTGGGATTACAGCATACATATTTTCAAAAAGTAAATAGATCTAGCCATCCATTTTACTTGACACATAACTCCCGAATGTCTGATTTGTCTCTCATCATCTTTTCCTAAGAAAATAATAGATAGTTCAATCAGTTCCAGATTATCGTCCCATATAATGAAGTTTTGCAGATTATAAAACGTCAACAATCCTTCAGCTGTTGTATTACGAGAATGTTGCTTGACGAAGTGGGTGTGTGTTTTAATGGCAGTAAGATTAATATTTTTCCAGTTGTCTTTAAACTTTTTTAAACAATGGAATATCAGGGGTGCTTGTGACTTGGTGGATTTTGGTTTCAAATACACGTTTTATGACCAGTTCTTATCTCGCATCTTACTAGTTTTTGTTCCAAAATTACACCAGCTCCATTCAAGCGTCTCAGTATTAGATCAGATTATATCACAACACAATATTTATACCTTGTCATTGATATTCCAGCCATAAAAAGTATTTGACACAGTTTTTACTTGATCTTGGCTGAAAGAGCTCTACAGTTTTGGTAGAGTAAGAAGTCATTCCTTTTCTCCAAATGAAATAAGAATTCACAAGCATTATTTCTTAGAAGTCCAGATAATCATTTCCCATCCCAATTAACAGTAACTACTTCAGGCATATTACTCAAAATCGTATTTTTTGAATTCCACTCTATCTTTTCTACTCTGTGTACAAATGGGTTGAATAAAAAATTTGTTGATTGAAAATTATCGTAGTTAAGATCTCGTTCTTCCACTATAACCTAAAGTACAAAAACAAAATCCCTTATACTTAATTAATCTATCTAAAGCTGCAACTAACTTTGAAGTGATAAAGTGTTTCCTTTCTCTTTTTGTAGCAGTTCCAGAATTTACGGATTGAAATGACGAAGGCAAAGGTTCCTTCTATGTATTTATCAGATCTGGTAGGTTGATTGTGTTTTTTTGAAAACCAAGACCTAGAGCCATGGAATTTGTCATCAACTATCTTCACATATCATAAATGACGTAAAATTCCAGTATCTACGGGATGATTATATCAACAGTTCACCAAACACCGAGGATCATTCTATTCCATCCATATCTCAGGATTTAGATTTCGTACCAAGTGTATCTCAAGAACAGCACTTTTTTACATCGTAAATAGAATTAACCCTTAATTGCTTAGAAACGGACACTTTCATAAAACCAAATTTTTGATCGCTGTAGGCTTACAATTTTATCGATTTTTTTAACATCGTGGAGACCTAAAGAATTTCTTTTTTTTAAATTCTTGTCTTTGACATGAAAAATATTAATGTTTAATTGAATCCAATTAATTACTTTACTGCTATTTTAGAACAATTTATTGGTTGATTATTTTTGTGATGTATTTTCCATAACTATTTTTGAAACAGAAACAGAAATCAGAAACTTGCGAAAATAAATTTTGTATAGAAAAAGAGGGCGAGAAAATGTATGTTAGTATGACTTGCATTCAAGTTGTTTTTGTCGGTATTTCGGTATCTCTAAGTACAATTATAATTTAAAGTATAATTGAAATCCCCATTACTCTGCGTAGCACTACTACCGCATATACGTACGTATCGTTTTTTGGTTTGTGTTTGAATGAAATTATGTTTGTTATAGTTATAAGTATAATACCTTCTAGAAGATATAACTTGAAAGACAGAGAAATAAAAGACTTTTCACGAACATTAGAAGGTGGACATTTATCAAAGGATAGATTAAAACAGTCTGACAACGAAGAAGAGAATCTCATGACAGGTTATATAAGCAGAAAGCTAGTTTTACAAGATTTAGGGGATGAAGACAATGATCACAATGAAGACACGATATTGCAAGACGAGGCAGATGATGATGACCGTCCACTTAATAAGTATCAAACCCAATGTGAATATATCAATCCTCCAATAGTATAATGTTGAAAATAAGATAATTATATGTAGGGATTTGGGAAAAATATGTAAATTGAAGTGATACATAATTAAGAAAACAAATGTAATTTTAATTACTAAAGGAGCCACAATTTAAAAAAATAATATACTCGTACATACTTTTGGTTATGCGGGATGTGTACTATCAATATATTACGACAAATGTACTGAAAACAAATGCTTCTAAAAAAATGTTAGTATTTCACGGATTTTGTTTACGGCACAGCATGTATTACATGTCCTAGCAGCATTCTAACATAGGCGTATGTTGGCAAATGATTAATTTGTGATGTCAAATAACAGACAGATAAGCATTTCATCAAAAGCGCCATAAATCATTGATCCTCATTCAGGTCACGCATACTTCACTATTACCTAATAAAATGTAACTATATATTAAATCTGATTATTTAAGATAAAAATATTTGAAATAAAACCTGTTGAATACAAAGAAAACTAAAACCACAAGGATTACGTTCTCCTTTATATATATATATATATATATATATATATATATATATATAAACGTTTAAACACAGTATTTCTATTAAACTCTTCTATATAAGTTGCCAAGTATTTATATCACAGACACAAGATAAATGACTCGGTTGCCTCAACCTCTTTAATTAATTGATACAAATTGAACGAAATGCTTTTGTATTTAGATCGCTACTAATTACCATAATTTTATTTTTTAATTTTTTTACATACGTAGTTAATACATAAGAGGGGAGGGTCGCTGCAAAACGTCTTATTGAGTGAAATCTTGCAAAAAACTGCCTACGCCATAGCACATATATTATTGCTAGACACTTTCTCCCTCACTTTCTCCCTACCTCAATAATACTTCATTCGATGGAATCTACTAGAAAATAACTTTTTATCCCAAAATGCAATGTAAGGAGTGAGGGGGAGGAGAGTCATTTAAGAAAGGAATTAAGGATTGTATTTTTTATTTCGATGTACTCAAACAATTCAACTGCATCTTGCTGTAAAATTTCATCACAATCGGTTTTAAAATAAGAAAGCTGCAATACGCAATTAGAAGGATTCAGTCTTCAAAGTTCTTTACCCGAAGTGTCCGAACTAATTTTTTTTACAGTATCAAAAGTCACCTATGCATCAATCCGTCCGTCTATCTGTCTGTCAGAAGTTGATATCATATAATGGAACTAAGATTGAAATTCGCCCATAATATATAGTTTCTTGGCCTAAAACTAAAAATGGTATTCAGAATGAATTATAATTATATTTAGAAAGAGATATGTATAATGGATTAATTTTTTTTCTGTATACTTATGACATAGCAGTGAAACGAACAAAATTTTGTTTGAAATTTTGTTTGAAAAATTTTGTCTGTTTTTTAATTTTTTCGCTGAAAATAACGACGAGGCTAACGTTATTTGACCTCTTGAAAAAACACTTTTAAGTAGAAACCGATAGTTTGGCTCTAATATTTTTTATGTCCTGTATTTAAAAAATTAGAAAAATGTGAGCAATAAAACAAAATATTAAAAAAAATATGTACGCAATGATACCAAAATATTTTTAAAAAATCAGAACAGTTTTATACCTGCGAAAAACTTGCTAGCTATATATTTTGATAGTGAAAAATAACGTTAATATTTATATATAATCTGATAGAAACACTACGCATCCTTAAATCTCGAAGTTATATACGAACGTGCAGTGGGTGGCCGAATTATTATAGTCATTAAGTAAAAATTGATTATTTATGTTTCTTTGTGAGTTAAACCAATTTTTTGTTGTAATAAAAAGTTATTTCAATATTGATTTACTAAGCATAATATTTCCATCCTGTTCGACATGCTTTCTATGATGCCATACTTCTGGCTTCTTTTTTTTCAGCTCAACGTTCTTATCAGTCGACGTTTATTGGTTATCGTTACTACCTTCCCCTAAGCACTTTCCAAAAGTTGTCTGTGGGATTCAAATAAGGTGAATTTTCTGACGCGTCCAGAATCATCACCTGATTATGATACATGTATTTTGTATTTTGTTTTTTGCCTCATGGCATTATGCTAAGGCATATTTAAAAATAAAATCTCCACCTGAAAACCACTTATGCATCTATGGAAATATTTTTTGTTTCTAGAACTATGATGTACAGGTCTTGCCTCATAGGTTTTGAACAATGTGAAGGCGCCCCTTCACCTATATGCTAACACTTGACCACACCTATGCTTAATGGATGTTTCACTTCCTTTCTTATATTCTTCTCTTTGCCTTCGTCGGATGAAAGTAATCTCTTCACTTAAAAATACATATCGTTGTTTCAGCTGAAAAGCAGGCTTGGGGTAAAAAAGCATACACGATTTGATTTAAAAAATATGTAATAAATGCCTACGAAATATGGAACTATAGACTGCGAACTAATTTGCCCTTCTATCGAATCCTAGATCTTGTATTCTTCTCCAAGTTGCAATTAGATATGTTGATTCCAGCATTGTTAATTAATTTAATTTAGACTTCATAAGATATATGTGCGGGAAATTGGAAATTTTACACACAGATATTCCTTACTTTCCTCTCATCACAAGGTTTTTTAAATTTTTTTTGTCCGGTTTTGAATCAAACCGAATTTCAAATAATTTTTTTTATTCTATCCATAATTTGTCATTATGAAATGGCGAGCAACTGATAACATCAGACACGATTCGAATTTGAATGTGGCATTTGTAGCAAAAAACTGAATAAAAATTAATATTATTATATCAAATGAAATTAATGTTATTATATTATATTTATTATATAAAATGAAGAAATGTTTTGGGATGCAAGATTACATTTAGGCCAATAAATATATTGGCTCTATAAACACTTAACACTCAATTTATCAAAATGACTATAATAATTTGGCCACCCCCTCTAAGTGTATACGAAATCTTCGTAGTGCGAATGTAAATAACAAGTTTTTTGCAATTTGACCATAGAACCCAAAAACACAGGTAAAATTCTTAAAAACTTCCTTATGATTTCTGCATCATGGTGTTGTGAGTTAATGTACATGTCTACACGATTTAGTACACATGAGTTTGAATAATTTTGCAATAACATTTTATTCTGCATCTATATATATATATATATATATATATATATATATATATATATATATATATATATATATATATATATATATATATATCGGTGTGTTAACCGTAATAGGGGATGAACTGAAAATAAAATTGTACTGGTAAATAAAATCTTTATATTTTAAGGCAAATATCACTATATACTAATATGTTGAAAATTTATACAAATTTAGTATTAGTTTATTGTAATTACAGTAAGTATGCTTATTTTTCTGAGTTGTGATGTTGTGATGCAAGATTACTTTGATTGCTAATCAGTAATAGTCGGGCTGTTTGAGATAGAGAAAAATGTTTATTACTCGTTATAATTAATTTTGAAGAAATTTTGTTAAATATTTACAGTATTTTTTAACTAATAAAATGTTTATAATGTTACTAATTTAAACAATAAAATAATTATATTTTTTGCCATTGTCTTATAACAATTTACGCACTCAATAAGTCTTTATTGTGTACAAATATATTCCATTATTTTTCATTACCACAAAATGGTCTAATGATAGGTTTATTAACAAATTAAGTAACACCTAGATCGCTCTCTACGAAGATATTACATTTACAAATATGGAAATACTACGCTCATAACTAGCCCCTTTAAACGATATCTCACATATACATAGAATTTGAATTTTTATCCATTCCCTATATCTTAGAGAGACTCTAATAATACGAATATTTTTAAGTGTTATGTATTTAAATATATGCATGTCAATAAGATTAGCATAATAATAATAATAAGCATAATAATAATGCTAAATTTCAAGTTTATTCGACAAGTAATTTCTGAGCAAAATTGGCTGTAACAGGTAGCTGACCTTAAAAGAAGTATATATTTCTATCGATTTCATTATAAGTGTATTTATTAGGCGTTCGTGGATGAAAACCACGATTCCTCAAAATTCTATATATTTTTCTGGACGCAAAGCCTTTTTTAAATCAATCGGATGTAAAGACTTTTTTAAATCAATTGCATTATAGAAATTCGAAAATAAATTTTATGAGAATCTCATCTCTTTAAAGTGGGAACTAATAGAAACCCACTATATGTAATATAAAGAAAAGTCTAAGAAAAACGAAGGCTTTTATCACAGAAAGCATCTCATACAAGCCTGTACCGGTGTATAAATTGCCGTTTTCGTACTGTAGACAAACATAATAATATCCAATAATGTAGATAATGATGTTCGATACCATCTCAATATGATATGTAACAAATCGTTAGTAGAAATTAAATAATAAAAGAAAAAGAAAATTTATTTCTTTAAATTCCGTAGTGCAATCGATTAAAATTGAAATATGAGACATCTTGTGCTAACCGGGTGAAACACCGGTTAGCACAAGATGTCTCGAGGGCAATAGCTGACACATTGATAAAACCCACCGCTATCTCCAATCAATATTCATGGAAATGTTGTTTACGAAACCCGAAGGAAGCTTTGCAGGGATCTTTGATAGGATTGGTGAAATTTGATTCTCGAACAAGTTTCGATTTAAATTATCTTTGGCGTCACTGGAATGCAGTCCTCTTACAACTTTTTATTTATCATTGGCATGGTTAGTTTTAATAAGACATTTTTATGTTGTTCGTCTAAACGAAAATTAATCTCTCAAAATAATTTATTGATGATTCTTCTTATATAACATATTTTTTATTACATTTCGAAAACATCTACTTACGAATTTTATTTCTTCTAAAATAATTATTTAAGATGTATTTTCTATAGACAACCTAAGTTTAATAGTATTCAATTCTATGATAGCCATTCGTAGGTCCTCTTCCATAAAATGATTCATGGTTTAGTATTTGAATTTTCTAATGAATATTCTGTATGGTTTGATTTTGGTCTGGTTAAATTTTGACTTAATTTGTTTGGTTTGTTATTCTTTATGGAGCTTGCGCTGATGTTCAAACTTAGCGGTGTTTTGTGTAGAGGTAGGCAACGCTTCTATCGATGATGGATCTATATTCTTATATTTCCTATATCGTATGAAGGCGTACATTGGTATTTATCTGGCGGTAGTATATTTATGTAAGTAATTCAATAATAATTTGAAAAAGAAGACGTACATATGAATAAGTATAAGTTCATTTTGCTTATGACAATGGTGGTTGTAAATTGCCATAATTATTTGCTATTTTAAAATATCTTGTTTTTGCACAATGTATGCGGCTGTCAATTTATTTAAAGTTAGTTTATACTACATAATTATAGTATTACGGTTGTCTAACCGTCTAGGACACGTTAACGTTATTATCTCATTTCTTGCCTTAATTTTTTTTTATAAGATTTCCACTTATTCCTCTTTTACTCATTTGCATTCTGATAATATTTTTTATTTATGAAACAATAGTTTTTATCTTGAGATAGCAACGAATTTCCCTTACAACTAATGGTAAATATTTTAGTGTAGTATAAAAAGCAAGATGTTTTTTTAAAAATAAAAACATAAAAAAGAAATATTTTTTGGATATATTTCCTGATACTCATTCACATGTCACCTAATACTAAGTAACTTTCATGAATTTTCATTATGTTCATATGGCTGTTTCTACAATCGAAAGTTATTTAAAAATTAACTTTTTTTTGAAAACTTTTCCAATTATTTATATTACGCATATTCAATTGAACTTATTGTTTGGAAAATAATTATTCATCGAATGGTAACTGAACGCCCTAAAAGAAATAAAATCAGATAAATACAGTTACTTTCCAAGTAAATCTGCTTTTACAAATTCATTTTCCTGCCAGTTGACTCAAACAAAATTAGTGTAAAGATATTCTGGCTCAAATTTCTGTTAAAAAAATAACCCAACAGTACAATGTTCTCGAGTATAAAGGAAGCTAATTTCCTTCTTTCCTTTCTTTTATCTACAACTGTACTCCCATTATGGTTAAAGTAGCAACATCAGCGTAATTGAAAATTAAAACTTAAATTTAAATTGATGTATGAAATCTATCCAATCATGGCTTACACTTGAGAATAATAAGGCTAAATTATATATTATTAAGGAAAGATGACTGATGCAGCAGATGTTCAGAATATAGAAAAGATGTTTAATGTGTTTGAAGAAAATAAGTAATGTAACTGGCGTAATTGACACAAGGTATTTAAAATTATGCTACTATAGCAAAATACTTTAGAAATTATGTGAGAGAAAAGAAGAGAAAAACTTGATACGTACAGGGTTTATCCTAAAAAAATATACATAACTCAAAAATGACGTGCTGTCTTTCATTGAAGAGTTCCATTGACCTAAACCTATATACCGTCCTCAAATTAATCCAACTATCGCGTTAATTACTTCGTCAACAATAACCTGGATCAAAATTCACCCAAAAACTTAGTTGATTGCGGTGCCCCTCCTTTTTTAAAACTGGTTAAAAAATGGACTAGCTCGTAACCATTTTATGTAGGACAAACGTGACGGCTCGTCAGTATTTATTTTCCTCGCATATATTGTAATTGGATATTTCATCTAATTTCAACAATAATGTTTGGTAACTAAAACAATAAAATTTGAAGATTGTAAAAAAACCTATCACTCTAAAATTTTCATATCTACGTTATTTACCATTTCGGTATAATATATATATATATATATATATATATATATATATATATATATAAACATATATTGGTAAAATATTTATTTTAAAGTGGTATAATAGAGGTAAATAAAATTACGCCATAAGATGAACAAAATTCTCCATGATTTTGTAACCTATCATTCGGATTAATGTTAACTCCAATGAAGGATACGAAAACGCGTCCGAGTTATTTCCCTTTTTAAATTAAAAACATGAAATTCAAATAGAGTCATTATGGGTTTCCTACGTGGAAAATAAATATAGGTTTTAAGTTGGAGTAATGATATGTTTTAACGAAGCCATTTTGTCTTATCATTTTGCATCCTCAGTACACCAGACAATTGTTTGAAAACTAAACATTAAGTAGAAAATTTGATAGCTTAAATTTTTACTGTTCTATAAAAAGGGTGAAAACCATGTTTATAGAAAAAAAAACTCTAGACAAGAAAAGTATCATCTCTAAAAGGCTTTTAAAATCAGTAACATTTATGGCTATTTTGTCAAAATTGTAGTATTTTTTATCTATGAAAAGTGACGTGAAAATTATTGAAACTGTTATGCGAGACTATATATAGTCTAATGATAAAATGAAAAGAAAAACACTTATTCAACTCACCGTACAACGAAGCAGATATTTCTTCCTTCGATGGAATATATCTCTTCCCAAAATCATACAAACTTTCCCTTTCTAAATTCGATACGATATCAGCTTTGGTTTGTATATCAACTTCATCATCAAATAATGAAAATAAAACTATTTCTTCTGATAAATACCACAAGTGTTGGCTGAACTTGGTCAGAGCTGCTTTAGAAATCACTTGGTCGACTGTTTCGTAGTTTTTCAATGTTTTTAAGAAACATAAATCTCGATTCGGGGCTTTTACCGCCAAATTGCACTCAAGCCAGGGCTTTACATAAGCCATTGCAATAAATAAGCAAACATCTTGCAGTGCTCGTTTGTCCTTAGCGCTCATTTTAAACTGTGATTGCAGCAAGCATATCTTTAAAGAGTAAACAGCTCTTGCCATCCATCTTGCCTGATGCATGGCGCCAGGTGGTTAAATTTCTTTTCATTATCTCTCCCCAAAACCACTACACAGTTCAATCAACTCCCGATAATCGTCACGTATAATAGATTTCAGTAGTTCTTTTTTATAATAATTTATAAATTCGTTAATCATCGTTTAACAAAACTATTTCTTTACGAAATCAGTACATGTTTCGGTAGCAGTTGCATTAACGTTCTTCCAATTGTCTCTAATTTTGTTAAATAACGGGATATCGGAACTGCTAGTAACTTGATGGATCTTTGATTCAAACACACATTTCAGTACTAGTTCATACATATGATGGCGGCAAGCAAAAAGTAACAATTCCCTTTCTAATTTTTGCTCCAAGAGCACACAAGCCCCATTTAAGCGGCCTGTATTAGCAGCCGTTGTGTCGCAGCACATAATCTGTACCTTGTCATTGAGATCCCAATCAGAAAGGGCATTTAAAACAGCTTCAGCTTGATCTTTGCCAGTAGAACTATCGAGTTTTGGCACTGCTAGAAGTTGGTCTTTTTCTCCGAATGAAATGAGAATTGGCAGGCGTTCTTCTTTTGAACCTGTCACATTTAAACCGAGCAATAGCTTTCCATCCCAATGAATAGTTCTAATTTCAGGCACGTTGTTCTGAAAATCAGTTTTTATCGATTCTGCTCTCTCTTTTCTCATTTGGGTCCGAATTCGTTGAATAGAAGACTTGTTGATAGGAAAGTCTTCACAACTGAGACCAAGTGCTTCTACAACAGCCTGAAGTATGTAAACAGAATCCCTTACACTTAGTTGACATCTATCTAAAGCTGCAACTAGTTTAAGGGTAATAAAACACGTCCTTCCTCTTTTTGTAGCAGATAGCGAAGTCACGGATTGCGATTGCAAGGTGGAAGGTAAATTTTCTTCCAAACTTTCATCAGAACTGGTAAACTGTTCGTGAAGGTCTTGAGGTAGGATAGAGGTGTCTGAAGTCAATAAATTCATATCAGTCAAATGCTTTAGTCTTTTTTCCTCTTCTCCTAGTTTTCTCTGCCTTACTCTTTCTTCTTTCTCAACTAACTTTTTGTCAACACCCGCTAAACAACCCGAACGGAAAGGAAGGGGGCCAAGGCTCCCTTTTTTTTGTAAAAATATTTTGTCTCCCTCTATTTTGATTCTTTGTAGAGCATCGGCATGCGCAATATCAAATAAATTATCTAAATCTTTTTGGAATTTCTCCTCGCGGTGCTTATAAACGCCCTGTGTTTTTTACTGTTTTTTTGTAGCTCTCTCCAAACGTGGTAAAGATCCACAAGTTTTTTTCACACAATTAGGTACAGCTCTGGTAGGTATTCTACCTTTTTCCCAAAATATGATGCACTCACGAATTACAAGATTTGCACTTTCATTAACAGTCATTTTTACCTCGCGAATATTAAAAAACAGAACTGAGAGAACTTGATGATTAGACGGCAACTTTGCACCCGTTATTTGGTGATTTATCTCACCAACCAAGAAAATATCATCATATATATTAATACGCTAAGGTGAAGATGTTACTCTCCCTTTTTAGAAAAAAACTCACAACTAATCCACATAAATTATATATCATTTTATAGATAATTGCTTGCTCTACCGGCATCCACAACTAAAAAATTTATTATTGCTATTGTTTTTGCAAATTAATTAATTATTAAAATTATGTACACAAAACAGCAATGCTGCCATCTAACGGCTCAACGTCAATATGATTGACGGTCGGTAAAATTTTTGTTTAATTTCAAATCCACTCACGTATAAATAAAGTGGCGCTTTAGCTCAATGCTTTTGATACTTGCGCCTCTATATGTCAATTTTAGTAAAATATTTGTTTGATCTGTCATCTGAGCTTCATAATGGAATAAAAACGTAATAAGCAGTGTGCAAAATTAGAAATGAATTGAATGAATTGAATGCGAAGACTTCGCACGGGTCACGCTAGTTTTTCTTATTACTTCTAAGTTCCACTGACATCTTGAAAATAAACTATTATACACGTTAATTAAGCGATACGCCGGTGAAAACTCGGAAACAAATGACTACAGAGCGAGTACGCGCCGGTCATCCGCGTTACTTGTATGAACATGTTTCGCGCTCAACTCGGCACGGGTTGCAGTGCTTCAAATAAGATAAATATTTATTTTCGAGTGTTTTATGGCCAAATGAAAAAAATGTGAAGGTATGCGTTACAAAATAAAAACTTTGAAAAATAAGGGACACCCTAATATATATATATATATATATATATATATATATATATATACATATACATTAACATATGTAGGTACATGTACAGATAGATACATGGATGCAAACGCATACGGATTCGCACATGCATACGCATATGCATACACATGCGCATACGCATACGCATACGCATACGCATACTCATACGCATACGCATACGCATACGCATACGCATACGCATACGCATACGCATACGCATACTCATACGCTTACTCATACGCATACGCATACGCGTACGCTTACGCATACGCATACGCATACTCATACGCTTCACATACTCATACGCATACGCATACTCATACGCATACGCAGATAGCAAAAATTTATTCAGACCTTGCCTATGTATAGGACACGGCTATGAACAGTTTGTGTGAAATAGCCATTTTTAGTGATATTTAGCAGTAATATTTTATTGAATTCATTGAAGGGAAAAACGATGTATAATTAAATAATATACAGTAGTAAATCTAGATAAAGTAGTTCATTACCCAATATAATTTTTGAACGCTTTAAATGCCAAACTAAATCCACCGGGTCTGCCATACAATAGATCGATAACGGATCTGATGTTGCTCAGATATTTAATACCGTCTAAGCATTATAATGTTACTAGACTGCAAGTCATTCCTTTGTATTGCAACGTAGTCGAATTCCCTATTTCGACTTGACCTGTCAAGGGGAAACTTCTTTTTGAATTGAAAATACAGTTTCCGTTGAAATTGTGTTTCACATTGGCGATTAATAAATTGAACGTTTGCTCTTTCAACTTCGCAGAAGTTGACTTGAGGTAGGACTGCTTCTCTCACGGTAAGTTTTACGTAGTAGCTCGCGTGCGAGTTCACCTTTCAGCCAGTTTGTTTTGATGCTACACTCTAAAATAGTAAGAACCATTGTTTATAAACAAAATTATAAAAAGCCTTCGTTCCATGCGGCTTAACCTAGTATATTATATGGAAGGAAGTTGTGTGGGTGGCTTATCTCGATACACAAGAACGAAAATCGTGGAAGATCATAACCATTATTTTTCAATGTTCTGTGCCCTCAGCTATAGTGGTATATGAGCAATTTAATTTGTAGATTTTTACCAATACGATGTTCCAAGAATAATATTTTGACGAGTTGTTTTCTTCCAATATGAATCTTTAAAATGTATTGAATTTGATTAAAAATAAAAAAGAAAAACACGGCCAACGGCGAAGTAGATTTCTATAATTCTTCAAATCTAATTAATGCTAATATTTAGATTTTTTTAGGTTTTTTCAAATCTATGGTAAAAAAATAGAGAGGGGGAATGGGTGGTCACATTTCTGTTAACTTTATATACCGTTCTTTCCCAAAAGGGGTTTGAAAATGAATTTTGTAATAAGGACTTTGATTTCGTTATGCATTGATGACTTACTAGCACTTATCCACGGAGCATCTATTATCTATATAATGGTATACCAATAGATTGAATGCATCAAAATAAATGTACACGTACATAAAGTGTGTGGTGAAGTTTAAAAAACTCTCAACTTTATTTTAATGGATTGCTATATAGTATTTGAGATTACAATATGAAGCATGTGGGTTCAAAAATTCATACATATATACCTAAAAGTGTATATACTGTTGGGCTGTAACAGATGAACGGAAAAATTAGAAGTTTTCTTCACTATGGAAAATTAAAAACGTTGTGCATTGCATTTTTCACTGTTATTATTATCCATATTAAAGAAAATTCCCACATTCGCTGAGTTTGTTACCTATTACAAGTAGCTCACATTTTTTTCCGGAATCCAACTATTTTACAGTCACAATTACAGTTTTTTAAATTTATAGGGTATTTGAGCATTTGCTACAAATACGCTAACATTAAGATTAAATAAAGTACACGGAAAACAAATCGTGCTAAATCCTAAAGAACGGAAGTGAATACGTCAACAAACATTGTTTAGTTAAAAACTACAATTTTGTTTACAAATTTATTAGAAAACGGCCAAATGGACGAAAACTAATCAAAATCCAGAAGTAGCTTGTGTTTGTTTAGTAGATATGTTTTTTTTTAAATTTTGTTAAAAATATCTTTAAAAGACATCTAAAGCGAATCGTTGGCTAGTGTGGAATTTTTTCCCATTGAAAAACACAACCTTGACCACGATAAGCTTAAAATAAACTAACTAACGACTTTTTTTCATTTCTATAGTCTTGCGTCGGTAAAGCACTTATAGGATAAGCTCTCTTTCGGTTTCTAGACCATTAATTCATGGATAAATCCTCTGTCGGTTTCTAGACCATTAATTCATGAAATTCAGTTCTCATTTGTCGTCTCCCCGTATTTGCTACATTAATACCGCTTCCTTTCCCAGGGTTTTCATAATTCTGCAAATGCATTATGTGATTGGTTGTACACTTCTGAAATTGGCTCAATCTGTAGATCAGGGTGCAGTTTTCTAATTCAAACGTGACCCGGAACATAGACAACAAATGAACAATATTAAGTTGTTCAGTCTAATATTCATATCATTCGTAACCCCTTCAAACAATTATCTTTTAAGACGGTTTTTTCAAGATGAATCGTAGTAAAGAATAAATTAAAAATATAATTATTTCGAAGTCAGCTCTTCTTTCTTCTCTTTCTTCGTGAATATTGTTTAGGGTGAAAAACCAGCGAAGCATCACGCAATTTATAGACAATATTGGGTGAAGGTCTGTCCTCTTACAACACAGCCAAGCATTGGTTCCAAAGAATCAAAGAAGATAATTTTGACCTATCCAAAGAGACCTCCTTCAATTGTTTAGAAAATTTTAAAAGCCTTATTGGAACAGATCTCAGATTAATTTCGCGTTCTTAGGTAATAATATTTCATATTATTATACTGTAAAGGAAAAAAAAATCATGCTTTGAGAATGAAGTGGAAGTATTTCGTTTGGCTACCACATGAGCTAACACCTTTTCAACTTCAGAGGAGAGCTAATGTGTGCTTGGAGCTACTGAGTTCCCGTCGTACCAACGGAAGGTCAAACTATTTGGTTACAGGCGATGAAAAGTGGGTGGTTTATGTTAATTTTTAGCGTAAGCACCAGTGGCTAGAAGCTGAAGAAAAAAGTGTACCTAGACTAAAATATAATATAGGACAACAGATAATTTTAAGTGCATGGTGGGGTAGAAATTGAATTATTCTTTGGGAACTCTCAAGCATACAGCAAAAGTAACGCGTGAAGAACTATTTTCAGTTAGATGTAGTGTGCTACTTCACCCACCGTACTCTCCAGATCTTTGGCCATATAATTACTATATGTTTCGCTCTCTGTCTAATAATTTACCTGATGAAAAATTTAAAGACGAAAGTCACATCAAAATCGAACTTCACCGGTTTATGGTCAAAGACCCAAAAGGTTTCTATAAATACGGAACTTTAGCTCGGCCTAAACATTGGCGACAAGTGTTAGGTAACGACGGTGTTTATATAATTATTAATGATTAATTTTATTGCCATTCTAATATATATATATATATATATATATATATATATATATATATATATATTTATATATATATATATATATTTATATATATATATACACACATCATTTCCTTCATTATATCCATTTGTATGTGACGACAATTGGAGTAATATATTTTCAAACCCAACCTTACCTGTAGTAGTTTGTTAAACTCAAGAACTTGATGATTTTGGGTTGATTAATAAATTTTTGAACTTTACTTATTCTTGCGGATTACATAAACACTATATTCATCAATACCATATTCACATGACAATGACAATGCAATTGAGCTCCTCAACTAACTAACTAATATTATATATCTTCAGTTATGTAATACTTACACATCGAATTCAATAAGGCGTCCGAAATGGGGTTCGTGTGCAAGACCATAGTTCTTGTTCTTAAAGTCCCTGAACCAAAAAATAGCAATTCCGTAAGACACCGTTGATTCTTCGCTTTCTTAATCACATCGTGACTCAAGCAAAACAAATATATTAGAAGAGACTGTGCTTGATATTGATTTAAATTAATTTCCTCTTATGTAATATACTTAAAAACTTGGCGTTAACTCACGTTCACGAAACAGACTTCAGTATATATAGACACCATAATAAAATATTCTGAAACTTTCAACACTTAAATTTTTCAGAGTTGATCAAAATATTTAACTAACATAGTATTTCTAGTTTATTTTATTTTCATAACCCCAATACTGAAAATAGAATCTAACATTAAAATACAGACACTTTTTTTTTCATCTTTTCACGTTTTGTCAACAACAATTTTTGCAACAACTAAAATTTTTGTTGACATTGTGTTATTTAGCCTAATTAAATTTTAAGTTTTCTTATGATATGTTTTTAAATTTTAAGGAAGTGAGTAACGGTATGATTTTCTGAATCCGGAAATATGTCATTATAGTTAGTATGATACTCACTTCAAATTTTCCATATGCACTTAGATACGTATGTAGCACTACTAAAACTCGCTATTGCAATACTTTCTTCTTTTTGTTTAATGAAAGTAAAAAGTAATTTTAAAATATCATAGGTATCTAAAAATAACAGTTAAGAGGAGAAAAATTTGAGTGGCTGATTTCCATTTTTTTGAAGAATTTTTTTTGCTTTAATTAATAAAGCATATCGAAAAGTTTTACTTAAATATTTTTTAGATTATGGTATATAAGAAAATATAGGAAATGAAAAAACTGCATTTTACTAAACGCTGATCTAATAAAAACTAATCTAAATTTATTTTAAAAATTTTCCTTTAAGTATAAACTAGATAAAAGCTATATATTGGAAACAGAGATAGAAGAAAAAATTTAATTCACGATATGTATTTAATTATATAATGTATATTATTGAGTTGTAATTTTAATTTTCACCACAAAAGCGAATTTTAATTCATTTAATTAAGATTTCTTCTTTCAGGATTATCTTAATGTATTCGTAATTACGACTGTTAAATATATAATGTATAAATTCATTCGTTATCAATTTATCTACGTTTTGCAGTCTTGAGAACATTTAAGGGTTTAAAAGTCGCCGATTCCGCAAATAAAAATATGGATTATTAAATTATAAATAAGTTTCTCACTTTCCGGGGCAACCGAGACCGGTTTTAATTATACCATCTATGCTACTGCGGAAAAAATCTAAACTTCTACATCTTAAAGTTTACGATATCATTTCAGAATCGACTGGATTGTGACGTTGAATGTTAGTGCACATTTTGATGTGGTCACTGTTAACACTACTTAAGCGAGTATAGGGTTATATTAATTACCTTTTGACAATGCAATAATTACAACCATTTCACAAAGTTCAAATTGTTTAGGATAGTTACGTTGTAAATCTAGAAGTAATATTGTAAATTGTAGGATTTTATTGGATTTCAGAAACACATTAACATTACAGTCGATCTGATATAAAAGAACATCTTGATGTACAAATAAGTAAATTATTAAATAGAATTAAGATATTGTTTCTGAGCTGGCAGTTACTGCTCTTGTCAAGTTCTCATAACTATATTAATTGTTTTTATTTTCGATGAGTTTTCTTTGATTTATATATTGAGATAAAGCAAGTTTTTGGAATTATGGCTTATTTTTAATTTATTTGGCTTGTTAAAAAAAACAGCCAATTTAAATTCCTAAAAAAGTAATGAAGCAAAACTCCAAATAAATCAATTTTTACAATACGCATTGTGAAAATGAAAAATACTTTAAATTGGTATGGAACAAAATAGCTTTTGTAACACGTGATATAATACTATACATTCTGCTTAAATAATATCTTAATATTGGTTTGGCTAATATGTTTTTAAGGCCGATTTTTTCTATGGAAGTACCGACTGGAAACTTGGAACTTTTCTAAATTCATGTAAATTTGTCTCCATTGTGCAATGACAATAGTTGCTCGCCAGTCAATTGACGAGATGGCAATCGAGAATTTTCTTTAGTTAGGTGCAATACTATTATAATTGTGGTACCCTTAATGCAACAAGACGTCCGGAATAAGATACCCCTTCATGGTTTAGTTCTCGTTCTTGGACTTCCGAAACCAATTTTACGCTTATTTATTTTTAATATTATTTGTGGCGGTTTCCGCATATTAACCCAAATTACATACATAAATTTGAAGAGTTCATTTATGATGTCGGCTTAAACAAATTTGCTTTGAAACAAAGCACTTGAAACTTCGACGCTAACTCTCATTCACCTGTCTACAAAAATCAGAACTCGTGATGTAAAAAGACAGTTAAATTACTAAAATATAAAAAATAAAGTTAAATTATTACACATTTATTTTTCAAAAAAAGGTTTCAATAAAATTTTATGACGTTGACTATATGAAAAAATATGTATGTAAAGATATTTTATGAGAAATTTGAATAAAACATGTTAATGAAAAAATTCTCTAATGCAATATATACAATTTTCTTTGTTTCAAAAAAATTAAAGCAATATTTATTAATGAAACTAAAATCAGGCATTCACGTTGGTGAATTTTTATCCGTAATAACTGGCTTATGTAAAAGTTTTGGTGTTTTATAATATGCTTTTCACGAATACGTATGCATGTGGCTCTATTAAATTAGTTTCATAAATATCTATGTTAATACCATCTACAGATTTTTTTTGTTATTATCGGATATAAAAACACCTATTATTTAAAAATAGTTTTTATATGTATACATTTCTGTACCTAGTTTTAGTTTCACATGTTTTGGGTAATTTACCTTTATTATTAGTTCATTGCATAGTATTATTCATAGAATGTTTTTTTGCAATGTAATTTTACATATTTTAAGATTGTCGAGTTCATAATAATACTGCTTGTCTTTGGTCATTGCTACATATTTACTTTTAGGTATAACGGTAATAAAAATTTTTGGTGAGTAAAAATCGTGTGAAATAAAATTAAATTCCTTAAGGGATACTAATGAAATTTGCAATACAAAGCACAATATAACCTTAGAAATACCTATTACAATATGGATTGGATCTAATTCTAAATTAACTGGAAATCAAATATTAGTAGGTAGTCATCTGTAATTGTCGCCTTGCTCCCGGTATTAATAAAATGGCGTTATAACAGGCGAGGAGTACATTTTGACTGAATCTTTTTTTCATGTATGTTCAATGATAATTCTTTACGGAGTGGACTAATTTTGTTGAACATTTTATTTGAAAGATTGTACTTCAGGAGTGAACCCATATAAATATGATGATGACCTAATGATGAGGTACGGAAATTAAAGATTGACCTCCTCGTCGCACGGTAATAAACGCACTATGGTTCAAAATATTTGTTGCGGTTAGATGTTACTTTGCAACATAACTACACCACTTACTGATATCAGAGTCTTAAGATAAGTTCTAGAGATGAACAATGGAACTCCTTAACGGATGTTAGTAAATCAACCGTGATTTAAAATATTTGCTACTAGTAGTTGTTACTTTACGAAATATCTATTTATATAACCATTGATCAGACCATGGTTCAATTATAAGTCCTGGAGATGAATAATGAAACTCCTAAACGGATAGTAGTAAATTAAACGTTATTCAAGGTATTTGCTGCTGGTACTTTTACTTTTTAAAATAATTACGTCATCGACCAGGTCAAGGTCTGAAGGTGTATTCTAAAGATGAATAATACAACTCCTTCATGGATGGTGATAAAATAATCGTGGTTCGATATATTTTCTACTGATTAGTTGTTAATTTAATTACCACTTTGCAAAATTTGATACTGGATATCGGATATGGAGAACGGAACTCTTCAAGTGGTCATAGTTACTTTTCAGAAACTGATAGTGGACTTCGGATATGGAAAACGGAACTCCTCAACGTCAACCACTGGCGGGTACTACTATCGCTTCGTTTCTGTATATTGTTAATAACCAAATTTAGGTAAGAAGGAAATTACCTATATATTAGCTTTTGTCAATGATAAAATAACTACATAATATTCTGAGAAAAAAATAAACATTGAATGTGAGTTATAGTGAAATGATTAATATTATTAATCCCTGAAAAATCTAGAATAAAAAATCATTTAAAAGCCGACTTCAAGAAAAGTAGGCACTAAAATGTAAAAAAATTATTAACTCAAAATGGATACCTATTTATTTGCCAAAAATAACTAAGTTACTTATTTTTGACGTCGGTGCCAGCACCGCAGATCAACTTAAACAAATGTAAAATTTTATATTATAAACACACCCTTTATGAATATTTATCGTATTTTGAATACATCAGAAGAAGGTTTTAAATTTATATTATAAATTAGTTTTCGTTGGTGGACCGTACTTCAAAAATAATGAAATTATTTATTTACATCGAATAATTGGCACCCATTTTGAGTCAATTCTTTTTTACTTTTTAGTACCCACTTTTTTGAAGTCGGTTTTTTTAAAATATATTTTATGTAGTACAAGTATAATGCACTAGCAAGGAGTGGATAGCATCTGCGTAAAATTCAGGTGAATTGGAAAAAAATTGGCCTATGAACTGTCGTAAGTGGTCTTCATCATCAAAGTGTTTGTCGCATAAGGCATTTCAGAGCGATCTAAACAAATAATATTTAATGGGTGCAAAGAATGGGGAATACGGCGGATGGGGGACATAAGATGATCTAGCAAAAAGTTCATCGAAAAGTCAAAATCTGAGAACAGACTTTAGCGCAATGGTAAATCTGGTCCAGGTTATATTCGTGTGGTACCCACGCACCATATTTCAAGCTTGTTCCCAAGCGGTGTAAATGTTTCTCTATAGTTCCGTGGGAGCACCCGAGCTCAGTTGCTAGCCAGCGTGTCGTTAAAGAGCTATCTTCTTCAATTAATAATTTTAACCTGTCGTTATCCGATTCCAACGGTTGACCAGAGCGTAGTTGATCTCTCAGGGAATAATCACCATTGCGAAACTACTGGAACCGTTGTTTTGCAGTAGCTTTAGATATTGCTTCAGGAATTACGCGTTGGCATAGGTTACGCGTAGCTTCGGCCGCAGAGTAACCAGATCGGTACTCGTATAGTAGACAGTGTCCCACATGCGTCTTAATGTCGTTCATATTTTATACATTTTAATAGTGCAGCGTCTTAGTTACTATTGAATTAGTGAGAGCATGCTGTGTTCATTATATATCTTCGATCATGGATGCTTCTAGAAAGTTCCCACATTTTCTAGATAATTGGCGAAAAAACGCTCATTACTTTTTAGCCAACCCAATATTCCTTAATGCTAATGTCGTTACTAAGCTATTTTCTTTCAGGAGGGAGGCTATTATTTTCTCATTAGCTCATACAGCTTCAATCGAATCATTATATTTAATAGCATCGATTACTTCGAAATTTCAAAAAACGTGTTTTAAGACAGTACCTGTAGCAACAAACTAGGTTGCGCGTTGGTATTTTTGTACTAATAAATGAGACAATAACTCGTATTCTTTGATAATATCATTATGCTTATACTTTCGAAGTCGACGACAGCCATAGTAATTAGTTACTTAAGCCTGTTCTGCTCTAAAAACGATTTGATATTGAAAATATGTTGGCGTATGTATGAGATATCTAATAGGGTTTTATATTTTAAGATTCCTTTATATATTTCTATGTTATCGATAGCGTTAAAATATATGCCGGGATTTCTATTGATGTTGTGGTTATAATTTATATTTGCATGAGTCTCATAATAACACTGGAATAAAATGAAAATTTGAAATATATTTGGCGTTAATTTTGTAGGAATTCATTATCACTTAATTTTTATTCACAACTAAATGAAACTATGTGATGTAGTATTATTTTTAACTTCATTTAAATTCTGAACCACGACCTGGGTTTCATTGTATGACAACTTCTAGACAACCTGAAGATATTGTCGTACAACGAAACCTAGGTAGTTATTAAGAATTCAAATAAGGTAGGAATAATACTACATCATATATTTTCATTTTGTTGAGAAAAAAAATTAAGTGAAAATGATAATTGTTCAGAGTGATAAACTTATTAGTTAGTATTAAATTATGACGATTAGTCTTATAAGATTAATGTTATTATTTTGTCTTAATAGCTTAATAATGTTCTAACTTTAGTCTTCAAAGCTTAAAGGTAATTGGTCGTGGTCGTGGTGTGTTGGATCATTTACAAGGCATGCGCCCTTTGGCGGGAAGGCGCATCATGGGGATCCGGGTTCGATTCCCGGCCACTCATCGAACGAGGCTGGATTGGGGTTCTGGTTAATTGTGAGATATTGCTCTATAATTAATTTTGGTTTATATATATATATATATATATATATATATATATATATAATTGTGTCTCTATTCTTATACATTCACCTGTGAAAGAAATTATTATATATTAATGACATATTTAATGATAAATGTATAACTCTGTACTTCGAAATTTTCTGGTAATTTCATTTCATCTTTATAATTGAAAGTGTCGTCAATTGATGATTAGCGTTACTATAATATTCTTTTTAAAATTTATTATTTTATAAGGTCTTTTCCAAACTTTTTTATTTTAAAAGACCGAAATCGCTGTTTCATTGATATTTTCAATTTCACAAATTTTCTTTTTTAATTGATTTCAGCGTTTCGCATATATCCGGATATGAGAATTGATCAAAGTGGTGAACTTTAATGAAGGAAAGCAAAATGGTTTTGTTTTTATGTCAAGCCGTTTAAATGAATGCCATTTGTTTTTTAGCGTCGTTTAGTTTATTACGTCTTTTAGTTTATTATTTTGCTTAATATTTTGTAAATATACGGTATTGATTTAACTAGATCTATTGATGGCATAAGTATAATATATTCGCAGTGAATTTTCATGGGAATTTTATAATATTTATTGACGTAAGTATTCAAAAATTTTCTTCGCATGAAATTCCAAGTGTCTAGGAGGGTCAGTCTAATTAGGTTACCAAGGTAAGTGGCTTCGTGCCTAAGAAACTCGTATTTACCTGATTGGGTTTTTAGATTAATTTCTTTTAGGTTTTGAAAGACATGTGGTAAATTTTTAATTTGGAATTTTAGGTTATGTGAATATATAACGATATCATCAAGATATAGGAAAGAGTGGATATATTATAGCCCAAATAAGATTGTGTTCATGAGGCATTGAAATGTGGAGGAAGAATTTCTGAGCCCAAATTGGAACTGTTGGTATCCTTACAAATTGGAACTGTTCTTCTAGTATACTGAAAACTATTTTAGGAGCATCTATTTGGTGAATGTGAATTTTTTTAAATCTGGATGCGCAATCTAGGGTAAAAAAATACTTGCTGTTGCCAAGATGATAAAGTATTTCAGAGATATGTGGAGTGGGATAAGTGCCACCCATTGTTATGTAACTGAGTTTACGGTAGTGGGTAATCACTCACCATTTTCTTTCCCCGGAAGCATCTAACTTATCGGATATTATCTAGATGGTGAAAAAAGAATATGACAGGAAACTCTATTATATATTGTTCAAGCATTTAAATGATTTATTTCTTTGCTTCTACTTTGTGCATTTCCGGAAACATAAATATCCTTTTATGCATGGAGAAGTCGAAGTTTCCGGAAATATTAGATATCTAAAAAGTCGTATATCGTGTGAAGGTGTTTGAAATTAAAACGAAAATTTCTCAATTGATCGAGGATAATTTAAAAGTAATTTGGGGAATTAGAGTTTTCGTAGGTAGAAATACTATTAAAAGATTTAGTCTATTCAGAGGATTAAGGGAATCGAGTGGGATTATAATCAAGTGTGTTTTTAGGACGTCCGGATCTACTCTTTGTAGATATATTAACTCGTTTATTATCTTTAACATTAACGAGGCAATTTGTAAGTAATAAATCGTTAGAGTAACGTTAATCACCTTTAACCGCAGGATTGGATACTGTAAATTGGAGATTTTTTTCAGTTCCAGGCGTAATGATATAAGTTCAGCCTAAAAATTAAGTTTCAACTTTTAAAAAAAATTAAGATCTAATTTTTTCTTTTTGTGATATTATATGTGTATTCTCTTTTGCGATCGAATTACTTTAATAAATAATTGCTTAGGATGATTTTTGTGATTGTGATATGTAAATTTACGCGGTTATATGTCCGATATATACAATTTTAATTGGGAATGACCTAGTATTGAGGTGCATTCTTTTGCGGGCCCTATGTTATAGCGGATTTTTGACTTGTTAAGCTATTAGAGTTACCATGAGTGTTTTGAATTTGTTAAAGTAGATATGTCGTATGCAGCGGATTTTGAATTTGTGAAACTAGGTACATTGCGAGTAGCCGACTTTGAATTTTATAAATAAAATACCTAACGCATAATGGGTTACGACTTTATTAAATTTATACTTTATTAAACTAGATACTTTGCATGGAGCGGACTTTGGATGTCTTAAATTAAATACTTCTCGTGCAGTGGACTTTAATTTTATATAGATGCGTGTAGCTTAGAACAGTACCAGATACATGCATACTTCTATGATTTTCAAGATTACAGCTACATAACCATTTCCCCGAGAAAAAATATAATTTCAGTACATGATTTATTATGTCACTTTATCGTCGGCGAATTTGAACTAACATAACCAATATTTCCTTTAACACTACATTCTTAATATATTTTTGAGTTATCAAGATTCATCATTGAAACACAAAATCATCCCGTACTATAATGATTTACTTTCCTTGATATTACACATCAGTATGGTGGCTTACAAGATATCGCAAAACCTTTTGCGGTAACATTGTGTTTATTACTCACCTAGTGCGTCTCTCTTCGTTAGGGGAAATTTTGTAATCGTTCCTAAAATTCACACGAAAATTCAATCAGATTGGCAGCTCCCATTTAATTTCCTCAATTTATGTCTTTGTAATCTTCATTTACAATACTGCAAATCCATCTTAACTGTAATATTCAATTATTTACATACTTTGATTATTTCTAGTGAAGACATACATCGAATAAATAATGCATACATTCTTGTGGTTAATATTTAAAAGGAAACTTGTCCCTTTAAAACTCATATTCAACTAGAAACCCGGTCCTATAAATTTATAAGTAAATGTGTACTTCTCTCATTCGTTTCAATGTTTTAAATTATAATTATTAAAAAGAAATATCAAAATAAGGTATTAAAATAATTACATGAAGGCGCCAATTATACACTTACTATTTTGTGATTTTTCTTATTTCTATGGAGCTTTTCTTTTTTGGATTATTTCCTTTTAAAAGTACGTTCATTCGCATTTTACCCGACAGCGCGTGAGTAAAAGTGATGCTTATAATGATGTGCGTTTAACATACCTATTTATATGAAATAGCTTAATATTGTAAGCACTCTTACAATAAATGTATTCTGTCTGTTTTCTAACTTTTTAATGCTCACTTAAATTTCTTAACTTACTTTTCATTTTAATCTATTTCAGTGGTATAATTGATAATTGTATAATGATGAATCGAAAATAAACAATTTTATAAGACAATTTTATAAGACTACAAAATTATACTTAAAATTGTTACATCATCGTCCATTAACCAGTTTTTATAAGTTATCATCATAAATGATAAATGGGTCTTTAAAATTTCTCTCCCCTATATAGCAGATTTATCAGTTTTACACTTTGTGAATGAAATTTTGCAAGTTTTGTGTATTCTTCATCGAGATATCATTTATTGTGCAGAAAAACATTTACACTGTTTTGTGTATTTAAATAGTGAAGACCAACAATTTTTATTTCGTCAGGTGAAATAAATTTGAAATTTACTTTACCATTTTGAAATTTTAATTTCCATTTGTGAAATATTAGACTTCAAAGCGATGTATAACATGTCTGCCGCTCTCTAATATTGAACCGTGAGTTTGAAAATTTGAAAATCTTTAGATATTAACATTTAATTAGAATTTGCAAATATTCCAGTTAAGTTACGTCAGTAATTCCACAGGAAATCGACAGATACACAACCTTGCTTCCTACGTATTCTAATACGTTTTAGCAGATTTAACTATTTAGGTTTTGTCAAAAAAAACTGAAATATAGTTGTAAAATATCCTGTTCTTTTGTTTTATCTCAGAGTAAGATCTAAATAAAATATTCGATTACTAAAGTTAATAAAATATTTCATATGCTTATTTCTGGTTACGCCATATAATTAATTCATAACCAGAAAACCAACGGAAATCATTTTCCCCCATTTTATGACCAGAATTGGACAAAAATTTAAAATTCTTCTCTATCTTTAACCTAATTTTACATGTATTTTGTGCTAAGCAATAAACATTAATAATATATTTGCTGTTGATGTAATATGTATAAAATATGCAGAATTAAACATAGCAATTGACTTATGTGATTATTTAATTAAAGACAACTGGACAATTTTGATACTAAGGTCAAATTTTCAAATATATATGATATATGGGATATATGCGTATGTAGTTATAAAGTACTGTTAGTGATGTATTTAAATTTAAAAATAAACACAGTTCCGTTGGGTTTTAAAACATTTTTTCTACGCTGATTGGCACAATGAAACGAAAAAATAGTTTATATATTATCATTACTCTAATAGAAAAATAAATTAATTTTTTTTCATTTTCCTTGTTTGTATTCATAAAACTACCAGCGACAATTTATTGCGACAAAATCTTATTTTGAATGCTAAACTTAGAGAAAGAAGAATCGATTATTTTACTTACGGGGACTATTTGTGTCCCTCACTACACATGCGCATACAATTAACGACTTGGTTGTTTTCGTAGTTACATTGTACAGTTGATCTGCATTCGTCGACAGTTTATATCGAGCTATTGCGAGAAAAGTTATGAACTTGCAAGTACAAGCTATCGTAGCCTATTTTATTTATAAAAAAACCACTTACGAGAAAACATTTTAGGTGGAACAAAGATAAATACGTAAGTGACATTCGAATACAACCTTATTGACAATGAGAAGTTTCATAACTACTTTGAAGATCTTCAGGAGATACACGTCATTCCGTCAGAACTAGTAGTAATAACCATAAGGTGATTGTGCGTGCAGCAACTTGTCTCTGTAGATTTAACTTAGGCTGACGAACCGCAGCACGTAGGAACTATTTCGATAACTCCTCCTTATGTAGATAACTCGCGCAACTCTGGAAACTTCCACTTAGTACCAAACACTCCGTCCGCGCTCGTAAAACGGAGTGAAGTCTGGTCGCCTAATACGTCACAATATATTATGCATTAGAATTATGAAACAGCGACGGAGACAAAATGGAAAGTTAATAAGTAAATATATTGTTTAAATTTATATTTGTCAAGTAGTTAATTAAATATTAACCTAATAAATTAAATTGTTCTGTTAAAATTTTACTTAAGTGTGAAATGATGGGTTGAAGACGTAAAACAATTTCATTTTATTTCATTAGAAATAAAAGGCAAATAATTAGGACTATTTCAATATTTTTAAAAATATGCCGCACACACATTATTTGCCCATTTAAGCCCTCTGAAATTCTAAAAATCATATTTCCTTTTAATATTTCTTTCGATCACACTGTTCTTTTCTAATGACTATCAATTTACGTGCTGTGTAATTTATTAAATTTAAGATGAACGAAGCTAAAATATTTTCGTTTTTTGTTCCAAGATAATTCAATACGTTTTATATGAAGGATCTAGCGATTGAGAGTAGTTACATGACATTTCAAATATAGCAGAGAGTCCACTTTCCCTATCCTAAGAGGTAAGTTTGTGCTGCTTGTCCTGTATAAGTATGAATTTTTGGTTTAACCCCGTTTTTACAACCCTTGAGGGCAAATTTCCTTATAAAATGTTACTGTAAGTGTTCTTTATAGAGAAGACAAAAGTGTAAATACCCAAAACCGGAAGTACTCATATAGTAGCGAATGATCATTGACTTTATCGTATTTCATTGTAGGAAGTAAATTTTTGTGTCCATTTGTTTGTTGTGCTTTCTTCATAAGGTACCTTTTCGAATAGGTCCAAAAATCTAATGTTTTGATTTGTCTGGGAATATTAAATTTTTCAAAAAGTCAGTCGGGGTTTTTTGGTAGCTCCTTTTCCCCTAAATCCCATTGTACTTAAAATTATTTTGGTTATCCCTTGAATACTTTACAAAACTTTGGTTTATGGATTACATTTGCTAATGAAATTAAGCTACTTTTGTTAATACCAGTATTTTCTCCTTCTTTTTAAATAAAATTATGTTGGCCAAATGTACCCACATCCATCTGGAAACTGGCCTCCACATGACTGGACGCTGGGATTTTTCTACCATCTCTCATGACCATGTTTCTTACTATTCACGAGGTCAGTTTTTTGTATTTATGGAAAATTGGTATTCCTAATTGGATGAGTAAAATAAGAAAATTGAAAATGAATGTGTCGGATGATACGAGTAAGACTGTTACCATCATGGATGTCGAAAATCGCCTTACAGCGTTGATACGTTCAGCAGCTGTAAATAAACTGTATTGTAAGAAAGATTCTGAGAACTGTATTGTATTAAAAGATCAAAGACAACTAAAAGGTGGAAGTGATTGCTCAACGAATGAAAATGAGGAAAAAATATATGAAATACATATATACCTGTGGAAAATTATCATACACAAAGTCATAAATTCAACACAATATTACAATACGCATATTAGAATTGAACACTGGTGCAGCAGTTATAAAATGCTCGACAAAATATTTCAAGAATAATTTTCAAAATTGGAAACTGGAAAATACTGTAGTAAAAGAGGAGACCAACACAAGTAAAGTAATACAACCAATTCGAACCGGTAATCTAAAAATTATATACGAGTATCAGCCTTTCATCGTTTTAGCACTTAGGGAAAAACGTGGTAAATATGCAAGGGTTCTTTAGACGATGAGGATATGAATCATTCCTAGACGCCGTCGTCGTGGGACTGCTCAAGCTTGAGACCCAGCAAAACGAGGCCGTCTTGAGGCGTGTAGCCATGAGTCCTGGATACGCGCGTCTGATGAGAAAATTCATGTGCGCAGATGCAATCAAATGGAGCAGAGACATATATACAGCGCGTGACTACCTCCCGAAATAAGAATACGATGATGTTCAATACAAAACTTGCGACTAAATACTACAAGCTTTTAAATGTGTGCTGCAAATAATGAGACGCGTGTTCAGCTTATTGCATAAGATGCAAGCTATACGATGTGGGTTATTCAATTTAATATTATATAATACGTAATGATTAATGTATGAATATCAGATTATAACAATGTAGGTTTTGTAATATGTTATCGCGATTGGTGTATAAATGTAAAGTAGTAGTTCAACTAGTCGTTATTGCATGAGAAGTTACACGATACGTCGAATTACATATACGATGGATAAAGCATTAGTTAATCGTAAGCAGTAAAACTGCAAAATGCTTTATTCTATCTGTAAATGCGATTGTTGTAATTAGTACGAGTTAATATTGTGAATTACCGTTAGCCATTATGTCAAAACATGTTATATCATATTATAGTAATAACATTTTTTTGAAAGAAAGAAAAAAAAATATTTTAATAGTTGCTTTCCGGGGCGTTGACGCACCATGAAGCGGCAGTATAATAGTCGACTGTGCAGAGCATCCCCTCTTATTGTCCGTATCCCGAACTGGTTCACATAGTTTACGTCATAACAGCTAAGCTTGCATGACTGTAGTTAGCAAATCTTATCCACTACCATCTGTAGATTACACTCTTAGGCGACAGGTTCTTAATTTCCAGTTTTTTGTCCTAGACAAAAGATCTCTGTCTACAGCCTGTTGAGTAACTTTACCAACCGACTTCTTAAGAGGTTTTACCTAGTTTTTCATATTTTTTTATGATTTTAATGTCTTCACCTACTTCACCAATGTAGCTGCTAAATTTTCGAATATCTCGGAATAAAAACTTGCTTACTTTTCCAATTCGTTCAATTTTCATTTGAAGGTATTGAGATGGATTTATATATTTAGAAAAATATATCTCAATATCTTCAAATGTTTGTTTGTCTGCAAAGTTTGTCAATATTTCTTCTAACAGAGTTTAATTATCTTGTTAGGCACTGAAGTGTCGGGAATATTGATCACAGGCTGAGTGTCCGTGTTTGTTGGCACTTCTCGTGATTTCGTGGTGTCACGAGAGTCACTTGTTAGAAATAATATATTATAAAATTGCAAAATTTTAAGCAGAGGCAGGGCATGGCAGCCCCAACGGATTTTCTTGGAGTTGTACTTTTTTTTAGTCGCAGGGTTTTTAAAAAAAATATTTAATACATTTTTCAATTACAACGCTATCCTTCGAAGGTTTTTCTCAAATTTTTAATTTTGCATTTTTATTTTACTTTTTGATTAAAACCTTTACATCCGTCATGAGCTTAATTAAAATCTTAATTTTCCTTCTTGTTTTTAGAATTAATGAAAAACTTTTAATCTAATGTACCTAACACCTAGCTAAGAACTATCACCGACAAATCCCAAATATTTTACAGAAAATCGGTCTAAAGCTGTCAAACCATTTTGGACATAAATGGGAACATTCCTTTGCAACAAAATGTTGTAGCGCCCTATAGTAAACTGACACCAAAACACCTATTTGGGGCCCGTCGCCGATTAGAGGCTGGTAATTGCCTGAATTACTATTAAATTTGTAAATATTAGACAATTTAAATGTCAATAGTTCATTTGGTCGAGGTCATATCTAGTGTTATGGGTGCCTTAGCGCTGAAACCATCTCTATATTGTCTCCCAATCTAATCGCAAATTAGGATCAGGTAATTGTATTCTATTAAAATTAAGTGTAATCAATAAGTGCAATATTTATGGATGTAGGATTAATTCGTCAATCCAACTTTTGTGTGACGTCATGTATTTTATACTACCCTCAAAAGTAAAATACAGATCTCATAACTCAAAAAAGTCAAAGCATTCAGGTTGTATTTGGTAATATACGCACTTTCAAATACATGGATATAAAACATGATACTTTTTGGCTTTTTTCGTAGTAATTGGGTATAACAATTGACTGGTTAAATACGACATAATTTATTCAGTACATAGGTACTTAACATATTATTTAACATAATTCAGAAAATATATTTATAAGGTTCTTAAAACAATATTATATGATTAAGAATAATACGAGGTTAGTGATTCTTACTAACCTCATATTATTTCTACTTATACGATGTAGCTTTAAGTACCTTATAAAAACGTTTTGCATCATTTTTGGTAGTACGTTTTCGGAGATATTGTGAAAAAGATATCGTCAGCCGACAAATATCTCCCTCCCTTGTCTACTGCTTTTAAATCTACTGAATTTAAAAGTATGTAAAATTTGATTACTAGAAGTCAACCTAAAGTTTACCTGAAAATTATAGCGATAATTTAATGAAATGATATATTTTAATATGATATAATTTATGTACTTTTAAATATTTAGACTTTAAAATATACCTAAGTGCATTTGGAATTCTTACAAGTTCTACTCAAATTTAGCAGATTTATTTTTTAATATATATTCTTTTCAATAATAAATATTAATTTTACCATCGTTTATTTTCTACATTCTCTAATACTTTGTCTATTATATTACCGATTCTTAAAGTCAATTAAGTGATTAATAGTTATTAAAGTTGAAGTAAAATGATATCATCATCTTTAAGAAATTCAAGATGTTTTGTCCAGAAGAGAAGGTGTGAGCAACATACGAAATGCATCAGCAAACGCGTTCCTCATATTTGGAATATTGTTTATAAATCAATTGCGTAACTTGAATTTAATATCGGTTATATTTAAATCTGTATGTGATACTCGCAATAATTAAACAATTGACTTCCTGCATAATGAGCAAAGAGTTTCATTGATGCTATTTAATTAATAATAAGAATTATTAATATTTAATTAATTAATATTTAATTAATAATAATAAGTTCATTTTCTTTTATTTATCACAATAATTTCATTGTCTCTAAAATATGTGGACGACGTCTTGAGGCCCCTCAATAAAAATACTAACCCTTCGTATTAAATATATATTTAAATAAATTGAGCATAACATGTGTGCAATATTCTTGTTCTCCTCGCTCGTATGATTTGTGATTTGCGTTTTGTTCACTTTTTTGTACATAGAGCATCGACGTAATTTAGAATCCACCATGGATTCTTAAATAATTAAAAATCTTAGGCACATCCTAACATGAGGCTATCTTCTCACTTATTATTGCCGTATGTTGAAAGTATGTGGTTTAGCTGTAATATCCATAAAGTGTACGTTTGATTTCAAGAAAAGTCGTTAAAGTATTTACCGGTATCTCATTTTCGCAGGATTTAAACAAAAATAAAATTATTATCACGCGCAAGTGGAAAACATTCAACGTTAATTTCGTTGAAGCACACAACTTGAATTGAATAATATATTATTAAAATACGACACGCAAATGGAAGTTGTCAGTAAAATATCCTAATAAATAAACGAATATATATATATATATATATATATATATATATATATATATATAAATATATATATATACTTCATTAGGTTGGTCTGTCCATTATAGTTTTACAATTTTTACATTTTAAAACTTATATGAATGAAGTTTTGCGAGACAATGCTTCTTAGCCTTTTTTAACATGTAACAAAATAATTGAAAAAATATATATACGAAACGAAAAACAAGCTGCGCATCTAAACGAGCGGATTATTGTCAATTGTAAATCCATTGAATGGACGATAATTTTTAAACTCCGTTTACCATTTTTAAGCTCCGTTTGCGAAATATACAGCTTCAAAATGTTCGTCTCAAACTCCCTCTAATTTTTCAATCATCAGTGTGAAAAAACTTAGTACCAATTTGGAATTCCCTTTACAAACAAATGAAGTTTTTCCATTAATCTGAGCGACTTAGAGGCGCGCTTCGATCTTGAAAGTTAAATTATTCGCTTCAAGTTGGACGTTCAGTTGGAAATTGTATTGTAATTGAAATCCAATTGGGACTTAGGAGTAGTAATGAATGACTTAATTTTCAACAACGAAAATAATTTCAAATTTCTTGTGAAGTAAATTTGTAAATTTATTTTATATTTTTGCACAGGTTTATAGATGTCTAAAAGTTTAAAACATAATGAAATATTTGCAATATTTTAATTGGTCCTTCCTTTAAATATTTGCCTAACTATAGTAAGTATAAAATTAAATTAGGTCCGAAAAAAGAATGTTCCTTTTAATTTAATTATATTTCACATGTCGACAAACCGTTCGAAAAGTCATCATCATGACGATGCGATTCTGTTTATATAAAAAAAATTAAATTTCATTTTACAAATACATAATTCCTCAAATGAAACAGGGTTTTTTTCGATTTAAACACGATCATTTGTAACTTTGGTATAATTTTTTAATATATATTTTAAATATTATTTCCTCTGGTATTATTCTCCTTTTTCTTTATTCATTAGCCATTCATATTCTATACATTCAAAGTGAAAATATTATTTTAACATTGTTTTCTTTAAAAAAAGCTAGCTTTTATAAATCATTATTTTTTTTATAAATTATAACAGAATACAGACGTCTATGTATAGAATTTTTTACTGCGTTTGCTGTATTCGAAAAAGCTCCATTAAAATTTATATCAGAAAATTAAGTATCTGTTTCAATAATGTCGCGAGCTTTTTAAGTGTAATTTTATGAGATCGCACGACCGCCGTTCCGCGCACGTCGCTTCTTTTATGAGGATAACTTTATTAGTAACTCAGTTATTGCGACGTCTATACACCATTATTTTCATGAAAAGTACACACGTACGAGGTGAGACGAGCATTAATTTTCCTTCAATACAGAACTAAACTGAAAGAACTGTTCTGTTATTTGTATCACCTTCTACTTAAAGTTCCGATTTATGATCGTAAAAACCGATTTAGTAAAGACGATTTGATACAACATACTAAATATTGAGATATACTATGTATCATAATGTATATTAAGGAAAACTCACCTGGAATTGAAGTTGAGTTTTTTTTTCATTTCCCTTTTTGGTGTAACTGGCCACGAGAGAAATAATGCATTTAAAACAAATGTAACGGAATTAAGGTGATATTTTACATTTAGTAAATAGACCATGTGAATTCGAAACCTATCGTGTTTTGATCGTTTCGTTCGTTTCTGCACAGCACGGGGTCGTAGCTATTAAAAGTAAAAATGCTAATATTTTGAAATGCTCATAATATTTTGAAATGCTAATGTTTTAAAATGCTAATAATTCAAAATAAAAAAAAATATTGTAGACAGTTGAATACAAAGAACCTAATGTATGGCGATGAGTACGTAAGGCTGTAAATCTATAACAAGAATTAGACGGACTGCCTTGAAATTTTTAAAAAAGGGTTTTGTTCGTAATTTACTCCGTTCACGTATTTCATTTCTGTTGATAGGTAAGTAACTTAAATGAAGAATAATTATTAATTTATCCAAAAATATCGAATTTACAAAGCTCTGGATTGTGAAATACATGACAATTTAATAGAACTTAGATGAACAAAAATCTTAATAGAATTAATTTTACATATTTGCCATTTTCCTACGGGCACATTACTAAATTTAAAATCACATGCGCTATTCTAAAAGATACCGCTACAAACCTAAAACATTGAACTACCTGGGGAAATCGAGGTCAAGCGGTCGACCCCATCACTACACGATTGCACTTGATATTAGAAGTGCATTAGATCACAGAAGCTTGCTTCACTTTTTGACTTTAAGTATTTTTGTACCAAAGTTCACACTTGTTAGGCAATAGTCACGTATATTTTCGATGTTTATGTGTGCTATGGGTGTACATATTTGCTTTTCGAATGTTAGTCAGTTTTAATTTTTTTTTTATTAATGACCACGTAGTTAAGATACGGGCTCAATTTTCAAATGTTGAAACTAATTTTTATTTGTCAGAAATTAATAAAAAAAATTTCATCAGTCGCTTAGTTATAATAATATGAATTCAATATTCGATTTTCCCCGGATATTAAAGAAATAGGTCAAGTTCAAGCTGTACTTGCACTATTAGTATTCCATGTCACCACACTCGCACATAAATATTAATAGTAATGCACTGCACTCTGACTGCAATTGCACCAATGCTGTATCACCTTACATACGCGCGGACCCGTGTGGAAACTTTTCGACTGAGCCAAACTAAAAATTTTTAAAAACCTGTAATGAGAAAAGTTGTTTCTTAATACGAAAAGAATATTTTTTGCCCAAAAGTCTTTTCTCTAGAACGAATGGTTAAGCAGTTATAAGGAAATAAGCAAATAAATTCTATATAAAAATTGAAAGATAACACTGAAAATTTTCATTCAAACTATACCTAATTCCTAACAAGTGTGGGAGGCAGCATTTTTTAAGCGTTTTTCCGAAAAAATTTTGAAAAGAAATAATTAATTATCTATATCATATATTTGGTATAATTCGTGTTTCAATAAGCTTTTTTTTGACATCATGATCGATAACCTTGAAAGTTTTTCTTTCTTTCCAAATTTACCCCCTGAAATTAACTACAGAATTAAAATTCACCTTTTTATACGTCACTTATATAATTGGGCCACCATGCACTATCTCTGTACCACTTTAACGTTGAATAATTTTTAAGAAAATTGCCTATGACAGATAGACGGACAAACGGAATGATTCCATTAGTATCCAGTTTTCCTATTTCTACCACGGGACACTAAAAAGGACCAATAATTATATTTTGATTGCTTTCAATCTTTTCTAGTGCCCCGCTTTCGTACTTATTTCAGTCTATAAGGTAATATGATATACAAGTGACATATATAAGTATTTAAAAAAAAATCGGCGCTATAAGATCACGTAATATTCAGACAAGAGCAATGGCATTTAAAATCATTAGAAGACTTTAAGAGCAAACTAGGTTACCTCATTTTATATATATTCCCTTTGAAAAGCGCCGAGATTTATGATTTCAAAAGGAGTAGCGTCTGGATATCTGTTAAATAAAGAATACACATGATTATTTAAGACTCTAGTATCTCAATTGCAATGAGAACAGAAAGCCCTTAAATTACATGAGATATACTTTATTACTTATGTGATGGGATAAAATAAACGAATCATTAATTATTGTCAAAACAGAGTTGTCGAAAGTTGTCAACCAAGTACGAGCCTAGGTTTATATTAACAATGCTACATATATTAATTATGATAGATTTTGAAAAGCTTATAAACACATCTAAAATAACACAACGCTGTCTTATAATAAAAGATCTTATTTAACAGCGATAGCCATACTTATCTTACAAACATATTGAAAAAAATAATGGCTCTGCAATATACTGTCTGTCGGTCATTTAGAATGCTTCAAATTTTCTAAAGAATAAAATATGTAATTTGATGTCTTGAATTACAGATCATTGATAATGTTTTTGGTAACAGATAATGCCTTTGGTCTTGGATAGTGTACCGGCCGGTCTCTTTTACATATAAAATGTCAGTAGTAGCAGCTACCAAAAGATTGACCTACCTTCGTTGTTGACCGTATTTGTTGGTATCTGCAATTTATTTCTGAAATGTTATACAATTAGTTATTTTAAAACATATTTGCATTTTTATATTAAAATCATTATTTTTTATTGTTTATACGAAACAAATTTTCTTTAGATTATGAAAATTTGTTTTCACTTGGTTGCAATATAAATATTCATTTCAGTGATAACAGATACAAAGATGAGAATAAATATGCCCAAAAGTTTGTTACAATCACTATTTGAATAAAATTTGACATTTTAAATTTTTTTATGAATGTTTAAGGCTAAACTGTACACCTTATTTTATGTCATTAAATCTAGAATAGAGACTAGCGGTGGAGCGCAGTTAACTAAAGGTGTCCAAAACGAAGAGATAATATTTCTTGACGAATAGTTCAAATATGAATAGTTCAAATATCCCAGTCAACAAGTATATTTATTATCTATATAGGAAATGAATTGCAGATGATCCACTTACTTCAATTTTTAATTAATTTTTTAATTTTTTATGCCTTTTTTAATTGATCATATTGATATTTTACAACATACTTTCATTCTTTAGATGTATTTATTTCTTATGATTGCTTATATTGAACAGAAAAAACAGAACCTTTACATTAGCACATGTGTTTATTCCGGTTAATCTATCCATCACGGTCATTATAGAAATTGAAGTAGAAAGTTGAAACAGTGGTAAATTATTAGGGGCATAGTAAAAAACATATTAGGCCAGGTTAAACTTAAATAATATTAATGTGAAACTTTAGAGTCGGTAAAGTACTCGATTTGATTTGATTACAAACACGCACACACACACCTATATATATATATATATATATATATATATATATATATATATATATATATATTTATGTATATATATATATATATATATATATTTATGTATATATATATATATATATACATATATATATATATATATATATATATTTATGTATATATATATATATATATATATATATATACGGGTATCCAGTAAGTCAACCAACAGACCAACAGAAAAAGGGTGGTCAAGCTATGATTGGGTAATTGACAAAATTTGACCTTAATAACAATCTCTTAGTTTTCGAGATATAGACACTTTTTTAAAACTAAATCTAATTACGATAGCTTCAAAAAAATTATTCTACGATAAAACTATAAAAATATTATGTTCCATTAGTACGTAAAAAACATTTTTTAAAAAACTGCAACTTTTGTCTAGAAAGTTTTTCCATCGCCCATTGAAAAGAGGAAAATGGGTTAAACTGTAATTCTCACGATACTTTTGGCATCTCTACAAAACATCATTCAATGTTGCTAAATATTTATTTGCAAATTGATACATTTGATTAAACTAATTACGTAGATAACGTCAAACAACAAAACTAACCGCTAATCAATAAAACAATAGATAATAAAAATTACCTACAATTAAATGAAACTACGTGATGTAGTATTATTTCTACTTTCTTTCATTTCTTTACCACGACCTAGGTTTCGTTGTATTACAACATCTTCAAGTGGGCTATTAGCAAAGATTCTTTTCCAATGAATCTTTGCTAATATCCCACCTGAAGATGTTGTAATACAACGAAACCTAGGTCGTGGTAAAGAAATTAAGGAAAGTAGAAATAATACTACATCACGTAGTTTCATTGAATTGTGAATAATGAATTTCTACAAAATTAACGTCAAATATATTCAATATTTTAAAAAAGTATCTAGTTGAAGGTGGTGCTGTGATATGTATGTAATTAGATTTTATTGCAAAACTAATTATATATCTAGCAGAAATTAGCTAGTGGGCGCTATACTACTTCGCAAGAATTAATTATATAAAAAATATGTGTCTCTCAAACACTGTGTTTCTTTAATATTTTTTTACTCATAATTATATATAATATAGATAAATAAAAACTTTACAAAATTCATTCTTCCTTCTTATACTTCCGTTTATTTTTTTATTCTTATAGATCTCTGCAATTATGTTCAGGTTAAACTATCCATTACATCTATGTACTATGGAGCGGATGTATATTTCACAATTTTCACATATCTTAAGTGGTGTACGTATATATACTGAATATTTATTTTTTGTTAGGAAATTGGTTTTATCCTTAGCTATGCACACTACTGATGTCTTTAAATATAAATCATATATTAAATTAAATCCATACGGCGCTCTAAGACAAATTTCTGTCAAGAAATTAATTTCAACCATTTTGTTTACTATTCGGTGACAGTTTTTCCTTTCAAACTCGATAAATCAATGTCAATTGACATATGGTTCGTTAATGAATCTGTTGTAACTTTCTTTAGCAGTTATCTTTTGTTATAGGTCATAAGTTGAGAATATGTTACGTTTTAAAACACAGTTGAAATTTTAATAAAACAAGCTTTCGACCACGGTCATTCACATATATTTTTAATGAGACAACGGAACTTATAATTACCTTAACTAAATAGGACTATCAAAAACACCTTTATAAACGTAAGAGTAAATAGTTAATTCATAAGTGTTGCGCAGTCTATTGGGGCATTGTAATTGTCACTTTTTTCATTATTAAACACACAAAATTATGCTATGCTGGCTATACGAACTAGTCGAGGTCTAAAATTTGCTAGCGATTTAATAAACAAATGAACAAAAACACTTTCATATTTTTAATGTTGATAATTCCAAAAACATATGTTGGAAAAATTGATTATAATGTATAGAAAATATCGGCCTCCTTTCAGTCAAGATATAAAAAATATTAATGTGTAATTTTTTCACGTTAATTGCAGTTGTTTTACTTACTATCGTAAGTCTATTAGACGGTACTGAACAATTACTGTGGAGCTAGTTTCCCCCGCCTGGGAGATAACATTTTTTGCCTCTTAAACTACTATATATTTTGCTGCAGGTACTGTTGCGTTGTTATATAATAATATTAGAGAAGACAACTAACCAATAAATTGTTTAATGGCAAATTTCTCCACTATCGTTGGCAATTCTTGAAGGAATACATCTGCCATAATTATCATGTAAGGTTCATTTTATATTTTGCAAAACTGCTACATCTTTGTTTTGTATAATTTCAAAACTGTTCTCTAGTTTTTCCTTGAATGCAGAATAAAGTACTTATCAAAAACTAATAAAGTTTTGTAATAAAATTATAAATCTAGTTAGCTGTGGACATTTATCACATGAGACATTTCTAGTATGTATAAAGAAAAAGCTTAAGCAGCCATCTGATAGGTTGTTGCGTAGCCAAACTCTTGTTATTAAAGCTGAAGCTTGCGCGATGAAATCAGAATTCCGTCAATTTTTATAGGGTGTGGCTACACAGCGTTTTTACATCAAGTGATATAGACTATGCTATATATTTTTTGTACGAACAAAGAAGCAAGCAAGAAACAAGGAGCAAAAATAAATGAGACTTCAAATACCAGCCACTTGTTTATAATATCTGAGACTTTTTATTAACTTGTTATATTTAGTGAAGCAAAGAGACTGATTTTAAAGTGACATCAAACTATTATTTAAACTGATGATTTACCTATATATTTATTAATTTCAATGAATTTTGAAAACATTCGAATTTTAGATTTCAAATAAATTCATTGAAATAAGGTCAGTAGTTGAAGACATTTGGATACAGAAAAAATATTCCATTCGGAAGCAAATCGAAACACAAATGCTAAACACGTTTTCTTAATTTACTTGTATAACTAAAATTCTCGTGAATAAAATGAAATAATGTATTAATAAATAATAAGGTATTAAATTTTTATAAAAGAAGATAAGTAATTAGTTTGGATGACAAAAATTGAAAATTACAGAATAACGTTATTTAATTTAAAGTGTTTCTATTTGGGAATTTAGATATTAAGTAGAGACTTAACGATAATAATGACCTCTAATGAGCAAATATAAGTGGTTTGTAATAGAAACAATATGTAGTAATGGGGAAATTCAAAGGGTATACGGATGGCTAGTCAATAGAATAAGAGGTTTTGAAATTTCACGGTTTCAATTACAATGCCTTTGGGTCGAATCGCTCACTTAAAGCTTTCACTGTTTGCCTTTACTTAGGGCAAATAGTGAAAGCTTTGTGTGTAAGTGTTTAAATTTTGTAAAAGAAAACCTTCCATTTTTCACGTGTTATGTAAAAACTTATAGCAATCTGTATCTCACTGCAAAGGGTTACGAAGAATATGGACTTTAAAATAAGACAAAAAGAATTTATAGTTACGCATTTCCATTTTCTTCCAGAATGAGAAATTTATGTGAATAAATTTTTCCCACATAATTTTTTTTTCTTATCAAATTTCCTGCAAGGAAATGAGTTAAGTGAGAATATTTTATTCTGCATTAACACGTATATATATAAATATATATATATATATATATATATATATATATATATATATATATATATACATCGCTGTGATCAGTGTTTTCTAACAAATCGGCATAAGGTCGTCTTGCCGATTGCGAAACAAAGGTTGCGAAAAGGCGCACAAATAATGATGTCCAAAGCATGTAACAATTCACGAGCACTTCTCTCTTCAATCTCACCGTGCATAGTTAAGTATAGTGTCACACACACCTCTCAATAGTTGAGTATAGTATATTATATATGTAGGTATAATAGCGCGGAAAAGGTAAAATTCACTACTTTTCCACAGCTCTGTGCACCGTTCTCATTCCATCTTAGTTTAAATTCAATACCCATCAAAATTTTGATAGAACATTCCAGGGACATAACTTTTTTTACCATCTTCTATTATTTCAAGAAAAAGCATTTGTTTAGATGAAATAAGGTTTAAATTGGAATTTACCTTTGTGAAAAGGACGTAATTAACTGGTCGAGGTGAGTTAACTGCGTACCTCTTTGGATAGAAGGAACGGTTCCTTGTCTCTATTAATTACAAATACTTAAAGTAAGAGCACAATATCAGTATTGAACTTACCTTCGTTATTATATGTATATATTTTATATACTTGAGTAAAATATTATCTTAAAGAAATTAAAATTGGTCAGCCAAGAAATTGATTATCAGCAGTTAATAGGAATGCTTTAATTACTATTTACATGACACAATATTTTGGGAATCGGTATGTGTCAAGTACAAAAAATGCTACACGGTATTATCGTGCTAGACACTTTGAGTTACATTATGAATCCACATTTTAAGCACAGCCCAAAAATTTACGAGGTAACAGTTTCTTTTTAATTAAGTAAATACAAACTGTGAGGTATTTGCAAATGCGACTGTGGTAGTCTTCAATTATTGCAAAAAAGATGCCCAAGAAATGGTGGGCTTACTTCTGGGCGGGGCGGTATTTATATCGATTGCAGAAGAAAACTTCAGAAAATAATAAAAAGTTCACAATTAAATTTTCTTTACTAAACCATTTATTTTGGTTTCGGAAACTTTGCTTTTTGACCTACTTTGAGTGGCGGGCTCTCAACATTTTATATTTTACCAATTTTGTTTAGTCGCTTCCACTTAATTGTTACATTAATTTGATAACCCTATGTAATTTTGATTTTTCTATCAAGCGATTTTTGATGCGAAAGCCATCATATATCCAGTGATAAATAATTATATCATCAGGCTAATCGAAAAATTACATGATAAGTACGTGTATTCTTATATAATAAACATATCGTCATTCAATAAATACTCGTAGTTTTAAAGAAAATATTGGGCCTTATCTAAAATATAATGTCAATATTGCACATTCTCTTTTTAAACACATGTCATTTCATTTTGAAATAACACCATGAAATCGTAATAAATATATGAGTTTCTGTTAAATTTATTTATTAGTTTAGTTTTTAGATTGGAATGTTGAATAATTTAATACGACACTTAACATTTTATTTATGGGCTCCGTTTTAGAATGTTAACTATAATTATGATTTGTAGTTTCATTATGGTGAGCCAATTATCTAAACTGTTTATACACAAAAAATTAGGGCGCAGATGGTTCTATATGTTAAATCAGTATTTCTGAAAATATTATTCAAGCAATTGGACAATTTTCACTGCAATAGAATTATCCTAAATAACAAGAATAGATAGACCTAACAGTTTGTGGCAAACGTATTAGTTTTGACCTAAGAGTTTGTGGAAGAGTTTACCTACAACGGTTACATATGTTTCGATGAACATAACTTTGAGATAAATCAGTGTTTTTGATAATATTAATATAATCATTTGAGACTAACTTCTACATGCGACTTTGTTTGCATGGACAACACTAATGTAGCCTATGTGTTAATCCAGGTTACAATATACCTCTGCTCTAATTTTTAAAAAATCCATTCGTATTCAGTGGCTACTTGGTCATAGAGTTACAAAAATTAGAAAATGTTGCATGCTGTCGCACGGGAACAATGCTGGGATTTGGAAACTCGGTATACGAGGTATCAATTAAAACGTGCGCATTGCTATGTGACGAAATAGGAACTTTATGAATATCTTAAAAAATTGATGCAGAAATCAGAAATATTACAGATTTTCTCAGAAATTATTACAAAATATAAAATAATTCTCATTACGTTTTGTACTCAGTAAGAAAAATATAGTCTATACGTACATACGCACCCATATTTATATACATATATATGTATACACACACGTATACAGACAAACGCACACATCTTAAAACACCATAGGTATAAATGTGTTATTATTCGTTTTGAGTAATTTTATTTGATATCATTGGACTCATTGATATTTAAGACGCAAAAATTTACTTAATCTATTTAAAAAAATTTATTATATTTAAAATTTTGTTCAAAGTATTTATTACATTATATTATAAAAATAAAAACAAATTTGTACGTTTACTACGTTTTTTATAAATGTTATAAACTTAAAAAATATCTTTATCGTACTCATTTAAGACATACGATAATGGCATGTTAGTTTTTACTTAAAGTCTCTCTGAGTTAAATCGAATAATGTCAGACAATATAATTTGTGTACATTTTGCAAAACTATAGTTTTAATAGAATATAGTTTTAATTTTCGGAACTATGGAAACGAAGCGTGATTTAATTTTTTTAAAACAATATCTAAATAATAACAATTTTAAACTTTATTAATCGAGTTGGCTATCTCTTGGGCTTTACTTTCTGCTATTTTTACAAAGATCCATGGTAACTGTTTTTTTAGTGAATTTGGATAGGACTATATTACGAATTAGTACCAAAACACATTAACCTACATTTGTCACGTAGGAAAATCGTGAGAACTCCATATTTAATATAATGATTATATATGAGGCGAGACCTTTAGAATATGACAAAATATCGTATTTGGTTTTATGACACGTTTCTACACTACGTAAACTATAATAAAAGAAAACTTCTAATTATGTTTCGGAATATCTAATTAATAAACCTCTTTTCATCTTTCTGCTAACAGTTTAAATTAATTTCCTTATTTCTTTCGAGTTCTGGAAAAACTGTCCGTTATGATTTAGGACGCAAATGTAACAAGAACATAGTAATGCACCATGCATTACTATTGATAACAAAAATATTAAAACAAAGGGTCTTGACAACTTGAGACCCTTTGGTGTAGAGACTTATCAATTTTTTTAAAGTTTCGTGTGTTGCTATTTTTATTCTTATTACACCTTTCTTAATAATTGGCAAGTTCTCCTGTGATTGATGTTTCATTACTAATATTCTGAATAATTTCAGAATAACTAAAATAATGGCTACGGATTTTTTTATAAAATAACAATTACTGGTTGTTGATATATCAAAAAATACATGTAGCAAGAAAGTATAATAATATTCATAAAGTAAGAAAGTGCAATATTAACTAGGGGTTTAAAGAATATCGAACATCTACGAATCTCTACGAATTACCCCCATAAATTAAAATGTCACCCTTCACATTCTGATCAGCAAATTTTTGTGAACTCTGCATCCTATTAATATATGAGGATATTATAAATTAATATCATGCAATTTTTATTTACTCTACTTCTAAGTTTGCACAACTTTCTGCAAAATGTGCTATTTTTGGTTTTCATATTAGTGTACGTTTATATTTCAGGAAGCGGCGTGATCTTTCTATTCAAATTTTGAAACATAAGGCAACATATTAACATGAAGCATACGGACCTATCTTATTCAAACGCGAAATGAAAATGTGAAATATTAATTGTGGTATATATATAATAAAATATAATATATATATATATATATATATATATATATATATATATATATATATATATATATATATGCGGTTAAGTATCGGCAAATAAATCATAAAATAAAAAAAGAAAAAGAACGTAATTTTTCAACTCCTTACAATTCTGCTTTAGTAAAACGCGGGATTGTGTGGAAAATTAAAAAAAAAATTACGTAATATTAGAGACATGAAAATTAGATATTAACTTATACCCTTATGCCGGGGAACATATTTAAAAAGTTCAATAAGTTTTTGTTTTATAAAATGTAGGGCTATTATCCTTATATATTCCCTTCAGATTTTATAATGGGTATGGTTGTATTTAATTGCATTTAATTGAGCATGCTTTTTTTTTAAATTATGAAAAGCATTATATTGAAAACCTCTCAATTTTGACATTAGTAATGCTTTAAGCTCCTGGCTGTTACTCAAAGGGACGATGTTATAGTTTATTTCACTTGCCTATAGCGCGCACTTATCTTCCGTACACTCACATTGTTTCACACATATTTTTATATTTAGATTAGGAAGTGCGTCCAATTTTGATATTTTTTTTGCTCCATTCACTGCTGCAAGAATGGGCTTACAAATTTGCGTGAATCACCACGGCTGATCACTAATTTGAATATTGTTTACTTGAATTGCTGCGTTATCCTGTCTTATTCATTATTATTTGTGCCACATTTTACATTAATTTGTTCTTGTGGTACTTATTTCGACATGCCCAAAGCTTTGGGTAAATAAATAAGTTGAACATGTAATTTTTAAGAAATAAATATTAGCAGAGCGGAAATATTAATTTTTTAATGATTTAATATATTTAGGTAAAAGAAACTTTACTTTAGAGCTTTGTCAATCAAATTTTTAGCACACAATAGAAAATAAATAAACAATTTGAATACTTACTTCTACTTTTTTCACATATTTCGCTGTTTATTATCAATAAATACCAGGTGATGACAATATAGTTGCGATTGTAACTTATTCATGATTTAAGCTGAGAAATAAATTCATTAATGCTGTTAATTTATTAATTTTGCAACTCTCTAAACGATAAAGCATTCATTAATTTGATTGTTGCGAGTAATCAACGTACCCGTAGATATGATTGAGGCCGTGCTATCCATCTGGGGAATCGGATGAAGGTTTATAATGAAATGTGGTCGGATAGGTTACAAGAACAATACTAGGCTGGGTAAACTTTATAACTGCAGTAAAAATGAGAATTGGCTTTAAAACATGAAAACTCAGAGTAAATTGCCGCATTTTGCTTCAATTCAATAGCAAAATGATTGAATTCGTTTTACAAAACATATGGGTGTGTATATATATACTTATATATATATATATATGTGTGTGTGTGTATGTATGTGTGTGTGTGTGTGTAGCCAATATGTGTGTGTGTGTATAACCAGTATAAACACAAGGGGCTTAACCGCTTAACTGATGAAAATCGAAGAAATTTTATGGCGTCTGAGCCGTTTGCTCTACAACAAAAGACACTCAATATTTGTCGTAATGCTGTCATACCGGGAGACTAATTTATTCATTATTATAATTATTACATCAACCCATCTCCGTAAGCACTCAATGGAGCAGAAGAAGTATCGAAACTGGTTGAAATCCCTAATATTGTACAGAACAATGCGGATGTAGGAAGATAGGTACTCTAGGCAAGTGAAACAAGTTAAGACATCGTTCTTTTAAGTAACAGTCAGGAGCATAAAGCATTACTAAACTCAATATCAAATTTTTTAATTTAATGCTTTAATAAATTAAAAAACTGCATGCCAAAAAACAATTGAACTTTTCAAATATGTTCTCGGCGTGAAGATATAAGTTAATGTATAATTTTCACGTTTCCAATATTTTCCTATTGCTGTGAATTTTAATGGATGTTTTCGCTGGATTAGAATAAAAGTCAGGGCGGAAGCTTTGAAATGTGTGATGTGTTGTATTATATCTGTCTTTCTCGGTAGGAATTGAAATCTCTCATTATCTTTAGTTAAATTTAAAATTATGTCAGTTTAAAAGCGTACCGTGTCGTGTAGGAAGACGCGCTGCCGGATGTGTAATTCCGAGTTTAGTGGTGTGGTGTGCACCTGAAGCAACGGCAAGCGGTGCCTCGGTGTGATATTGAATTACTCTTTGAACAAGATTGCACAAAGGAAATTAGCATTTTTAATATGAAATTAAGTGGAATATTGAGGAATGAATTAATATCACGGCTCTGGCGTTCAATTTAAGAGGAGAATTAATTAAAGCTCTTCATTCCGCAAGAATGGATGCCGTACAAAATTGTCGAATAATTCCGAAATTTATTTGAGAGACGTTAATATCCTTTTATGAACGAATGTCACGTTAAACTTAACTGCTATACTCAAATTCTAATTTCATCCCCTAGTATCAACTACACCTGAAAGTACCACTTAACTCTGCAATGTTTTCTCACCTGGCATATTGATGTGGATGGTCACATTTCAAGGATCTCATCAATTTGAGCAAAATATATTTGATCACCATTTTCTACATATTCACTTTAGAAGAAGATAATTTGAAACTATGGGAATTTTGGCATTATATTATAAAACTCCATAAATAATTTACATATCTATTAGGAAAATTAACGATTAAAAAATAGACGATTCAAAAATTCTGTGAAGTGAAGATTCCAATAACACGTTATTCTCTTTATCCATTCATATATATTGTTACATATAATACGAGTTTAAATTATGTAGTGCTGTTTCTCTTAAAATTCTTATGTAGATAAATTTCACTGTTAGCACGTAAATATACTGACAAGTCGTGTATGAAGCCATGGACAAAAGTTAGGGGTAAACCCTGTATAATCCCGGCATTAAATAAATTTAAAACAGGGTCAAATTAAATATAATATAAGTAGCCAATTATGGGTAAGTTACGAAGTAAATAAAGTACTCTTTAACCTTTTAATGAGTTACATAGATCCTGCAGTAGATGTTAGACTCTGCTTTTACGTAGATTTGTTTGTTCAAGGGGTACGAATTCAACTTGAACAAGGTTATGGTTTTATTTTTTCCGGTCAGAATATTTCTCCTTTTTTTATCTGTTATGAGCAAGGTAATAAGTTATATATGTTTTTTTACAATAAAAATGTAAATTATGGATCTAGCGTGGGAGTATTTTTAATGTTTTTTTTTATTTTATTGAATGTTATGTTTTAATGTAAAAATCTTTAGGATGAAGTAGGCATTAATAAAAATACATACGATTTGCATGTGTTTTTTGTTTGACAAATCTTTCATTTATTATTAAATCAATTAAATATGTTTTGTTATAAAGAACTTAAATCATATTGTCAGCGCTGTCAAACTGACACATCCAAATGATTTGAAATTTGCTCGGACGCCTAATAAAACTGTTTAAAACTTCGCGGTATGCTAGTTTTGTACCTACCTACGTTGTACTCGAGGATATAACAAAGCATGTACGTTGTACAAAGTTGTACTCGAGGATATAACAAAGCATATCTATGAATACTACCCACCTACATAACAAAAATATAGGTATATCAACACCTCCCTATAGCGTTTAATCTCACAGGGAAAAATTAAATGAGCAGGAGACAACCGTCACCCGCTAATACTAATTACAAATCAAACTGTACGACGTCAGTGTGATTTAAGATAACAGCATAAATTAACAGGTAGAGTGATGCCTAGAGCTGACAGTTTTCGGTAACTTTTGTTTAAATAATGGCATATTTAGTAAATTTTCGAAAACGTTTATATAAATTGTTCATTCTGAGACATATTTGGTGGAGCTGAGCTGAGCTATTTCTATAAGGGTGGGTAAATAAATTGTTGTCTAATATTTGATTCTAGATTTTGAATCTCTAATATACACTCTAATGATGTAACTATTCTGAACTCTTTTTCTACATCACGATATGAACTATACATGCTAAGAAACAGAAGAGAGAGCAACGAGTTAAAGTTTTATTTTGATACGTATATTTTTAAATCATGAAAGTGGTTTATTAGCTATTATGGGTAGTCCATACTAAACTGATTAACTTTAATTTACCGTTATATAATTTCTCATTCCAATTTATTTTGGTCATCTTTTTTTTCAATTATTTGGTTATAATGTTAGCTATAGAAGGTTGGGAGGTTTAAGGCTAAGTCTCACATATAATTCCCTTTTTAAATATAAAACAGCTGAACTACCCTCATATTTATTAACAAATGCGATGTTTCCTCTTATTTCGTTATTGTTGAAATAATTATCCGTGGTACTTCCTCGTTTGTGCGGTTTAATGGTTTGTTTGGTTTATAGAGCGTGTACATTCATCCGATATGTCAATAATATAGAGATTTTTCTACAATAGTTCATATTGTGATGTAGCATAACAGTTCAGAATGAATAAGTGAAAATTTAAAATAAATTACTTGAGCCAACCGTCAATATATTGTTTCATTTTATATATTTGTTTCATTTTATTTTCAAACGTTATAGCATATTTTGAAAAAAATTGTGCTAACTAATGCTATAAATGTGTGTTTTCAGTTGTTTGTTTGTTACTTAGTAACTAAGTACGCTAGTAACAAATCACTACTAAATTTTAACTCGCGACTTTCTCCACGTGAAATATAAATAATACAAAATTGTGTTTAAATATTTGTTATCTTAACAGATGAGCAGATTTTTATTAAATTCGGTAGATTAGTACTGAAACAGCATAATTCGTACACATTATAGTAAGTATAGACTGAATTAGAAAACACATTAACCCTCAAAAAGGATTTTACATTTCTACGACTAAATTTCAAGTAAACTAGTTATCAAGTTACAACAATTTAACTACTTGTCCTTGATCAGTTACCGCCAGTGAGTAATGGCGTCTATTTACATAATAAATATTTACGCTTCTTAATGATTATTTTTAGTTAATATCAAAGACGGCGATAAGATCAAAATCGCGTCTAGAGTATTTGATGTAACAATAGATCAAGTGCGGCGTTATGTGCGAGGTAATGTAACATAAAGAGGAAGGATCGCGACCGAATGTTTATCAGATCAAATATTCATGCATTTACATGTACAATTCTATAAAGTAAACAAAGCAACATGGGTGTTATAATAGCAGTGACCGTTTTTCTACCAATACGATTGGATCAGATGTCTTGAAGTCGATCAGTGGAGGGTCTACGAATTTTGGTAAGAGAAAAGTGTTGTAGATGACTAGGTACTTTTGATACAAATCTAAAGTAACTAAAAGCGAGAGTGAAATAAGAAGAAACAATGTTAACATGGAAAACAGTCGAAGTAATTTAAAAAAAATCACTTGAGTGGTAATACAATCTATGCGAGCAAAATGGCAGTTCGGAAGGATAAATTACTTTTATAAAAAAAACAAAATGATTGGCCGTTGTATGTCAATGTATTAATAAAAATAATCAAGAGAGATGTAAATGTGTTATTTTTTTATTATGGTATATCAAGAAGAAAAGCACCTTTATTTTTTATCCTTGTCACTTCTACTTAATAGAAGAGAGCACAACGGAGTGCCAATGAATTTGCATAAATTTTCGATTTATTTCAGTTTCAATTATATTTCCGTGTCATCTTCATAACATTTAACTTCTCAAACAGTAATTATTTTTGAGAAATAGCCGTACTGGGCTGCAAATTTAAGAAAACAGAGTTTGATGCATATAAATATTTATGTTAATTAATAGCGCAATTTATGAATAAGATCTCGTTTAAAATGCTTCATAACGGTTACTCCGATATTTTGAGAAGATTGTAAATACAGTCTGAAGATCCTGTTTTATCTGAAATAAAAATAATTTACGAAAGGCCCATATAATTTATGAATGTGATAAAAAGTCGTTGAATTCAATAGCTATAAACGACGGTCAAGAGGTGATTGATATATCCCGACAACGGAAACCACTTATTCAGTAAATAAGCTATGGTAATGCCCATTTAACCGTTGATTAATGGGCATTACCATAGTTATTATATAAGCTACATCATGTCATCTGTCAAAAGCTTCCAGCTTTATATAGAGTTAAAGAACAAGATTATCCAAAATAGTATTATTTATGTCAAAACCATTGCATATGAAGAGTATTACTATTTCATATAATTTTTATATAAGTAAACACGGTGTAGTGGAATAAAAAAGAATTTGGGCGAGCCAAACTTACAAAATTTAATTTTTTAATTTATTCAATAAAAATATAATCAAGTAATGGATCGTGCTTATCTGCCTGTTATTTTTGAATTTGGTTTAAACATTCAAGTGACTTCATTCTTCCTTTTTTCAATCTATAATTAATATTTACTAAAATCTCTAAACTTCATTCACTTAAATTAATTAGAAACAACATTAAATTGTGAAATATTTGAAATAATCTGTTAATGTTATTTCTATGTGAACTATATATACAAAAAAAATAAAGAAACGGTATAAAAGAAAATTATATTAATTACACTATAATGATAGAAACGAACTGTGTTATGTTATCGTAATGATAATAAACGTCGAGTAGAAAAAGGCCACAGAGGAGTGAATAAAATTTTAATAAAAGCTCGGCTGAAATTAATGAATGCGATAAGTATTCATTTTAGATTAATCTTATGCAGTTGGTATATTAAAACCGAGACAATACTGAGGATGACGATGACAATGATAATAATTAAACTATATTTTTGGAGGACAAAATAACTACATTGGTAAACGATAATAATAGTTCTTAAGGGTGTCATAAAAAGAGTGTAAATTAGAAAAAAATTCACAAAAAGTCTATCTTTAAAATATTCGCTGCATTCTCTTCCAGTTCACGTTAACCTATGAAAATTATTTTCCGGTTAATGACAAAAATAATTTCTCGTATTGCTCGTCAGTTTTATTAGAAGTTACAGCTATTAAATTTGGTGACAATCTAATCAATATTCAAGACATCAATGTATACTATTACATTCATAGACAATGCAATTTGTTCTGCCAAAAACAACTACGTTACCAAAAATTGTAGAGTTAATGAACAATGAATTGGGATCGAAGCAGAAGTTATAATAAGTAGCCCCAGTTACATGGCAATATAGAAAATAAAATAGAATTTTATTTAGATTACGCCTCTGTTGAGAATGATATTTTTAACAATCTGATGTAGATATTGCTCAAGAGAATTGTTCGCCTTACGAATTACAATTCGATATAGAGTTGGTTGAAGGAAAAATTCGCCTTTCCTTGTCTAGTGAAAGTAATAATAATCTATTGCTATAGATTACATTGTTTGAAATTGAAGGACGAAGTCACCAGTGGCACTTGAAACGGGCATTAGTCAAATAAGTTTGATGTATGGAAGAACAATTTAACGAAGTGTTTTCGAATGACTGGAAACCCGTACGTTGTCTAGAAGAGATTAACGAAAGGAAAGGAGCAGATGTTTCATAACCAGAAACAAGGTCATATTACTATAGTTCTGTACATTATAGATACTTATAAACATTTAGGAGAATATAGTATTTATATAAAACTAATAATAGCGGTAATATATTAACTTCTATATCTTTTTGAAGTGTAAAGATGGAGAATTTTTAAAGAAATATATATGGTATAAGTTACAGTTTTCCTTCCATTTTATAATCAAAGTTCACCAACTTTTTTTCATGATTCTTTTGCTCATTAGTTTGGAAAATTAGAGGGAAGAGTATATCCTATTTTTGCATATTTTTTGGGATATTTCTTTAAACGTGCAATTTAAAATTATGAAATTTGCGTTCCTCATCAGAAGCCTTTTTAAATTATATACTATTAATACAAAAAAAAATTTAAAAATTAGACCTTTATTCACATTCTCTTAAAAAGTTTAAAAAATTTTAATAATGCTATTGCCATATTACTGTTCCAAGCTTTAAATTCCCACGATGCTTAGCTTCTATGAGAATCGGCATTGAGTACGTAAAAATGGAAGTATATAGCCTACTATATTTTTCATAGATCTAAAAACATGGCGCATACAAAATACGACATCTTGACGAACGAACCTTGAGGGGGCTTCTAAATATCCATATTCATAATTTTAATTTGAGTCCGTAATAAGGATGGAAAATTCCAATTTTGAAGATGAAACGCTAAAACTTGTGAAAACAAATTTTGAGACCCTCATTACTAGCCCTATCAAATGATACCTCCCACTATATATGAACTTAAAAATATTCAAGTATTTAAATTTTCTCCCCCTTAAGTTTTGAAATTAATATTTTTGAATTATAGCTACTGAGATATGTGCGAGTTAATGGGCTTTATACTTTAACTTGGCATAATATGCTAAGTTTCGACTTCAAACCGTTTCTGAGAAAAACAGCTTTAACCGACTAATAGACAGATACGTAAGTGAGTAAAAAGAAGTCGGGGTATATATAATAATATATACGTAGTGGAATCACGTCGGTATCAATAATAAAAAAGTGATACTATTATGGTGGATAATATAACTATTAGTAAATAATAATCTTTATAATATGCATGAAATGCAATTAAAAAAAAAATTACTGATTATTTAAAAATTTGTTCCTACATCAAATAATAATACTAGGAGGAAATACAGCTCATGTTCATTGCAATAAAGATTTTGGGGATAATACCGCCTATCAAGATTCATTGATTAGAGAAACGTTATAATATTCGAAACAAGTTCCTATAAATATTCTGAAATTCGCTTTAGTAATTAAGAATCAGTGATATTTGGAATTGATTTGTAGACATTTTTATTAGAACAGTTTTTCCTTCTCACATAAAAATGGTTTTATCGCTTAGGCGGCATTAGAATAAGATCAAACTTTTTCCACACATACTCTTTCTAACTAATTATATACTTATTTAAATATACTACTGTATTTATGTTTAACTGAGCATTTATGTACTTCGAATCTTCTAGGAGGTAAAACTAGCATGGCGTAATTGTATATTTCAAGTTTGGTGTAACATTAAATAGTTTAATTACGTATTGAATATTCAAATTATTCCTTATTCGGTACACCACTGCATGAATTCGTAAGTACCATTAGAGGGAATACAGAACGCACATTGAGAATATCGGGTTTAAATTACAATGATCATGGACACTAATTGTCTTTAAGGTTAATACTAAGAATGCTGGCGTAATGGTAATATTGGAATATTAATATGCACAATGAAAACTGGCAATTTTTTCTAAGAGCTAGTTGGGAATTTCCCAGTACATTTATGTTAATCTTTCTCCTTTGACCACTGTGCTTTCAGGCGGCGCGGTTTTGAATATCATTATACTCGTATCGTTTTTTGATATCATTAATAAACATGCTAAAACCGGTTCACAAGTAGTGCTATAAACTCTAATTGCATTATTAAAAAATGTAGTAAAAGTCATAAGTACGGATAAGTGATATTAATATATTTTCTTGACGTTTTTCAATGCATTCTGCATTTTAAAACATTGCCGTCTTAAAGAAATGTACGTTATATTTATTTGCCGTTTATTTTTATATTTTAATGAGACAAAAGGAATAACTGCGGACGAATTTCAAATAAAAAATATATCGGAATTTTAAACGTGGTGAGAAGCGTTCTTCTTATTTTGGCATAAGAAGAAAGTCTATTGATTCCTCTGTAGTTGGACCAGTTGAGCACATCTCCTTTTTTATGTATGGGATAGATTGTACTGAGCTACCAATCTTGGGGAAATGTCTCGGAATTCCACATTGGTAGAATTTAGTGGTGGATCATTTTCTTAGCATTTATTTCTGATTGTTTTAAAAACAGAATATCTAATAGAATAGTGCCTGGCCAGAGGCCTTGTGGCTTTTAAATTTTTATCTGTCATTAAATTTGAAAGTTCATGAATAGTTTATTTTAAAAATCTTTATTATTATTATTAGTTTAAAAATACTTAAAATTAAAAGAATACGTCATTTTTAAAAAATAAAAGGTTTAAAACTGCGTATTTTCATATAAGTGACCAAATAACAATTTATCGGTTTAGGACATCATTTTTAGACCATGTTTATCAACACCTTATTTCAGGATTCAGGTGTAACTTAAAATATAAGCCATTTGAATGTTATAAATAAGTTATTATGGCGAGAAAACAGTTTTATAATATATTTTGTGACTATCAATGAGCAAAGATCTGATGAAATTTATTGGGCTAACCGAATTTTTAAATAAATTTATTGTGTGATTCGCTCAAAGTCCATTCTAATATTTGATCAGATGGTAAATATCCCATACTTACCTTTCAACCAAACTCGGTCAACGTACTCGTGTTATTCAATGTTGAGAAATTCTAAGATAAATATTTACATAAACATCGAAACTGGTTGTAAACAAATACAGTTGAAAAGTGAAACTCTTCCTCTTTTAATGCCAGTAAACAGTTCTAATACGTGTGCCTTTATGAAGTTATCTTTCCTTGTTTTGTATTAAAATTACGAATTGTATTTTTATTTTATATTTGTATTTTAATTGATTGTTTCATTTTGTCACTGTTGCAATAATATAACGAACTAAGCTATATACTCTATTGTAGTAAAGTCAAGTATGACAGTAAGGTCCAAAAAATTTTATACAACTTTTTATTTAAATTATTCCTTTTTTCTGAACTGTGTATAAATGATAAAACATCATTTTAATAGTCTGAAAAAAAAGTAATTTTTGCATATTTTGTTGAATTTTTTAAATATGAAAAAAATAATAAAATGAAGTGTGGTAAAATACCAACTTTTCCTGAAATATTAATTGTTCAACGAAATGTTTCCTGTAATGTTTGGGAGCGATTTTTACATAATTTTTTTTTCAAAATGTTAATATAACATCACTTTACATTGTCTTCATTTTTAGACAAACCTCTTGATGGGTTTTTTAAATAAAATTAAAAGTGTGGTGGAATAACTACTTTTCTTATAATGTTAATAATACAATTTTCGAGAGCGATTTTTGTTAAAACTAAATGGTTAATAAGTTTTAAAATTTTAAAATAAGTTAGATATTTAAGTTTGGATAATATATAAAAAATTTAGTGAATTTCGTCGACAGCGCGTATTACACGACAACTACCTTAAACCGTGATAGCGTTCCAACGTTTATGGAGTACGTGATAAGCTCGTATTACTTTAAGTAAAAACTAAGAAAATATTACTAAAATACACTTTTGATTCTATAAATATACTTTTGTAATATTTTTTGTATCGCATGTATGTGTATTAACAACGAGATCTACTTTCCTGGTAAAATGGACCTATCCAGTCTTGGATAATTTTTAAATTATATTGGTGTCTAAGATACTGGGCTTCGTTACGATTTATTTTTGTACCATCGGTAAATCGTTTCTTTTTCCTCAGTCTGTGGTTTTATTGAATACATCCAGTGCGGCATTTTGTAGTATAATTTGTATGTCAAGTCATAGAATTAAAATTAAAGTGAGTAGAATTAATTCTCATCAATATTGAGCAGTTTAGTAGATCCGTAGCGACACTTAATAATTTCATCATGTCCGCGTAGTCCTCATAGTTTACACGATTTTAGACCTATGCGCATAAATATATGCTTTATACGTGGATATCAATTTATATGTCGCAGAATTTAAAAAAATAGCTTAATTCCCACATGTACGTAAAGTGCAAATTAATTCTATTTTCGGTGCACCAATAAAGATAAACTGAAAAATTTTTAACAGTGAAATTAAAATTTCATTTATATTTTTATTCGTAAATTATTAATACGTAAGTGTCATAAAATTTATCGTACTGGAATTTTATTAAAACTTTCATTTAAAATATTTCGCGTAACTTGCATTAATCATTTCTATTGAAATAAATAATAAGAGATCTCATTTTAATCATCTTCCGTAAGTAGTTGATTGCTTCCAAATTGTTAAACATTATATATATAAACATGTTAAACATTATATATATGTATAATTAAAAGGTATGACATGAAATTAAACAGACATTTAAATACCATAATTTGGTTAAATAAATATTTTAGTTATTTCCTCACTCATTATCTTTTTGGAAACCTTTATAGAGACTCTTAGTGAAACCATTAAATTTCTTGGAAGTGAGCATGATTTTAAACAGAGATCATTTCGAACATATTCGGATCTAGCATCGTTTTATTTTTATATGAAGACAAATTGGTTTCAGAACCTGGTGTAACCAGACTTGTGCGAGCATATGAAATATCATATTTTTATCACCAGTTAAACTTTTGCATATATCCTAATTTACTATTTGCGAAGTTTATTTAAGTTTTTGTTAATTTTTCTCTTTAATGCATAGCAATAAAAGTATCAAAATTTTAGTTTTTATTTATTTATATTTTTTAATGAATGCAATCCTATTTCGTAGCATATTAACATAACCATCAGGCTCCTTAGAGTAAAAGAGCCGTTTTACACGCTTCGGTCTTTAATTTATTTTTTCTCCTGAAAATATTTTTGAGATTAAATTTGAAAAAAGACAAATTTATGGACTGAAATAGGTAATTAAGAGGTAAATCAATGTTACTATAAATAATTAACAGCTATGTGGAAGATGATATCATACCACTGTTGAGCATTTATATTAATTTTTCAATGTCATATTTACCATCTAAGTGACTGTATTAAAAATTACTTCATTATTTATTAAATGCATTGATAGCTAAAGACAAAGAAACTATTACATAATTTCTAGATCGGGCGGACAGTGTTAATGATACGGCAATTCTCAATTTTGACATAATTATTTCACTCTACTATGACTTGCATAAGTTGAAACACCTGCTCTTTTATTTATATGTCTTTTAAATATTGCTCAATTTTATTTATTTATGTCATTCTGGTTTATCCACTCGCTTTTTTGAAATATTGATTCATGATCCGTAATTTCTTGTTCATTCGATCAAATAGACCAAATGATGTCGACGTCTCTTATTTTATTTTAAAGAACACTTTCTTCGATACCACATTCCTGTCGAATGTTTCCATATTTTAGTTTACTCATTATTTTGAATTTTCGTAAACTTAATTTCATATATAACAAGTGGTACCAAGGAATTACGAAATGCTAGTAAAGCGTTTTAATGGGTGTTTATTCCCTTGTGTGCAAGTATTAGCTGCAAATATTTTAATTTAAATTCTGTCTGTTCCCGCGCTTTACTACAGCCCGACGCTGCCCTCCATCCCTATGGCGGAGATTTTGTTTAATTTTTCTACCTAACATTTTCATCATTATGTTTTCGAAACCGTTTGAAATATAACGCTAAAACAAAAACGAAAAAGCAGTTACTATCTATAACTTTCGTAATATCATACTCAACAGCTTTAGAACATTTTGAGTAAATCTATTAGTATATACAGACGACAGGAAGACAGTTAAATTTTGTTTTGACATTAGAATCGTTTCAGTAATTGAATATGTATATGGAGAAAGTATTTAAAAGCTGAAAATTCGATAATTACAAAATGACACTTCAATTTTATATTGGTAATCATACCATCGCCGCATGGCAAGCCTTTTCGTTCATCACCGCATGGCAAATTTTTTCGAATTTTAATTCTTCGTCAACAAAGTTCCTCAATAAATAAATTAATCTTTTCGTTCTTCACTTATGTTTATCCCACACAGAATTTCGTTTTTTCTAATTTTTCCTTTGTAAAAATACATAAGTTCGTATTTTTTCAACCCTATTGGAGACTTTACTATGAACGACTAAAGGTATAAACATTTAAGATGGGTTAATTTATCTTTAAGTGTAAAAAGAGTAGAAATATAAACCGGTACCGAGAGTACTAATCGATTAAGGATATTAAGCACGAAATGAAAATTAAGTTTAAAATAATAATTAAAATCAATGTACTCGCTATATAAATTTAAGTTAAAATTTACTATCTTTGTTTATATATTCTAATATAATAAAGAATAGTTTACTGTAATAATACATCAGTTCTCACTAATATCAAAGTCTGTTGAGGAATTAATTCACATTTAAAGAAATATAATCAAGACTGGAATGAATTTCAGTCTTGCTACTTTTAACTTGTGATTTTAATAATTTCTCATTTAATAGAACCTTCACAATAAAATGAAACTACGTGATGTAGTATTATTTCTACTATCTTTAATTTCTTTACCACGTGGATATTAGCAAAGATAAAGACAAGATCTTTGCTAATATCCCACCTGAAGATGTTGTAATACAACGAAACCTAGGTCGTGGTAAAGAAATTAAAGATAGTAGAAATAATACTACATCACGTAGTTTCATTTTATTGTGAATAATGAATTTCTACAAAATTAGCGCCAAATATATTCAATGATAGAACCTTATTAATGTACATCTCAATTTATAATTACAAAAATATTTAATCAATTAATTTTAAACAAGTATAATTTAGAAAATTAATGAAATATTTTTAACCATGAAAACATTATTTTTGGAATATATTTTTTAAGCACAAATGATCTTTTTAAACTAAATAAGTATTTGCTTTGTGACTATACTTCTTAACAGGTGTTACATTTTATTTATACTTTCGTAAGACCAAATCCGTATTAATGTCTGTTTCACTACCTTCACCATTAAAATATTTTAAGCTATATCCTTGTTCTTCATCGGCGTTTTCGAAATACTGTTTAATGTTTTGTAGCTGTAGTAAGTATTTTGTCACAAAAATACTTACTTTTGATAACATGAAAGTTATTACACTTTCATACAAGTTAAAAACTTAGAAAAGGAAGACGCATGCCGCTAAGTAACATTATCGGAGAGGTGAGCCATTATTACAATTTAAAATCACACTTTTTCTTAAGACAATCCAGTCAAAGAACTTTACGCTACGATTGTTCGAAATTTTTTCAGTCTATAGTTTTGTTGTTATTGTTTACCTTTCTAATAAATTAGTTATAAATTCTTTATATTTCTTAATATTCTGTTATTTACTAAATAAAAAGTTGTTCTTATTAAATTCAGCCTTTTGCTTCGATATCAAAGAGAACCGCCTTATTTTATACGAGTTAAATTAAGCTATTTGATTGTGGTATTTTGATTTTGATTTTTTCATGAACTTAGTCCTCTATTTTAATTAACAACGGTATAAATAATATGAAAATATCATCAACAGTCAGGTTAAACATATACTCTATATAATAATGAAATCACTATTATTATTAAGTATATTACATACCATTTTAAATTGACAATCTACTGTTGTCGATCAACCTAAAAACAATGTTTATACTTTCAAACTAACTCACAAAATGGAATTAATTTGCAAGCCTTTAAAATTTAAGAGAACCCAATTAAATTAAAGGAAAAACGTAAAAAAAACACGCCAGAGTAATTATTCTGGAATACGATGAAATCTTTCATCAAAAATTCTATCAGGTAGCTGAATAGATGACCATACTCCAGTTCGCTTCACCCGGCTATTATAGCCGCTGCGATACGATGCGCTTGCACTGAGCCTACCCGTGTCACCTTTCCTTTCTTCATCTTAATACGAGAATACGTAGGACCGAACGTCATTAAAATGCATAATTATACCTTTGGTTACTTTCCAAAAAAATTTAATTTCTCTTATACTATTTTTTGAAATTATAAAATGTGAATGGACAATTTTATCCAGAGAAATCATTTCAAATTATTATGATTTTTTAAAATATAAATTAATAAATCGACATAATGGTCTCGACATTTTTTTATTTTTGCAGATATTCAAAACAGTTACTGTCGCTTATCCAAAAAAGACAGATATATGGTGTCGCAGACTTGTGTAGAACATTTTAAGAGCTACGATTTCCACCATGTAGGTGGGACCTACAATTCCCACAAACGGAAGTGCCCAGATCAGTAGTTTTTTCGACTATATTGACATTAGTAACCATATCTTAATAATCGTAATACATATCCCATTTACATACTATATAGCTTATTGGAATCTGGAAATTACAAGATACCACAAAAAAGTTGTATGTCAGTAGGATTAATTGTTTTTTTGTGAATCCCTAAAAATAAACTGTCCTCTTTAATGCATGCTTAAATATCACTAAGAGTTTGCTATTAATTAAATTTTGCTGACTTATTGTGGTTTCAGCATGTCTGAACAATTAATAGTTTAGTTGTTTTTTTTAATACTTCAAAATACAACACAACTCTCTCCGTAAAAACTGTTGTTCTATTTACCCTATTAATCGAAATATTAATTGCAAAAGTTAGAACATACTTCCCCTTTTTTGGGAGGATAGCAAAAGGAATATCATTTAGGTAGTGTACTTTTATTGTAAGATTACATATACATTTATAGCTATTTGTTCGAATTAGTTTCAATAAAGAGCCTTCAATTTTTTTTTTACTTTATAAAAAAAGTTGTAAAAGAATGCGTAATTTTTAATTTAAAGTAAAGTCATTTAACGTCGGAAAATTTCAGGTTTTTTTTTTGCAAATTGGATCTGTCTCTCTTTTATTTTCTTCCTAATGCAACACATAAGAGGGGCGCGGGGGGCGTCGTTAGAAGCGCAAGCGGTGCGGATATTTTAGTAGCCATGGAACAGTGGAGTGGAGAGCACCGCGCTTTTGCCGTCGAGGCGTACATTTCGAGTGGATTTTCGCTGTCTGTAGCACGCCGTCGATTTAATAATCGTTACAGTATTCGTCGATTACGTGATGGACCATCGATCAACCTCATTCAGTCATGAGTAGCAAGGTTCAGAGCTACAGGATCAACATTAAATAGGCCCAGGCCAGGATCTACACCATTGGTAGCCACGGATAAAAATGTCGAGCGTGTTATGGTTTCTGTCGTTGAAAATCCCCGTTTATCACTGTGTACACGTTCATCGATATTGAGAATTCCGAAATCAACTTTACAGGTAATAATGCGAAAAAAGCTCAATTTCCATCCATATAAAATTCAAATTGTTCAAGATTTACACGATTCTGACTTTGAATTAAGAAAAACTTACGCGGAGGTGATGTTGTTGAGATTTCGTACTGCTACCCGGATGGGCAACATATTCTTTAGTGACGAAACTCACTTTCACATTGAGGATATGTGAATAAGCAGAACTTTCGTTACTGGGATGTTCACAACCCAAGACAAATGCATCAAAAGCCTTTACATAAGCCTAAAGTAATAGTCTGGTGTGCCAAGTCTGCATCTGCAATCATAGGGCCTTATTTCTTTGAAAATCAACGTGGCCAAACTAAAACTGTGAATTCGGAGAGATAGGCCCAGATGTTAAATTACTTTTTCAGCAATACACAGCAATGACTTTTTCAGCAATACATGCTACAGAATAGTCCATCCTTCAACCAAAACACATGGTTCCAGCAAGACGGGGCCACAGCTCACACTGCTAATGTGTCCATGAATACAGTGCGGCAGTTATTTCCAGAAAAAAACATATCCCGAAACGGTACCGTACCGTGGCCACCTAAGTTACCCGATTTAAGACCATGTCACTTTTTCTTATGGGGATACTTAAAATCCGTTGTTTACAAAACAAACTGTGACACAACTTAAATAAAATATTCGAGCCGAAGTCAGTAGGATACCCCAATCGCTCTGCAAACGCGTTTTTGAAAACATGCGTGCTAGACTCGAAGAGTGTGTCAGACTCGATGGCCGCCATTTGGAAAACGTGGTTTTTAAAAAATGAAATCCGCATTTGTTGTTATAAAGTTAAAATAAACTTACTTTATATTAGAAGTGTAGTTTTTTTTTTACAATTTTTCAAACATTGAAATCTGCCACTGGACTGCCTGTACCTACATGACAGAACATAGCCTTTCGAGCATAGACCATAACTAATATAATCAAAAGGATTTCAGATAATTATGATTCCATCTTATTGAGAACTAAGGAGTCAATGAATAAATATAAAATTAATTCAGTAAGTTTACGAGCACCATGCATTCAAAGATAGAACTATTTATGTTAATGTACTAATAAAATGTAAATTAACCAAAGCACTATATGTATGCAGAATGAAGTTACATCCAGTACGTTATATTCTCTTCGTTAGCCCGTATTGATATTAGTACACAATGTTTTGTTGTTCGTATATGTTTGGTGTTAAAGTCTTATCAAAGTTTTTGAACCTAATCACTAATCTCTGCGAGCCGCGCAAATATATAAAGCCACAATTGGGTTTTGCTTTTGCTCAAAACTAATCAAAACGCAATTGTTCATTGAAGCGTGCTGCTCGCGACGCGCTCAGGAACGCGTCGCTTCTTCAGCCCAAAGAGAATGAGCTCATTTCATACTGACGTGTCGTGAAGGTGCTTTAGTAAAGTGGTTTACGCCTCAGTGGGACGTGTATTACACAGGATCCTTCGTGAAGCTAATTTAATTTATTATTTAATACAAGAAGATGTTCTTCCACGAATGGTAAAATTATGAAAAAATATAACATGTTATCAATATATCTAACATATTTCGTCAACTTTTAGATTCTGTGTCAAATCGTAAATCTCATGAAATCAATTTTTATGCAATGGTAGGCGTCTCCGATAGAGACCTGCCATTATGGTTAGTGCCAACAGCTGCGTTAATACGAGATGGAGATTAGACTTATTTACCGATTCTTTTTATCTGTTGCTAAACGATACCCTTTATCAGAGTTAATTAATTATTATATGACATCAGCATTTAAGAAATATTAGTTCTTTAATGACATCAAACAAAACTTCAATTAAAATATTAAACAGTACATAAATAGATTCTTTGCTCGAGTTAACTCTTATTTATTAAGTTGTTAACGATACGAACTCAATGCTTAACCATGTAGTGGTCGTCATCAGGCTGTTTATTTATTCTACGAATTTCATGTTTTATATTTTAATCAAAACTTTACTTGCTGAAATTACAAGACCAGATCTGCTGGAGATTTAAATATTTTAATAAATTTTTGGAATCATTTACATTTTTTATTACTTTTGTAATAAAAAATGTATCTGAATATGAATATCTTTTGCGGCATCTTTGTAGTGGCGTTCAAATAAATTATTTTGCATAAAAAATAGAATAGATTTGAGAAAATGAGACCATTTTGTATAAAAAAGCTTTATTCCAACCTCCTTAAAAGTAACGAGTCGCTTCCAAACTCAACGACTTACATCTGTGGGACGCTGGTGACGGTATTAGAAACATGTTTGCCTTCGACTATTTATTGTGACGAAAAAGCGAATGTTTAGTAAAGCTACAATATTAACAGAAATAGTCAAAAGTGTGGTTAAACTTTTTCAATGTAATGTTGTAGTCTGAATTATACAAAAGCATTACGTATTAAAAGTATGCTAATAAAATAATAAATAAATAAAATGGGCTTATAAATAATATATATTTCAATATAGAATATCGTGTTTTTATAAATAAAATATATAGCCTTAGAAGAGCACACAATAGATTATTTTTGCCTGTATTTTTCAAAGTTACATATGTCAGTGTACTTTAGCTGTCTAATCTGTATACCTAAGTTTTAGCGGTGAAGTGAGGTAAACTTGCAATTTTACGTAAACCATGTTAAGACAATATCGGTATATGATTAATTACAAGGTGCAAGCGAAAATCTAAGTCATATTTAGTATAATATAGGACATATAATCAAGTATGATTAATTTTTTTTCTTTTCACCAAATCTACTAATTAGTCAATTTCATAAAATACTTTGTGGATTTCTTAACCACTACGATATTATCTGGAAGTGTTAAAATGCACTTGTTGACCAAATGTGAAATTGACTTTCGTCCAAAGGTGCATAATATAATTTTAATTTTATTATTTTAAAATGTCTTTAAAATATTTATTTATATTTATTGGTTTTTAAAGAAATCAAAATAATTTCGCACCACATGCAGTGAAATGTGTCGTAGCCAGTACGGCTACATGTATATCGATAATAAGTAAAGAAGGAATGATATGATCAAACTTCACAAGAAAAATAAGAAAAATGATGTCTCTTTGAGTACTAAACAATATGCATCATATATTAATATAACCACTGCAGTATGACATTATAGAGAAAGGCCTTATTAAAATCTCCAAATATTATGCAACGATTGCCATGTGATAACGAATTACTAAATAGTGGCTACTGCGATGGTGTTTGGATATTTGGTTGGTTACGTAGTTGTTTGATGCAAAGTTAGTTTTGAAATTGATTTAAGTCATTTGCATGTAGTTAATTTGAACTATTCACAGACACTAATACATATCTTAAGTCGGCCGACTCTCACTCGTAAACTATTAGAGCCTACTTACCTGTAATAATTTTTCTTTTGATTTCAATATCTATGTGCATACTACTATAGTGAATACTTTTTAAATATTAAAATGCAGCACCTCAGTTCGTAGGTGGTGGGTATACGTAACTTTAAAAATTACCACTTTAAAGCTTAATAATTCGTAAACAGATCCCTGTGTCTAAAAAGTGTTCATGATATTTTTGAAAAACGATATTCTGACAATGGCGTATTTCAATAAAAAATATCACCCCCATATTTACATGTAAGGAAGGTACATAAATAATTTAATCTTAAAGATTTTATTTCATAAATTCCGTAGGCATACATCCACTTTCAGCTTTATAGCATTAATAGTCGAATTACATAGCTGATATTAAAACAGGCATAGTGAAGCTATGAGGGTTCTTATTATGGCCATGAAAACCGAAAAATGTAACACAATTTTAATTTCAAGAATATTCGTATTAATATAAGATACTACAAAACAGTTGTATAAACATATAAAAATTTCTCACAGATAGAATATTCGATTTGGAATCAAGAAGTAACGCATATCTCTTTTATAACTCGTAACGTTGTGATCTCAAATTTCCTTCAATGCTTTCTTTAGAAAATCGATGAAGCTTAGTAACCGACTTTTCGTGCCAAAATAAATCCATTGTATTTCTTTAGAGATATTCTTTAAATAATTGTAATAATAAATTTGTTTCAAAGTTTAACAGGCTATGTTAAATGCGTAGTCGCTATAACCTAGTTGCATAAGTGATGAATGATAATGAAAAAGGTGTGTGTTCAAATCTCGTTCATGAAAAATAAATCCTTTTTATTTTATAATTATTTTTAATATCATGACCAAACATACCAAAAGAATTATACTAATCATCGCACGTTTATAATTTCCACCACCCATTCAGAATTGAATGAAACTTTCGGTATCTCGGATCATAAGAGGCAAATATCTTGAAAATGCTAAACGAAGTTGTTTCGAGCTTATACCGCTTGTATAAGCTCGAAAAAACTTCGTTTCACACTGTACTTGAATAATTCACATTAGTTACTCTTAGACGGTGAAATTCGAATGTGAATAATACATTTGTCACTGATAGGTATTACTTATAGACTAGTAACTCTTTGCCGAACCTTAATTATATCGATTCATTATCACACGTTTGTTTCATTCTAGGACAACTTTATACGCGTGACTTCTTTTGTCCCAGTAGCGACTTAGTCCTCTATAGAAATTTCAATTCATTTTAATTATATAGTTTTTGTCATAATTATACAATCTTGAATTTAACAAATCAATACATTAGTTTCCATTCTTATTTTGTAGGATGTGTAATGCAATGAAGTGATAATTACGTATGTATAAGTAAAGAAACTTTGCAGGTACTTTTGATCCATGAAATGAAATGTAGAATAATATTAAAAGTAAAATTGACAATATAACGAATATTGATCAGAATAATCAAGTTTACTTTTGGCCAAAATAAGTTTTCAAATAAACAAGTATCTTTGTCCATGTCTTGTAAATATAGGTTATACTATTGCTATATCTTTGTCTATGTACTTGTAAATATCGGTTATACTATTGCTATATCTTTGTCTATGTACTTGTAAATATCGGTTATACTATTGCTATATCTTTGTCTATGTACTTGTAAATATCGGTTATGCTATTGCTATATCTTGGTCTATGTACTTGTAAATATTGGTTATACTATTGCTGATCTTTCAAAATTTGTATACCTTACTAATCAAGCCAAACCAAGTAGGTAAGTGGAGTGTAAAGGTAAATTAAGTACAGCTGATTAAGACTGAAATAAATTTCGGATATTCATTAATATCGTAAACAATTCCTTCAGTTAAAATATGATTTAATAATTTTATGTTTGCTATAATTAACACGGGAAATAATTTTAAGGGCATTGATATCGCGTTTTTAAAATTGTTAACTTCCCACTTCGGTTTTGGCTCACTCTTAATTTTTTCTCACTAAGAGCAGGAAAATAAATATATATTCAACTTTTCTCCATCCCCCCATAGACGTAACTAGAGCGAGTACTTTATTCACGCACTCGTTATTCAGTCGGTATCCCCTCGGCTCGGTGACGCAGGAGCGCGCCCATTACCCACGGACTTTGAGTGAGACCATTTAGCAGCGACGATCTTGCCAACTCTACTGATGCCTTTGTCTTAGTTTTATGTGAATTACGTATATTAGTTCCACGACTACCTCTCAGAATCACTAATTCGTGTCGACTGTCGTATTGACGCAAGATGGTTTAATCTGGTGTAGAAAACAAGGGGCAGTGAGAGTAAATAGTGGAATATTCTGTAATCAATTTGCTTTCTTAATTGACAGTTGGTATCCCATAAATATTTTAGAGCTATTATGATCGATTCAAATTATATTTTTTATTTTATTTCTTTATTTCTTATTAGCCAAATATATAGATCGATTCAAAGCACGTGGGAGAACCAAATGAACAAATGATTTTAAAACATTATATAAACAATGAGAAAATGAACATAAAAATAAATAGGGTTAATCGAGAGTGTAAATTAAAATTTTTGGGGTGCCACATTTTAAAAAAGCTTATTTGTTTTTTTCTTATATTTAAACATAAATATGATAAGTTTTTACGATAAATGCACATTAACTACTTTTAATTTAACCTCTTAGCATCAGTGACACCCCAAAAACTTACTTTTACACTCCCAATTGAACCCTTCAAACATCGAAAAAGAAACCGAAATATAAAGCAAAACTACCATTTGACTGGGTTGTATACAGTCGGAAAATTAACGGTAGCAATATATATAATAATCTGTTTAATATTACGGTTTAAGAAAATAAATACATAAACGAATCATAATTATGAAACAAGATTGTATATTAGACTTATAAATCATCATCATCATCATATATATTAATACGCTAAGGTTAAGATGTTACTCTCCCTTTTTAGAAAAAACCTCACAACTAATCCACATAATTTATATATCATTTTATAGATAATTGCTTGCTCTACCGGCATCCACAAATAAAAAATTTATTATTGCTATTGTTTTTGCAAATTAATTAATTATTAAAATTATATACACAAAACAGCAATGCTGGCATCTAACGGCTCAACGTCAATATGATTGACGGTCGGTAAAATTTTTGTTTAATTTCAAATCCACTCACGTATAAATAAAGTGGCGCTTTAGCTCAATGTTTTTGATACTTGCGCCTCTATATGTCAATTTTAGTAAAATATTTGTTTGATCTGTCATCTGAGCTTCATAATGGAATAAAAACGTAATAAGCAGTGTGCAAAATTAGAAATGAATTGAATACCTGCAATAAATTTTGATTTATTAAATTGAGTTGAATAATTTATAATGCGAAGACTTCGCACGGGTCACGCTAGTCTGAAATAATACATTAAATTTAATAATCAACATATCACCCAATCGATGTTTTGTATTTTATTGCAATTTCAATCCAAAATGAATAAGTAAACAAATTTCACCAATGGTACTCATCAATTTCTCATTTTGTATGTAAACAAAACAACGAAACTTGTTTGCAGAAAAAAAATCGCATGTTGATGCAAGCAGAAAGTCAAAATGACTTTATTATAAATACGATTATTAACGACGTTAAATTACATTTTCCTGCAGATTCTATACTCAGAAAAGACTTGAGTGAATAAATGACGGAAAAAACTTTGAAGGAAATCGGACGATTAAACGCTTTCAAGAAATATTATCCAACAGTTTAAAATGGTCGCCGAATATCAAGTTATTTTCAATCAAGGTAATTTTTTCAGCTTCTGTGAAAGTTTGCGTTAATGGTTTTCTCGCCCTCTGTTGTATTTTTTCCTTTTAACGTCTGAATAATATAAATTAATGCTTTGAAGGCAAGCGAATACATTAAGCATACAATTTTTTTTTCTGAAGTAAGGATTTGTATAATGCAGGTCAAGGTTTTAATGGTTAGCAAAGAAGAATTGATTAGGATTTTTTCTGGAAAATAGTAGTTTCAAAATTATGTATATAAAATGTACGAAAATAATTTCATAAGCCTTCCAGACTAAATAAAAAAAGTACAAAGGTTGGATCGGTTAAATTATTAGTTACAAATAGTAGCATAAAGGAGGGCGAATCATTTTTAAGGCATAATGTTTTGTAAGTGATATTTCAATTTTTATTTAGCTTACCCAAAAAGTATAAAATACACTATAATGCTTAATTTACAGTTTTGCTAGCTCAATAGAAATAAATATACCATTTTCAATGCTGTATATTTCTGTTGACTCAACTCAATTTTTTTTCTACATATATCGTCATTGGACAAGTCTTTTAAAAGAAATAGCTGTTTGGTTTACAATTTTTTGTTTGTTTTCGGACATAGTTTATAAAATATTAACATACAAAGTGACGTGCAAGGTACACGCCACATCCCTAAATTTCTTCACTGTGAGTTTGTAAAATCTAAAAAATAGTAAACAGTAGCTTTATATTAACAGTATCAAATTAATTTTGTTTCGCTTAAATTGCATTAATAATTACAACAAATATAGACACCCAAGGAAGTGTGGACACCCAGTTTTTCTCAATGTTATTTCTTATGATTACGATATTGACATTGAGAAAATCGGTCAATTGTCGAGTCAAACTAAATCGTTGGAAAAAATCATTAGAAGCTCGCCACAAATAAATCCGAAAAATAAGCGAACATCACATTCGGAAATCGTCGCGGGTTAATTCCAATCGTGACTTGCTGAATGTGCTTCTTTTGACATCAAATCCAAAAATTTCATCTCATCGAAAATGTACCAAACATAGGGAATCAGAGAAGGTATTGAGCTATTTAATATATACAGAATCTACTTCATCTGCAACCAGATCCTAAGTCGCCAATTTCGAAAATGTGACGTTTTCGGATTCTGGTGACTCTAACAAGAGTGTCAGTGATCATTGTGAAGAGTAAACGTTTATTTTTATGATAATAAATTCGATCTACATGTTGTTATTTGTAGACAATTAATTTTTATATGTTGTTGGTTGAATACAGCATTCATATTAATTTGTAAATAATATTCATTTTCTAAGTAATGTTTTCAGAATTAATTATTTTTGTCAAATATATATTCGAGACAATTTGAATAGATTTTCCAACTTAAATAACTTTGGGCAACCACTTGTTTTTTGGACCTAGTTTGTGAAAAATAGTTGTATAGGAGTGAATTACTTTGCATGACGATAAGTTGTGGAATTTTAACGATTTAGAAATCCATTGTGTAGCGCCATTCAACCAAAATTATATATTATTTTGATATTTCAGTGCGCAAACGCTCTGTTTCGCTGTTGGTGCCCAATTTAAATTATTTGGAAATCGATCGTAGCACGCCACTTCACCAAATTTTTAGGCGATTTTGATATTTCTTAGGAGAAAAATGTTTTAATCCGTATGTTTCATTTTTAATTTTGTTATGAGTTTTGGAAAATTATCATTATTTATTAATATTTAAAACGTTTCCCCAGAAAATTATAATATATACGAATTTAACTAATTCGAAGCAAATTCTTTTATAAAATTTTATATACAACTTTTATTAAAAACTAGATTCAATCTTTTTAACAGTTTTGTGAAAAATTCGTTACGAGCGTGATTTTTACTTTTTTCAGTTCTCGCAGTTTCTGAGCTTCAGCTAATATTTCAAAAGTTATTCCGCTGGATTAAAGCGCGCATACACGGAGTAGAGGTGGCTATCGCGCAACTCCGTAAGTTTACTAACACCTTGTTGGGTTTTTAATATTCAGCGTCTCCAGTACTATTACAGAAAAAAATGTGAGTATTTCTATTAATTTAAAACTTTTAAGTTTCCACAAATAAAATTTTTTTTAAGGTTTTGAGGTATAAATTTTATATAAAAATGCTTTCCTGTGACAAAATAAGTTATTTCTCCCTAATAAAAATACAGACCAAAAATGTTATAGATAATTTTGTCTTATATTTTGAGCGGAATCTGAATCTCGCTATAAATTAAATTAAGCTATATAATTAATATCATTTCATTCGAAACGCAATAGGGAAAATAAAGAAACACTATTCTATAAATGGATTTATTAGTTTATAATTTGTTATGACTAACTTCCAAAACATACGATGCCATAACATTGGGAAACTACAACATTTTTACGAATATGTAAAAGGAAATCTCAGTTATTTTTGAAGCAAAGCATGATGATATTATTACATCTATAAGTATTAGAAACGTGAGTAAAGTGTGAATTTATTTATTTTGTTTTAAAGGTAAACCTACGTATTCGACTTATGTTTTGAGTAAAAAAATGTGACCATATTTTTGAACCTGGTCGTGGCGTTATTGGTAAAAAATGTGAAAATTACAGAGACCTTTTAGAAAATAATATAAAAAATGTGGATAAAGTTTCGTACATAGGAATACCATTGCATGGAACGATTTTTCTATAAATAATTGACATAAATTATATGCAAATACTTTGCCCTCGTTCCTTCAATTTATACTTCATTGTTTTTATAAACATTAATTTTTTAGTTTTATTTTCTAACACCATTTTACTCATAAAAAAAAATGTTTATCCGTGACTCCAGAGTTTTACTTTAGCAAAATATTTTTTGTGTGAAGGTACACCCCGTAATTTAATCTTTAATTGGGCGCGCAGAAAAACTAACATCGTTAGTTATACAGGTCGCTACTTATTCCATAATGGCAGGATAAACAAATTAAATAGTAATAATAATCAATACTTTCATTGACAGTTTAGTATTTACTAATCGTTAAACTTCGAAGATAGAAATATTTTTTATTCATAATTAGAGTCAGATTTAAATCAATTTAAATTACAGATTTAAATTTAATTGAGTTCATGAATGACAACAGATATTTTTTCTGTATGAACACGTCGTTCGGCTTACGTCGATCAGCAAACCAATGACCAGTCGATTTTTTACTATTATCCTTGATGTCGATTTCATATGATGCTATTATATTGAACTTGTTTTATAATTTGGTAGTCAGAATTTAACGTGTAATTGGCGCAACATTTTTGAGTAAGAAGACAGATATTTCTTCAAATCGGAGAGTAAGACTGGAATTTGTGTTCTCACTAACATATAAGATTTTATCAGTTTTATTGATAATTATATATTATAATATCAATAAAATTTCAACAATCACTTATAAAACACTCGTCAAATGAAAACCACTCTTCGAAATTAATATTGAAGTTTTCCCATAGAATACGAGGATAATTTTGTGGAGAGAATCATTCGTCCACACTTATTTTAGAAAATAATTCTCAGTCTACTTATTCCACAGTAAGGTATCGGCCTTCCTGTACCTTTCATTTCTTCTCTAAGATGTTGGCCTTCTCGATTATCTTTCTCTTGTAAAGATTACTTCTCTCAATTAATTATTAAAATGATGAAAAACTTTCTCTGTCATTTCTTATTTAAAGATAGCATTTATTTATTCAGCTAAAAGATGTCGATTATAATAGACCGTGACTACAAGAAATCGCAAAAAATGTATCGCTGATAAAATGATATTTCAACATAAAATAAATGCAATTCATTACATTAGCAATAACAATTACTTAACTAGTTAAAAAGTAAAAAATAAATAATTTATAAATATATATATATATATATATATATATATATATATATATATATGCCGAAATTAACACTACACTATAAGTCGTGCGGGGTCGCAGCGACCCTATTCTCTGTTCTTGAACTGGGACGGGCGAAAACTTACAGGCTAAGAAGCAAACAGAAATAATATAAAATCACTTGGGGACACCGCTTAAGAGAAAACTCGAAAAAGGAGGGAAAATTAAATATTCTGCTTTTTAATTTGATTAGTATGGTTTAACAGTTAGAAATAAATATTACTAAAATTGTAATACCGCTCGTTTTTTTTTTCATTTACACAGAATATATTATTCTAAAATTGTACCTGATATTGGGAAATAAAAAAGGGTAAGGGAAAAGACGAGAAATGTTTTTTTTTAAATTCATAGTAACCTTTAATAATAACTACAAATATAATACAGATATTAAGATTTTATTTTTTTTACCTTTTTAACTAGTGTTCCGAGCGTGACCATGGTTGTAACTTCGGTGACGGCATCCTCCATCCGAATACAACCGCAGTCAAACTGTTTCTCTAGTGCATAACGGTGTTAATGGGAATTCTTGGGTAATAATGTTTGTAACATTTTTATGAACAAATAAATATATAGATAATCTAGCACTATAGTATTTTTAAATTTTGACATAATAAGGTTTATACCTTGTAAAACTTTCTTTAACGCTGTCATATCTCTAAAAAAATTTTCCATAAATAATTTTGAACTATATTCCAATAACAATGAAGAAATAAATATTAGAAAAGTAACTTAACTGATCAAATTTTTGTCAAATTTATAAGTAAATATCGAAATATCTGTCGTTATTTGATGTTTTTGGATAAAAGAGGAAAGGACGTAGAATGTATCGTCAGTTGAAATACTTATAACCCGCCTATTCGATCAGTACCTTTAGTCAATAAAAAAAATTAAGATTTAATTTCACCCTGAAAATATGAGAAAAACGCTTGTAACAGACAGATGAACGGGCACATGAATTATTTTATAAGGTTTCCTTTTTTCTTTTTGAGGTACGGAACCCTAAAAGCATTAAAAATGTAATTTAACGAGAGCATACACACTTTTCTGTATTAGTCTTATTTTTAAAATAAGTCTTTTAACATAAGGACAAATGCACATGGAGAAAACAAATTTATAAATAAAACAGATTGTGGTAATAAATTAGCGTAAGTTGAAAAATAATACACAAGAGTTTGTTTCGCAAAATAACTATTCATAAATATTTATGGAAGAAGATATTAATATCTACCAGGCCTTGAATTTATTTTCGTTCCAATCGATGGAAAGAAAGAAATCCTCTTGAATGAATTTCAAATGCAAATTATGTTCACTAATATTATTATTAATTATTTTATTTAGTATTAAGAATTTTAGTATTAAGAAAAAAATATTAAAATTTAATTTAATTAAAAATATAATAATTTTGAAAACATAAATTAAAATGGTATAAATATAAACATGACTGCCACTAAGGTCGAATTTCCCTTAAGACTTCACAGGAAAAAATTAAATCAATTTTTGGAACATTTTTGAAAAATTTATTATTAAAGTATGTGTCACATTATAAGATATAGTTTACGAATTCAGGAACAAATGCAGTTTAGAACCAGGAACATTTCGACAATTTTTTTTATACCATGTGAAAAAATATCCATTAAAAACAACGTATTTAAACGATATTTTCCAAAATGATTTTTTTACAATAAAAAACATCAGGTGCCGAATTTCTTTAAAATTATATAATTTAATGAGTTACATGTTACGTACGCCGTATTTCAAAATTTATATCATATCACGACGTAACATCAAAGTCATTATTTTACGTGCATTAGACATAAGAAATCAATCATGTAATAGTATGATTGATAGATAATAGTATGATTGATAAATTATAAGTCATTATTTTATGTACACTTAACATAAAAAATCAGTCATAGTATTACATAAATTATAAGTCGTTAGTTTACGTAGATTTAACATAACAAATAATTCATTAGTAGATAATAGAGGTAAGGCGTATTTATTGTCACCGGTAAAAATACCCGATATCTCAGATCTAAATACTTGGTATGCAAAATACAAAATATTTGGTATATTGTAAATACTTGTGTCGTATGGCTTATCGGATGTTCGTTCATACAACGATTATTTTATGCTCGAGCTACAGCATAACCCCTCTTTATCTAGTTCTAACTATTTCACCCACGCATATCGTACTAGCTTTTTTCTCGCTCTTTCATATATAAAACGTATATGAAATAAGGGATATCCTGAATATTTAAATACTCGTAAGTCGTAATACTTTTAAAATATGTAATACGAGTATATTTAACATACTCGTATATTCGTTTTATTCATTGCGTTAATGATTGCTTCACACTTCGCAGTTCGCGGACAAATATTGACTCAACACGATAAGTACGAGTATTTTTAAATAAGAATTTTAAGTATGATGCTCTTTGGATTGGAACAGATGAATATTATAACTTTGTGGTGTAAAAGTTGAAATAAATGGTGTATATAAAAACTAACTATTATAATTAGATTAAATTGAAATTTCATCATTATGGTCATAAGTCCAAAGCCATATGAAAATATTTTACAAACTTTGTCGATTATTTTGCTTCTTGCAATATTTTCGAAATTAAATTGTCATTCAAAATAGGAACATCTAATTTATGGAAACATTTAAATAGAAAACATACAACTATAACAATAATCAATAGGGAACAGGTTGTTCGTTTCGAACATCTTACAACATTATTTGTAAAAAAAATTGGCTCAAATAGAAATAACAAATATTTAAAAAAATAATGTTTTTAATAACTTGATCCTTTTTTGTGAATAAATGGTATTGTATTGTATTGTAAACAACACGATTCATTTTTTTAAATACGCTATCTATTATACCAAATGAATCATTTAGTTACCAGCCCTAAGCCTGGAGCCATAAATATTTATGTTATTATGAAGGAAAAATTAAATATGGTATTTTAATACAAATGTTTTATTTAGAAATTATAGGAATTCCTGCCAATTTTAGCTAGGATATGATAATTGAACCCTTCAAAATATATAGCAATTAAGATTTACTGCACGTCTCCGGCGGCTTTAACTCTATAGCCATTTATAATATAGTCCTCTCACAACGGAATTACGCCGCCCATACTCGTCGAGTATTTTGTCACCGATATTTTATAATACTCGTACTCGTCGTACTCAGTATCTCAAAATACTCGTATCGCTCAAGTCTATATTTTACGTAGATCTAGCAAAACAAATCAGTCGTATTGTATTAATGGATCGTTATAAATCCTGAAGTACACTTTTTTAACAGATTGACGTAGTGAATTTGATCTCAGCCAACAAGACCGACAAAAGATAAATATAATTCTCATATCAGTTATCAAAAAGGATGAAATAACAATTGTCCTACGACTCAAGCATCCTTGTTATATCTTTGGTAATTTGTGGCCTGTTATGACTTCATTCTAATATCAGTCTTATATCAATGTGTTCACTTGATTATGTATCGAAATAAACTTAATTACTAGTAATAGGTTAATAATTGTATTAATATAGAAATTAAAACGTTTTATTGTAGTCTTCAAATGAATATATTTAGATTATTTTCATTTATTCTCTTTATGTTGTATTAAAAAGAAATGTATAGTAGGTGCTGGAAATGTTTATTAAGCCATTTTCATTACTTATTGAAATAAATTCTCATTAAAACCCGCCTTAATAAACTTGAATAAACATTTATCTATAAAATATCTATCAATCATAAATAAAGACAGCCTCTGAAAGGTAGGCAACCAGTTGCTAAGACAACCGGCTCAAGGGAAGTCCTTCATGTGCAAAGGAGATAATAAGTGATTGGTTCAGAACAAAATGCATGTCGACATGATGGCTTACTTTGGAAAACTGTTCAAAACTTATAACTGACAGGCAAACTTATTAGTTTGCCTGAAATTGAAAGTAGAAGCAAAGTTGATGAGCCTTAAGACAATTTGTAGGAATCAATAAATAATTAAAGTTGATGAAATATTCGATAAGCATGATTGCAGAAAAAGATTTCGATTTAAATTTCTAGTAATTTATCCATCACGTTATGAATTTATAATGTAATATAAAAAAATAGTCACTATGATATTACTGATTTTAAATACTTTTTTTTTAATTCAAATGGCTATAAGTATTACATCTTGGAGCGGAAAGCAGCAGGAGCTATTGCACATAGACGTGCGTTGTTTCGCTTTATAGGCGAAAAAGTTTTCTTTTGAAATGTGGCTTTATGTGGTTATAGATTTCTGGGGTCATATATGTTTTAAGGAATCTAAAAGGTATCAATATGAGTGTTGCAAATTTTTAGCAGCTTAGCTAGTTAAAAACGTATAACACAATTTGATTCATTTAATATACATGCACCGTATATGCGTATAATAGTAGCAGATTAGTGCCAGGTATTCCAATCAAAAATAGTGAATATGATCTTTTTGTTTGGGGGAGTCTACCATGCTCTACAATTCAGTTGTCCTATGAGCTCAGAATTCAAGTTCACTTACTTTTAACCCTGCCCTACGAAAGCAACGGAGCGTCACGTTTTTCACTCGTATCTACATATGTTGGGTTTTTTATTCCCTCGTGGGTCCTTATGACAACGTATAAGTTATATAATGCGTTTTAATGTATGATATGTCGTTAGGCACGTCTTGATTCCGTGAGTAATAACGAATATATTACGTGACAAGAAAGTAAAAATGGTGGCCGCTAGCATTAGGGCTAACATGTTTCTTTTGATTTTTCGTATGTGTCCACGATTATTTTTTATTCTGTCCACCCTTATGCCATAGCATTATAGCTTTCTCATTTTAAGACCAACTGTGATCAAATTTTCAGGTATATGTAAGCGAATTACGTGAATATATAGAAAGAAAGAAAATATATTTTTAAATATAAGATCGATTATGATTAAATTTTACAAAAAGACATAGTTTAATTACGTAAGAATATAGAAAGAAAGAAAATACTCTATTTGATTATAAGACTGATTGTGATACAATTTTAAAGGAAAACGTAATTGAATTACGTGAGTACATAGAAAGAAAATAAATACCATTATCGACTCCTTTCTTAAGTTCATCCCCTTCTCCCATAAATTGAATTAAGGGTTAAACAATTTTTTCTTCGAGAGATCCCATAATTGAAAATTATTTTGTACTATAGCGTATGGCATCTCACCGTCGTTCAAATTTATAACTACGTATACATCAATCAATCAAAGATATTTAAGCAATCCAGTAATCCATCTTACTCTAAGAACCATGTACTAAGCAACATGTCTACACAACGAAAAATATTACCAATATTTCTTAATACGATAGTTTAATAAAAATCCTGTGTTTAAACGTCTATAGTTCCTTAACGTGGAAGTAATCCTTGTAGTGTGGGTGTTTTACTTCTACTTAATAGGTTTTCCTTTTATTCTATATATTTTTATCTTATATAATCAAATATAATATACACTGGTGTAGTATATTATTAAATAATAGTGAAGAATATAACGTGAATTAATAATTTATGGTGTTTTAAAAAATTATGTTTATTTGTCCTTTATTTGACAATTCGCATCAATCATTTTCAAATATATGACGGTATTAGAGTGCTACTAGGATATATGATACGCGCTGTGCCAATGATAAAAAGCTCTGAAATACTTATATTTATTGTTGGAAAAGTCCTGAACTAAAGGTGTCCAAGAATGTATTTTTCTCTACATCGTTGGACGCCTTAAGTTCAGGACTTTTGTCGTACTATATTTAGCGTATTATAAACATGCTGTATAATCAAATGTATGTATATTAGTTTTTAAATTATAGCTCCTTCAGTAACGAGAATTTTATTTATCACATTAAGTCAATTAAGAATATACGCATTTACTAAGTAAATGTTACATTTTTTTAGCAAGGTATCGGCACATTTTAATTATTTAAATTTTCTTTCCCTTCATACATTCCTCTTAAAAAAACTATTTCCTACATCGCTATGACATTCATTTAAATGAACATGATAATAAATATTTGAGAGCAATTGTACCGTAATAGCAAATAAGGTCGCTGTATAATGCCATGCAATTTACACCTTGCAATAAAGATTAATTGGGCTTTTGTAATTTTAAAAGTAGCACTTTCTGCGCATAATTAAAAAGGTTGTAAAAATTATCACAATTCTCTGTACTGAAACAGACATTTCAAACCAAAAGCGTTTCATGCTTAACAGGTTTGTTCTTATTAAGAATATTTGGAAAAAATAATATATTCTCATTTAATAACTACAAACCTGCTAAATACTCGTATTTAGCAGGTTTGTAGTAAAAACGCATAACGCACATAACGCGCACCAGCAAAAATTACGTACACGCATGGTCCTATATAAACCTTTAAGAGTATATAGTATTTCTACCAAACTATTTACAAATATAAACATTATTTTCCCCGTGCGAGTATACCACTTAGCGAGTTTTTACAATGGTGAAAATATCCTGAATTTTTCGGAAACTATACAAATTTGGAATCATCGCTATTAGTTTCCGTCAAATTGTTGTCACTGGTGAATAAAATCATATCTTAAATTTTTGTGCTTATTTAGAACACACAAAAATATATGAGCTGGTTTAGTTAATTTTATGTTAATTTATGAAAAAAAGTAATGATAAAACACTTTATTTTCTCAAATTAAATTATTGGAGCACTGTTGAAAATAATTACGACCGAGAATATGTGGGTGCGCCAGAACCTCACAGTCAACTGAATGCAGTTTAACCCACTTAGAATAATCGGACCATAGATGATACTGGGGTTTTTTTCGGTCACAGAATATATCTTTTTGGCTCCTCTATATTAATAATGTGTGTGTATGGAGATATATATATATATATATATATATATATAATTTTTTTTTTTTATTAAAAATTACAAAAAACTTGGTACAATTGTAAAAATCCTTGTTCCGCGTCTGTTTCATGTAGTGAGAAATATTTTTCTTTCTATTCCAAATGGGGACCAAATGGGACAATGAAATTAAAAAATGAAAAACAGGCAGATATTCATATGAAAGTGCTTTACTTGCGCATCTAAAACTACGTTCTTTTTTAATTGTAAGCGCAATTATTTTCTTAAATAAGACCAAAAATTTACTGAAAATGCCATCCCCTCCTGAAGTTCCCAAAGTCTAGAATCTGATATAATTCAGGTTAATAGAAACTATAATATTCAAACTCATGTTAAAGGAAACATAAAGTGAAATTCCAAACGCTTATATTTTGGAAGAATCTTTTTTATTTCATGTCAAATCACATTAACGCCTGCTTTCCGCTAATTCAAGGATAGTTTTATGTCTTAACAGGATTGCTCCGATAAACATTTAATCACTCATTATCGCAAAACAATATTATATGCATTGTCTAGCCGAGACATTATTTAAATGTATATTAAAATGAAGAATCTTTCAGAAGTTCCGAGACAAATTGTTAAGCTTTTTTACGCACCCGTTTACTAAAGACTCACATATATTTTGCTTTAAATTGAATCGGTTGCATAATATTTAAACTTATCGAATTACATAAATTATTATGTTGAATAAATTATTATAACTGTCGAAGATTTTAGAAGTCTTGTTTCGGTAAAGAAGCGGTGTCTCTGCGGATGTAAATTGTCAGTTTTATTTAGAAGATCGAAGTGGTAACTACGTGTATCTATAAAGAAAGGTAATCGGCAATCTAACAAGGAGCTATCTATTTCTCAGAGTATCTATCAAGAAATATAATCAGCTGCTTCACTAGACTTTGTATTTATCGTTCAGTTATCTGATTAGTCTTTCTTTGTTTATTAACAATCATCAGACAATCTTACCCAACAATCAAAACCTATAGTATTTCTCATATAATAGGTACGAATTCTGTAAATTGTTTATTTCTTTATTCTTTCAACGTTTTATATTATAAAATCAATCATTTTCTACACTGTGTTCTTCTTACCGTTTTTGCTTTTTTAGGAAGTATGAATCGTCGTTTTTTAATGTTTAGTGTTATTCTATGCTTTATATTATTTATAATTTTAAGTATATGTATGTTTCAGAATTTCAAACAAAGATAACTATCTCTTTATCAGTATAAAATACGAAGGATGGAAAAGGATGCCTAAAATAAAAACGAGCTGATATTTTAAAGAATTACTTACCGAGTACAACAACGGCAGCGACAAATGACGACACAGAATTCCACGTAAAATCCCGTAACATGGAATAATTAGGGAAAGATAACGTATGATGGGCGATATTTCTAATCCAATCTAAACTGGCACTACACTATTGTCAAATAAAAACATCAAAATGCCACCTACGGAAAATACAAATTTTGGAAACACATCCAGAATTGTAGCTAAATATTTTAGAACAAATCGATTTTCTTGGTAGGTAGAATACATTATTCTGATCAAAATTTAGCACAAATGATATTGTTAATAATGAAAATAAAATTGTAAAAGCCTGTCTAATGTACAATGTTTATTGAAATTGCTTTTACTGTACAATTTACAGCTGTTTGAGTAGTTCCCTTTCAATTATTTATTTTAAAATTGAAAAAGTACTAGTTGAAATTTTAAGATTTTGAAATTTATAAAAATCATATTCAGGTCCAAAAATTCAGGTCCAAAAATAGCTAGAAATAAAGAAAAGGTCAAAGTACTGTAAAATTATGAATGCAGCTACATAAAGATTGATTAATGGAGAAACAAATTATTTCTAAGAGTTGCTTCCAAGAATCGTTTCACGATACTAGCGACTAGCTGTTCGATCATAATAACGATAATTTTGTAAAAATAGTTGAATTGATATTTTTGGTAACATTTTTACAAATAGCTAAGCCGAATTCGGCTCCCATATTGAAAAATCCACACCCACAACTCAAGAAATAAACCCCGAGGTCACTGTCTCAGCAAATATATTCAAAACCATATAAACTATGTCCTATCCACCCTGTAGAAAATTGTTTTGCTAAATTTACTTTCACTCACTATAAACATATTACACGTGTGATACCACGATCAGGTGGTTAAGTAGTGAATACCGCGTAAAGTGGCGAATTCTGATAAATTCGGTTCTAAAGGGTGGTATAACAAAAAAGTTACAATTGCGTGAGTGGAGGAAATTTTCAGGTACGAAGAATGAAAGTTTATTCAATAATGCAATGCACAGGATTCTTCCTCTCAAACCTATATGGTTCATAATCATAACCATTTTAATCAATAAATCTGACAATTAACTTTTATCGCAACTTCATTAGAATTAGGTTGAAAGATCACAGGGAAACAAATGTTCGAAATTATAAAGGCAGAACTAAATGATTTTTATTTAAATGTACAGGATATTAGAAGGCGGGAATATGACAGATTCTAAAGGTGATATAGCAAAAAGTAATGATTGCGTGAGTGCAGGATATCGTCTGGTACGAAAAATGAAAATTTATTCAATAATGCAGGACACAAGATTCGTCCTATCAATAGCTAAACACCATAGAAACCATGTCCTGCGTCAAATTATCGAATCTCATATTATTAATTATTTAATAAAACTAAATAGCATATACATGCCTATTTAGATGGCATTCATAATATTATTAAGATAGAGCAAGTTACGCTTGTAATCGTTTATATCAATCAATAAATCTGATAATTAACTTTCATTTTAACTTCATTAGAATAAGGTTGAAAGAGAAAATAATGAAAGCTTTTACCTTCCTGTTGAAAGATCACAGGGAATCAAATGTCTGAAACTATAATGAGAGAACTTAATGATTTGGGTTTAAATTTTCAGGAATGTTAGAGGGCAGGAATATGACAGGAGATGGAACCGTTGATAGGACGGTGAGGAAGGCTGCTGTGGTCTACCGTAAACTGTCAGTTAGATTCTTATTGCGGATAAGGGTCATATTATTTCATTTATAATTCTAAATTCCTATTATTTTATGACAAAATAATAATAAAACAACTTTTTTTGTTAGAACAACGTATTTAACAGAAATATTTTCCACTGTTATTTCATTGTAAAAAAAATATTTGAAAAATGTTTGCCATACAAGCGTTTTTCCAACAAACGGTTAGTTACAAATTTCTCGACTTAATTGTCATTCTTATTTGCACTAGACCCCGAATACGAAAATATAAACATAAAAATATATTGAAAGTAAACAAATCCAGAAATTCCAAAATTTAACAAGCAAATATGATTGCGTTTGTTTATTAAGTATATTAGTTAATGTATATTTATTCTTTTAAAGAAAAATAAATTAATTTATTATTAGTGCTAGCTAAACTGCCCTTATACCAAACTTCATGTTATCAATATGAAATATTGTTAGTGTCTCATTTATAATTTTTGTAACTTTAAAAATATGTCACATAAATTTATATTTATTCAGATTCTTTAACATTTTCATATCACTTTCCCAGAAACTCAAAACTATTAGTAATTTTGCACAAAAATAATGTAACTCATGATAGCGTCATGAATAACAATATTTACTTACGTAATTTTCTTTGGAAGATTTGACAATACCTATATTTCATAGGGACGTTACCCCACCGATTATCATCTCTATACATTCCACCTATCGGCGGATAATTATAACCCTTATATTTTCAGTCTATAGTTTATCGAGACGTCTAGATTACAATTATGTAACACAAAAACGTCACAGTTTACCTTTAAAAGCCATAGTATATTATACATATTTTAATATATAATACATATAATACATATTTATAATATATAATACATATTTTTAATAGCCATGAACATGCAGCTCGTTAACAATTAGTAAATAAAGGAGCGTGCTTTTTAATCTTTACCGTTTTGTACTATTTGGCTGTTAATTATAGTTTCCTTTCAAGACATATATTTTCATTACAATTTAAAAGAAGTTGGTTTTAAGAAATATATATGTTTTAATAAATTATTTGTTTCAAGGAGAGGAAATTTTTTTTTTTTTGCGGTCAAAAATATCCGGGACGACGTAAACAATAACTGCCATGTAATTGCAATTATTGCAGTGTCAAACCGTATTGTATAATTTCTATTTTAACGTCATGTCAGCGTGGTCTTAGTTGTTTCATTCCGTTTTATTTCGTATTATTGTACTTTAATTATTAATTGTATTATTATATTTTATATTTCGATACTTAGTCGGGACACAAGGCGGGGGGAGAGACAGGGAGCGTTACCATTTATCAATTTGACTTGATTTTGTGCTGAATTTTTTTATCCTGGAAAATTAATTGAACACTATATTGATATCGACATCTGTTTGAAAATTTTAAGATATACAAACGACAACATTTTGTTTTTAAATTTATGCTAGATCTGTTTTCTTTCTATATTCGGACGGAATATTTTTATATATAATAACCCACTAATGTATCAATTAATTCTTTTAGCCTCATCATACTATAAATGATATATCAATTTGGAAGGTCTTATGGATAAATAAAATATAAATAAGTTCTATTTTCTAAGTTTTTATAATTAATTAATAAGGAATTGGGATTAATAAAAATAAATCATGCACTAGTATGTGACGCGAAGTGAAAGAAATTAAATTAATAATTATGTGAAAATAGAACTATTCACAGACCTCAATAACGTAAGTTTCTTTGATATTTCCCGATATAAGAATTTCTTGAAAATTAATAAGCTTCTTTGAGAGAATGAACAAAACTTTTCGGTAATAAAATTCTCAATGAAACCCAAATGGAGAGAAATTGGTTATCGCGTACTAGGACTGAGTATATCAACAATTCTATCAAATATTTTTTTAAAACGTACTCCAGCAGCATATTTTTGAAACTATATTTTCATTATCATGTCACATGTCACCGTTGAGACTTTTCGTAGGTGCCTGTTTATTTTACTTAAGTTTAAATATGGTTTTCGAATTTGAATATTTTCATTGAATCAGTTAATTAATTATAAGGATAAAACAGAGAAAAGAAACATATTCGATATTTTCACTTTAGATAATTTTACATTAGTTTTACAACTATTTTTTTAATATTTTAGGAAAAATAAAACAGATTAATTCTGTAAACAGTTCGTCTTTAAATATGCATGCATCAATAGAAACCTTTCATTTACTTTATTCAGTTCTGAATGCTATTGAAAGGTTTTACCAGATCTGAAATACTATTGAAAAGTATGTAATATATTTTGTGTTTATTTCTAAAATTTCTATTCTGCTAAACAAATATTTTTCGTGAAAATTGAATTTGGTTATTTAGATTTAGAAAGGATAAATCGATGGTTTTATTGCGAGCGTCTTCATTACGGAATGCGATCTTTAATTCCACAAAGGCCCAAAACCAATATTTTTTCGGTCTGTCAACATAAATATCTATTTAAAATAGTCTATAACTTTCTATGGATCCTTAATTTGCTTCACACTATTGTCCTGATATCTATCTGCAACCATCTATCTAAAGTCGTAGATAAGTTTCTATCCATGCCCTCCTGTATCAAGTGACGCATCACTTTAATACATAATGAAAATTCGCCATTAAAATATGTACACACCAAGTAATAAATTATAATTAAAGGAAAATATTTTATTTAAGTACAGTTAGATATAGTTTAAATTTTTCGTGAATATTTTGACTACGGATGTACTTTTAATATATCTACATCAAGAATAATATAAGTTATGTTAAACCAATGAAAGTTGTGCGCATTTACAAAATACAATCCTTCTCTGCTTTTTGTTCTGTCGAAAGTTTTAAATCGGACGAAAACGAGCATTAATGTACCGTTTAAATGAAGTAATAAGTTTGAACGAAGCAAATATTTAATACAACCTTTATTAATAAGAAATTTAATTTGAAAATCCTGCACATTCAGCCCAACATGTAATTTGCTCGGTGTTTATACATCTGTCGAACCCTTATTTTTTTCATTATCGAAATTATCATCTCAGTTTGATAACGATCGCAAATTTTATAATTTGCTTTCTATAGGGGATGACATGCTGGTTACTGATTTATAAAAACTTTTTAATAGATATTTTGATAATTTTACATTAAACAGACTATTTATAGAAGTCAAGCGCTCGAAAATGACAAATGGAAATGTCTCATACTGTTGATGTAGATTGTAGGTTAGGTTAATCTATCGAAAGACAACTGTCAAAACGTTATTGGAAAACAACATCAACGATAAATACGAGACAAGGAGGTAATTTTATGTGACCAATATTTTACATCGTTGAGGTGAGCAAATATTCAAATCATCTTTGTTGTAATATTTATGATTCTTGGAATAATATTAACATTATACGAAATACACGTTCTTCATTATTTGCTTATGAAGCAAATTAGCAAAATAAAAGTGACACCTTTATCCAGAAGAAAATAATGAGCAGCTTCGGTTAAATGGGATTAAACTTTTAATTATAAGTTAGGGCTCTGTCCGCGCTATAAGCAATTTCATATTTACCTCTTAAAAATTAATCACGACACTTAGTCATCGCTATTGAAAAACTCAAGTTTTATTCTAACGTTCGTTTGATATATATTGAGGATTCTTATGACGATACCAGTGTATTGTTTGCATCAAGTGAATTGTATCAAATATAATGCGAATTTTTGATAAATAATAACAAAAGGGACGAAATTTGAACAGAAACTAAATGCAGAAGATAAATAAACCTTTTTAGAAAAGGCGATTCAACAAATCTAACTTTGTATGAAGGATCTGGTACGAAAATCAGTCAATGCTAATAATTCACATATTACGTGCGCTTGCAAAAAAATAGCAATAATGTAAACAAGATCAAATTTAGTAGTCTTTATTTCCACCATGATGTGCATCATTTACATTTCAGCGGCATAAAGTTTGTACTGTAGAAACATTACGATACTTATTAAGAATAAATTCTATTCCTTGATTTGACGAAATAAAAGTAAAATAAGAGAAACGAATGGAAAATGAAAATAAAAGAACATATGATGATGCTAAATTTTCAAATTGCTGTACTGCATATTACAGTAGTATAACGGTATGTAGGTATAATTATATAGTGCTTATCGGTGTACAGATATAAAAGATAATAATAGTAAGTTATAATTTACGTGGTTAAAATAAACAATATTATGATATATTTACTAAAATTATATTACATATTATGTACCTGTTAAAATGATATCACTTCTTTGTGACTTAAATAGCACATAATTTGATTTGGGAAGTTAATAATGGTTTGCCGTTATTAAAATTGATTCGCAAGAAAAATAAGCCATTAAATCATTTGAACAGCATACAAAGATTTTGCTTACAATAAATAAAAATCAGGCTGCCCTTGTTCTACAAACAACGTTACAATCTGTCAACAATTTAACCAATATCAGTCCGCTTGTAGTATCATGTGGCTGCTTAACAAGCAGTCTCGCTGCGAAATAATTACTTGGTCAGCAAAATTTCACAATTGGTCAGTAGAGAAAACATGTCTGTAAGCAATTTATTTGAGAGGTATGCATGATAAAATAATGGTTATTAATATAAATCATTAGATTACGTTCGTTTGAAAAATCGGCAGAGTTCGTTATTGTGGGGGGAGCGAAAGCAGTTCGCGCGACACGAGCAGCCAATTCCGTGCGTGTAATGTCATTCGGTTATTAATAGTAATCAAATTGCAGTGTTATTAACGTGTTTGACAGTGATTTTTATTAGTTTTGGTATTTTGCGATTATAAGCAAAATGGATAATAATAGTAATGATAAAAACGATGAAAAAAAGAGAAAACTAATAATTCCCGAGTATGAATCGGACACGGACGGCAGCAGTGACAATAAAGCACCAGTGGTTAAGAAAACAAAGTCGTTTTTGAATTGGAACTTAATTTATAAGTTTTATAACTGTAAACAAACTGAAACAGCCATTAAATCTAAAAATACTTGGTCATTATATATTCGTCACGAAACTGAAGATGGAAAAAAGATACTATAGATGTAATAAGTTGAAAAGACGTGGTCCACAATGCTCTTCAAGAATGTATCTGAAGTGTTTTCAAATAATAAATTTGAAAATACTTCAGATTCTATTTTAATGTTCAAGACTAATGCTGATCACGACTATGACGAAAAAAAGAAGTGTACCTCGTCGTACGGCTTGAGTGCCACTGCGAAGAGTGAAAGTAATAAATTATTTGTCTTAAAAACGAAATCAAAAGCAATAATGAAAAGTCTCACAAAAATGAGAATTATTAAAGTCCCCAAAATGACTCAGTTAAAAAATTACTTGGGTGAATGACATCGGCTGTATACGGTCAGCCGACTATAAGTTGTCGTGCTATGTACGGCCAGCCGTCTTTTGAATCCGTTTGAAGTTTTTGTGGTTTGTTACCAAATTGATGATAGTGACGAAAAAATCCCACTTTTTGCTTTGTTATGTCAACAAAATATTTGATTGAAATTGCGAATTCCAGCGTTGTTCTCGCTGATGCTACATACAAAATCACCTGGCAGGGTTTCCCGGTCTTGGTATGTGGAATAATCGACAGAAACCAAAAGTTCCACCCTATTTGTTTAACGGTATCAACCAATGAAGAAAATTAAGATTTCACATTGATGTTTCAAGGATTGAAAAACCAAATACAAGAAATCTTTAAAAGTTCATGGAATCCACAAATATTGGTTTGCGTTGCTGCTAAAAGTATCGATTTCTTGAGATTTTTGGGCAAAATGTGGTAGTTTTCATGGTTTGGGCACACGCAAAGAGACCAATTCAAGAGAGGGTAGAAAGGATAAAAACCAGGGACTGCCTAATAACACACTGAACGATGTTGATATATTACATTCTATAATAGAGGAGAATATATATTCTCAATCAACCGAATACACTCTGCAGTCTTTTGATAAAGTATAGCGATACCCTTCGAGAATATTTCCCTCTGTCCAGGGTTTTGGTGGTTGCAAAAGAAATAAGCCGATGAGCCAATAAATATATTAATAGTCCAGAAGACATTTATATTGCCAAAATACCCTCTTTAACTACCAAGGATTGGACAGATGCTTACCAGTCGGCAAAAATACCCAAAGAGTGACTGTAATGCCTAAAGATAACAACTATAATAACTACCAAATTCCTGCTGGTCAACAATTAGTTGCTTAATGTGAAATTTATGACGCGTGGTGGGAAAGTTTTGATGATTTTAAGAATAAAAATTTCAGTAATCGGCTTGTCTTACAGCCAATTGAGAAAAATGACGGAGAAAGAGAAGGTGTGATGAGCCAGGTTTTTTCAATTTCTATACATGCAAGCACGTAATCGTTTTGACCATTCACTTAAAGTATATAATGCCTGAAGCTAAAATTATTCCTATAGTGGAAAAAAACGTGCCCGTCTCTCAAAGGCAGGGCGAGTATTGGTTTTACAATTATAAAAATAATTGTTTGTTTAAATAATTATTTTATAAACATATATAATTATTTTGTTACTATTATGTACGTAAGTATTTTAATTTTGATCTCATAATTATAAAAATAAAACAAATTATTTCTTTTATTTACATTTTTTACATAATATTATTTATGAAATACTACTTGAATACACCCACTCAAACAAAGAGAATATATTATAATGGTCTTTGTAAGAGTTGCGTCCATTTTGTGAATGAACAGTAAGGTTTTATTGCTATTTTTTTATTTTTATGAACAAAATTAAATAGTTTGCTTACCCGCTGATTGCTTACTAAAATTTAACTAAACGCGGGTCGCTGAATGCAACTTATATATTTAATTTGCTAACCAAAATAATTTAGAGCAGTCCAGTATGACATTAATTGCTAACTGATTTAGAAATGTTTTCTAGCCATTTTGACTGACCGAATACAGTTTTCTGTTCACAAAAATAAGAATACTTTGCTAACTGTTTAAATGATACCCCTTTTATTATAAAAAAAGTAAATAATAAAATTTTGCAAAAGTTATATCGTTTATGACGTAAATTCTCTTTAAGTTTAATTTTTATTTACTTTTATATATACGGGTATAAATCTAATTTAAACAGGCTTTATTTTAAATTTATTGCTACATAATAAATAAAAATGGCAGATTAGTATTTTTCTTTATAATTGTCATTCTTATTTTCACCTATTTCCTACCACATTTTAAGTTTTTTCATCCCCTTATCAAAGAATAAAAGTAGCCGTCTACCTAATGAATTACGCACAAATATTTTTATAATAGGACATTGTTTTGACCTATGCCAAGGTCATCCTAACGATTCCTTGAACTGCTCAAATACATGCTAGTCATTTTTGATCTATGGTGTGGATGTTAGAATGTTCTCAATGAATTTATTTTTTTCCGGTGAAAGTAGCTGTTTGCATCTGAGCATTGCAGAAAAGAGAATTACAATTTAAATAAGCGTCGCCTTTTTTACCGAAAAGCCTGTTATTCTTCACCAAGATGTTAACAATAATAAATAGCATTGACCGTGCCTTTTCGTGCAAAAAACCTTACAGGAAATTATCAATTAAACACTTCCACACGATATTCCAAACTTGGCTTAAATTTCCATCCCTGTAAAGCACCTATTACCTATTAATCAGCTCGCGGATCAAACGAATGTTTATTTCAGTGATACTTGTCTGAGGATAGAGCGTACGGGTTTCGATTTCTATGCGTGGATGCACCTCTTTCATTTGAAAATTGTTTGTGACACTCAAAAATATGTACGCTGGAGGACCATTTTGAGGACCAAAGTCATAAACTTAGGTACTCAAAGTGATCTTTTCGGTTAACTGCAACTCTTGCAATATTAGTTTAACACCTTTCTAGATGGACGTGTATGTTTTCTGTTGAGATATGGTACTACTGGTGATAAATCGGCTCTGCCGAACGAGGCACGTGAACTCCTCTTCTCTCGACATCCCTATCCAACACAAGCCAGGGCAGGACGTACGACACCACTACGACAAAAAATATCTTTAATGAAATTTTCCAATTGTGTAAAATTTCATTAAAGATATTTAAGATATTTTATTTTAGCAAAACATACATCACCAAGTTACTATATTAAAACGTGACAAATTTTTTATCAGCCGGATATGCTGGGCATTACAAGTATTTTTATTTTCAACAAGTTTTTACCTACATAAATTTGAGAACAATGTGGGCTTATATGGAAAAGACTTTATCTTTATAAACACGCCTTTATTATTTCGATTTCAAAAATTACCCATTTTTTATATTAATATGATTGCCTGATCATATTTCACAACGTTCACTCCGTACCATGACGGTCTAGTCATAATTAAGAAGTGTTTTTATTTAGACTATTTTTCAGTAATTGAGCTGTTGTTAAGACTAACTTGAAACATGATTAGTTAAATTTTAGTAAGCTATCAAGCTGTCTCTAAAATTCTTGGAATAAACAGAAAAAATGTCTAATTAGCGTTTGTAGATTCGTTAACGTCTAAGTTAAATTTAATTAAAGAATATTGTGTATAACATTTAAATAATACAACATGCGTCTCAAAATTGAAGTTAACTAAAATAATTTATAATCAAGTATTTAATCAAACGAGAGATGTAATTTTTCACATTTTTCGAAGCGTGGCTGAAAAGTTAGAAGAAACACATTGCAGATCAGACGAAATTTAATATTTTATAAAGTGGTAAACGATCTCTCAATTTCAGTTTTAAAAGTCTTTTCAGTGATGTCCTACTCGACTTAATACTAATAGTTGATCTCTATTTTACAATTTATGTATATATATATATATATATATATATATATATATATATATATATATATATATATATATACGTATATGTTTAAGTGTGTGTGTGTGCATATATACGTATTTTTCTTTTTTCATATTTTATTACATATCCACATAATGCATCTATCTGTAAAATATCATTCACCTGTGTCCAAAACTCTGGAAACCGTAAAGTTAGGACCGACGTACAGACGAATATGACAAAATTATGAGATTTCCATAAAGAAACAAAGAGCCCTAATTTCTATTTTTCCTTTAAAAATATTTTTTTTATATTATGTGCATGATATGATATCGGTTTTTTGAACAATGAGATATTGAATATATTTGGCGTTAATTTTGTAGAAATTCATTATTCACAATTAAATGAAACTACGTGATGTAGTATTATTTCTACTTTCTTTAATTTATTTACCAGAATCTTTGCTAATAGACCACATGAAGACGTTGGAATACAATGAAACCTAGGCCGTGGTAAAGAAATTAAAGAAATTAGAAATAATACTACATCACGTAGTTTCATTTAATTGTGAACTATGAGATGTCATTTCTTCTTTAAAATCTAATTGTTAAATTATACTGAATTAGTAAAAGATATGTGGGTATTGAACGAGGATCCTCTGCAAATAGTCACTGCAATTCTTGATGTCCCCGAGCAGTCACGTTTCTTAAACCCTCTACCATAAACTATTAGTATTACACCGGAGGGTGCAATATTATTCTAATATTTTAACATTCTCTTCTAATTAAAACCTTCTTAACAAGTGTAGTTACCCTGTACAAAAAGATAACATTGCAGTGAACTGATTTATCTAAACGATCATAGGCATACAAACACAGAGCCAAATGGCTAATTGAAAAAGTGTTATCATAAATACACATTTACGAAATTACATTATACTCACAAAAGATGTATTGATAAATAGAAAACATTAGACAATTTTATTTATTTATTTACTTAATTCTTAAATATAATGTAAACATAGAATATATACATTTGGCAGATTCGCTGCCATACGAGCAATGTCTTCGTGTCCATCACAATGGTTATGTATGATAATTTTGCAATACAAAAGACATTAATAACATTAATTTCAATAATTATGAATAAAATGCCAACAAAAAGCAAAAAATATGTATCACGAAAAACAACAAATCAAAAACTAGATTAAATATAAAAATAATCACTTCATTTTAAACACTCACATGGCATAGTTGGAACAATTTTACTTTAACATTAGGCAGTACGTATAAGGTGGTACATGAAAAGTGCATTAGCTTAAGTTCAACAAATATTTTTCAAACTTTTGGATACTACTCACTATAAGTAATATAAAAAAAAATGTGCGTGTCAGCTCCGTTGCGCGACTGGAGTTTACTTCTTAAATACGATTGTCTTGTAATGTATAAAATAGGTAAAGGGTTTTTTATAACTAGAAGGTTAAGTCTGTAATATTTTCATGGAACTTTCTGTTACGTAACTGTGCCTAATATTTACATATTTGCATCCTTGGAAAACTTACTGCCTTTCAATACACTTTGATTATTAATATTAAAACGCATAGTTTTTTGCTTAAATTCGTTTAGATTACTTAGTAATTGTTTCAACCATTCGCCTCCTTTGTGATTGCACAAGCTATCATGAATTTCGCTTCGGTGGTAGAAAGGACCAAATTTTGTTGGCGCTGGTTGGACCATATTTTCTGTTCGGAGACGTTGGCGGCTCCGTTCTTGATAAATGTGTGTCCGTCCAGTTATTGTGCGTCTAGTTTCAATGTCGTTTGTGTTAGTGTGCATTACTTTAACCAATCATGTCGTTAATAGTATAATCAAAGTCACTTGACTCCCGTACAGCTTTATAATTCTTTATGTCATTTAATTTTAATTTTATTCGTCTGATAGAATCTTATACAGTCTTATGACTAGTTCATCTATTTTTCTTTATGTATTTTTCTTCATCATTTTCTCCCCCTCATTACTTTTCTCAAATATATCTATTTTACAAGTCTTATAATCTATATTTCAAAAACTTTGCTTATTCCTTCATAATTATATTTTAATGCTGTAGATTTTAATTTTATTTATTAATCTAATATTTCAAGCTGATTTCTTTATAAAATTCTTGGTACAAGCAAATTATATGTGGCATTATTCCTATTGCCCTCCATTTTCAGAAGAATGTTCGTTTTGTCAATCAAATATTCACAAAATTTACTATCAGTTTTCAACATCGTTTATAGTTGCATTGCTTTATAAAGAACCTGCTTAATAATACAACTTATAGAACACCACATGATTACTAACAAAGATAGTATGTAAATTTAATGATGCGTTAAATTTACATACTACGTCTAGTTTCCGTTATGGTTCTTCGCGCGATACCGTGTATATATCTTCCTTTAAATCACCGTATGAACACACTGTGGTGATGTGAAATTAAATAATTTCTTTATTTCCAATACCGCTATGTAGGCATATACATAGAAAGAAGCTTCAGTGTAGAAGGAAAGGTTCAGTCGCAGTGGTAGTCGACACTTTCGCCCTTGATTAATTGACATTTTTCACTTCTCAGAATTAACTGATTACATTACTTCCCGATAACTTAAAAAATCGTATGAACCTTCATTTTAACATAAATAACAATTTCCTCAAATTGTTTTGGAACATGGTGTGTTTCCTGGTCTTAATTTTATTTTAAAAGGTGTAAATTATTTTTGGGTTTCAATACTTAAGAAAGTGAATATATGCAAAGCATATATTATACGATGAAGGCAAATTTCTAGGCACGTTTTTATGATCAGCTCATATTCTATGGTTATTTTTCTTGACCCTGACATATTACACGACCTCTCTGAAGTGCAAGGTTTAACTGATTCATGCTTAGACTCTGTCAGTTTTATAGTCATATAATTTTTCTTTACGGTGGATTCTAAGATTTAGTACTTCGCATTTTATGTATGTCCGTTATATTCGAACGTTTATTCTGTATTATTTATTAATTTATTTATTTACTTTAATGAATATAATTGATATATATATATATATATATGGCGGCTTTATTGCTACGAGAGCAATCTCTTGCAGCTAACCAGACACCAGTCCAGGCTCTCTCGATGAGTGGCCCGGGTCCCCGCAATTCTCCACGCAGCCAACGGTTGAACACCTTGTAATCAAACCAACACACCACGGTGACGGTATTCATCAGTGTTGAATGTATTTAATCGATACATACCGTTAACTAGACGTGCAATAACGATTTACGTCGTTATGTTTATTATTGAACAAACTTTTTTATTTCTGTTGTGCTTGGCCACAGTTTTTAGTAATTTGTAGAGTACGAAACTTACTTGACCAAGACGTCATACATGTAGGAATTTATCTTATATATGTCCAAATCTGTTTATAACAAAAGACTCCTTTATGAGTAATATTTTGATATCCATTTTCGTTAAAACATCGATTGATTTTGAATGCGTTTGCGTCGAGTCATTGTTCTGACATCTTGTAAAATCTTCATTTTGACCAAATCAGCGCTTATCTTTATACCGCAACTTTCAGTTGCTATGATTATTAATTTATATGGATCGAGTAGACCGGCATCATACCAAACTATTCATTGTCCACTTTAAATGCGACGTTTCGAAGCTTTTCAACTCTAGTCTTGACTTTGGTAACACATTATTCTATGTTTTGTTATTCCGCAAAAGTAGTTGCGCATAAATCTCAAGGTAAACACATTTAGCGTGTCAACACTGCGTCATTGAAAGTATGTGCTAATTTCTTTCAAACTTTTTTACAGTTTGAAATGCTTTAATATGAACATAAATCATCGAATCGATTACTAAAATAATTTTCAATAAATCGTCTTTTGAATATGCAGTACCGTTACTCTCAATACGATTCCTCAATTCTTCATGATGGAGACAAATCTTAACCGCAAATCTCCATGTGGTATAGTTTTCGCAGCCGACAACTCTCAAAAAACGTTCAGTTTAATGTATCAGAATGTTCAATTAATGTCAAAGAATTATTAGATATCATCTTACCGTATTAAATTTATATCGATGTTGGTAGTTTTACAAGTAAACGTTGTAGATTGTAAACAATAAAAAAGTAAACGTTGTAGATTGTATGCAAGTAAACGTCGTAAAAGAGAAAGTAAGATAACCGGGTCATGACGTTTATACATTGAGTCGAGTACGGATAAATTCTGGAAGTATTTAGCACCACCCTTGTCCAGAGAGGAAACAGGCAATTAAAATAAATTGAAAGTAGTATGGTCAGAAATATTCAAAAGTAGCACAAAACTCAACGTCAATGTGTTCAAATCTAAAAAGGTCGAGAGAGCAAACAGGAAAACCATGATATTTCATAGGATGAAAGTTGCCACTTGAAAGTTATATCCTTTAGATAGAAGCCTTTCCATTAATTAAATTTCCTCCAAAGTGATAAGTTTCGTTGCCATAAAACCGATTTGAAAAAAATATTGCTAATCCTAATTAAATGGATCTAATATTCTCAAATTGACGGTGATATGAAATAGAAAAAATCTTCAAACTACATCTTATCACAGAAGTACTAATATTTCTTATTTTTTTTAAAACAGATTATTTCCACTTTTTCCTCAAATTATGAAGCTACGTTTCTATTTCAGTATAAAAGCATTATACTACGAGTAACTCTGTCAAATGATACAAAACTTAATTTTTCCAAATTTAATGAATTAGATTTTCCTGGAATGAAATTATTCGAAAGATATAACAGAAAATGAACCCCTACTCCATTCCACATCAGACCACGTTGCAGAATTTTGGGCAAACTTCGACTTTGCGATACGGTACCCACGGAGTAACTTAAGATCCCTAGCCGGTCTTTGGCTATGGATATCAACTTCTAGAAGTCTCATTATGATAGTTCATAGGCTAACACTTAAATCTCTCACTTCTTCGAGATTGCTTTGATGTTTGTGTACGTAAACTTCCAATTTCGTAAAGCTTAGCTCACAATATGTCGGTCGTCTCTTGGTTCAATGGACCGTTTTCTTCCCGGCTCTGTTAAAATCTTTTACAGGTCCTCTGAACAATAAAATGAGTTACGACAAACAGTTGCAAAATATAACGATGATTATAGCCTTTTCAAGACAAATCACTATATTACCAGCGATTACTATATCTGTTGTTATATCTACCATAGTACTTCATAAAATTTCCACCTAAAACAAATTTAAAAAACTTAACAGCAATATCAATATTTAAAATGACTTAAACGATTGTTTTTTTATATATACAACATAAAATTTAAACGTATAACGTTAATAAGTGTTTTAATTCCAATCGAATACTTTTAAAATAAATTTAAAATTTTCAAATTTAGAACGTTTTAACTTTGAATTTGTATGCATATAAAACTTCTTTTTTTAACATTTCCATAACTGTAAAGAAAAGTTTTCGGTTCCCGTTTTTTTGTAAAGAGTGTATACAGGTTATTCAAATTGTGAAATATTTCTCCTTCTTTAAGATATAATATTAACGTCATTGTAAAATTACTAATTATTTGTTGGTCAATAAATAATAAATAATTCAATTGCATTACAAATACTAAGTTCAAGTTTTTTTAGAAGTAAATTTTTACATTATTCATATCTTGTATGTATTTATATAATATACGATATAAGTTTAAAGATATTTATTATTCATCGCATATTAGCCGACCAGCTGAGTATCGATCTCTATTTATGTGATATGTATATAAAAAGAGAATGACATTTTATTTCACAAATGTTATCTCAGTGGTTGATAGCCTGAAGCTTAATAAATATTTTGTAATAGGTTAATTAATCAGTCATGACTTGTGATAATTTTCTATAGCGAACATTCACGTTGATTTTTCTTTCCTTTACAATAGTTTTCCTATATTTAATATATTTGGCATTAATTTTGTAGAAATGCATTGTTCACAATTAAATTAAACTACATGATGTAGTATTATTTCAACTTTCTTTAAGTTCTTTATCACGACTTAAGTTTTGTTATATTAATACATCTTCATGTGGACTATGATCTGAAGATGCTATATATCTTTGCCAATAGCTAACTCCGCCATTGACGGTCCCAAGCCCGTATGCGAAAGGAGGAGGGTTAGTCGTGAAGAGACTAAACAAGCTGTAAAAAGTCAAGACGGTTAAATAACTCGACTCAATACATCACTTAGCAGAGGTAGGAAATGACCGCTGCACATCAGTACCTTCACTAGACAAAAGGAAATTCAAGTCTCGGCTTAACCGCCCGGGCTGAGGTTGAAAACCTCACCCCAATCCTACGGTGGGATACGTGCCAATAGGATGAATTACTGATGGGATATCAGTACCTAACGCCAACCTCGACGGACCCGGGAAACGTCGTTGAAGTATGCCTTCTTGCGGGAATGGGCGTCACCCCTTAAGTGACCTTTTATATCGACCCTACTCGTGGGATTAAACATGAATACTATAAATAATAAAACTCCAAACAAAAATGATGAAACCCTTAAAATGGTGCAGCAAATACTGCATAAAGATATGTTCATACGTGCAAGAAGTCACTCCCTCGAAACATTACTAGTAGAAACACCAACACAAATAAGTATGACACATAAGACATATGCAGAGTGCACTGCTAAAGACGAACAGCCTGAAAGTAACCAAACTTGGCAAAAGGATCAGGTACCCGAGAAAAGAAAAGCAGACACAAGTCCTGGAATGATCAACAGGAATATACTTTCAAAGACGATATATGCGGTAACAACTCAAAACAGATTTCAAGCTCTTGAATCAAACGATATTGAAGAGGCAAATACCCAACAAAAAGGAACCTAAACCACCAAAACCCGAGCCTATTTTTTTTAACGGGAGTCATAGAAATTAAAAAATTTAAAGACATTCTTTCTAATATAGCAGAATCAAAAAAATACACTATGACAACTTTGAAATCTGGTCATGTCGTAAAAATAATGCCGGCTGATGTGGATACATACAAAGGTATAAGGGCTAACTTTATTGCGAATGACATTAGCCATTATACATATAAACTTAAAAGCAAAAGAGCCTATCGTGTGGTCTTACGTGGGCTACACGCATCAGAAGACATTGTAATAATAAAACAAGAGCTCTTAGAATTAGAACACGAGGTCAGACAAATTACAAATGTAATGCATAAAAATACCAAAAATCCACTCCCTCTTTTTACGTAGACCTAGAGCCAAAATATAACAATAAAGAAATATTCAAGATCAATCAACTGAATTACATGAAAATTACATTTAAAGCCCCATACAAAAAGCTAGACATATTGCAATGCAAAAGGTGCCAGAGATTCGGACATGCTAAAAATCAGTGCAATAGACCTTTCAGATGCGTAAAATGCGGGGAATGACACCCTACAGCAAGCTGTCTAAAAAGACCTGACACAGAAGCTACTTGGACAAACTGCAAAGAAAAACATCCTGCTAGCTACAAAGGATACGAAAAGTATAATCAGTACAAAGACCTAATATTGAAAAACAAAACAAAAAAGACTAAAGATATGAGTGACAATACCAAGAGTATAATGCAAAACCAAGCAAAAAAGACAACAGACATGAATGACTATACAAAGAGTACAACGCAAAACAGCCACAAACATGCCAATGGATTGACAGAACGTAGACAAGAACTCGAACTATTTCTTAAAACAGAAAGAATTGACGTGGCCTTAATCTCTGAAACGAGGTTTACAAATAAAATGTATTTCAGTCTCAAAAACTACAAGGTGTATACCACAAACCATCCCTGTGGCAATTCTCATGGCGGAACAGCAGTCATAATAAAACAGAACATCAAACATTATACCCTTGAAAAATACGAAACTGACAAAATTCAAGCTACCTCACTTAGAATCCAGGACCATAGAACAAAAACAACCTTGACTGCAATTTACTGCCCGCCTAGACATTCTGTTATAAGTGATGACTGCAAATCCTTCTTCAACGTAGCTGGAAATAGTTTCATATGCGGTGGTGATTGGAACGCCAAAAACATGTCATGGGGCTCCAGGCTAACACTAACGAGAGGTCGAAACCTGTACGCTGCTCTAAATGAACTTCATCTTAAATCTGTCTCACATGGTATTCCCGCCTACTGGCCGTCTGATCAGGGAAAGGTGCCAGACCTGCTGGACTTTTTCATTGTCTGAAATATCGCAACTAGCCAGATAGACATAGAGGAATGCACAGACCTATCATCAGACCATACACCAGTGATACTCAACTACCACTACAAAGCGATTCTGACAGAGTATCCATAAAGGTTATATAACCATAAAACAGAATGGAATATTTACAGGACAATAATAACAGATTCAATAAGCCTGTGTCTGCCGCTGGAGAAGGAAGAGAACGTGGAAAAAGCTATTGAATCTCTCAACAAGGTCATCCACCAGACGGCAAAAGAATCAACACCCATCCCGAGACCTACTGAGCAAAACTGTCACTACTCCAAGCTCATAAAAGATAAAGTGTATGAAAGAAGACAACTGAGAAAAAAATGGCATACTACTCAATATCCCAGCGATAAAAAAAGCATTTAACAAGGCTTCAGAAGAACTCAAACACATGATCCGTATAGCTGACAACGAAAGTCTCCAAAATCAGCTGGCCCTCCTGTCTCCTAACAAAGATAGCAACTACAAAAATGCTAAAACGACCAAAAGTTCACATACTACCTATAAAAGCCTCTCAATCGAAATGGGCAAGAACTGACAGTGAAAAAGCTCAGGTACTTTCGGAACACCTAAAAACTGTGTTCCGCCCTTTACCTAGCAAAAACCCAGAACACGATAAGGAAGTCTTAGAGTATCTTCATTCGCCAATGCAAATGTGCCTACCACTAAACTGTGCCAGTCCTAAAGAAGTGTGGAGAGAAATATGGAAACTACCAGAGGGTAAAACGCCAGGTTACGATTTAATCGACGCAAAACTACTGAAACAATTACCTAGAAAAGGAGTAGTTCTTATAACTGCAATCTTTATCGCCTGTTTAAGACTTGCTTTCTATCCCACCCAATGGAAAATTGCGCAAATAATAATGATCCCAAAACCAGGTACACCTAACCACGAGGCGAGTTCCTAAAGGCCAATAAGTCTACTTTCCTTGCTGGGTAAATTGATGGAGAAGATATTGCTGATCAGCATGCGTAACTACCTACCAAATGCCGTTCCTGCTCATCAATTCGGTTTCCGGGAACATCACGGCACCGTGGAGCAGATACATCGTATCACAGATACCATTATCCGTACTTTCGAACATAAACACTACTGCTCTGCTGTCTTCTTAGACATTAGTCAAGCTTTTGACAAAGTGTGGTACGAGGGACTCCTCTACAAGCTTAAAAAATTGTTACCACACTCCTTCTTCCCGATCTTGAAATCATATCTCGATGGAAGGTGCTTCGAGGTAAAATATAACAATGAAACCTCACTCTTCAATATAGTCCAATCAGGAGTGCCACAAGGAAGCATACTGGGTCCCTTAATATATCTGATCTTTACTGCAGATCTGCCAACGCATGCTGATACTCTAACAGCGACTTATGCAGATGACACAGCGATTTTGTCAGTTCACGAGGATCCAATAGTAGCCACAGCTAAACTACAAGACCATATTCACGAGGTAGAGAAGTGGCTAAACAATTGGCGTATCAAAGTTAATCAGGGAAAATCTATCCATGTCACCTTCACCTTTAGAAGACAAACCTGTCCCCCAATAAAAATCCACAATGAAATTATACCACAAGCGGAAGATGCTAAATATCTGGGTATGCATCTGGATAGAAGACTTACCTGGAGAAAGCATATTTGGACTAAACGCAAACAGCTGGACATAAAACTCAGCTCGACAGGTCCTAAATCGAGACTTACGCGGGAAAGCAAACTAGCCATCTACAAGTATATCCTAAAACCAATCTGGACATACGGGATTCAGCTATGGAGTACAGCAAGCAACAGCAATATCGAGATTCTCGAAAGATTACAGAGTAAAGCGCTTAGAGCAATGATAAATGCCCCTTACTACGTGAACAACAAATATATACACGAGGACCTAAAAATCAACACTGTTAAGCAGGAGATTGCCAGTTATAGCGAAAAGTATCAGAAAAGAATAGCAACACATGTCAATGAGCTAATAACACAGCTTGAGGGCACAGGAAGTGTCACATACTCCCGTCTCAAACGGTATAGTGTACCTGCACTATCCGCGAGATTTGACAGCAAATGACAGGAACTCGCCTAAACGGGGTCCTTCTGGCCACAAACGACATTAATTTCAACGGATTGGCCCATTGTGTCAACACACAGATTGCCAAGTTACAGACAGATAAAAAAATTTTTAAAAAAAATAGCTAATAGCATTGTTTGGCACTAATAAATGCTAACAAAAATTTCAAACAGTACTCACCACATTATTATTTTCGAAAAAATAATCCTAGCTGAAATTTTAACGTATTCAGCAATATTTTATTGTCGAGTAACTTAATGAGTACGCTTTATTACCAGTCGGATATTGGATAAAATCTTGTTTCCATGATGATTTCCTTCGAATATCCTGTTTTATATCTTTGTGATGTTTAACTTTGTGGTATTTTTATTTAACGGACATAAAATTCACGAAAGAGAAAATTATTTTTCAAACATATTTACTCATATGGATATTCTTATATACTATTAATATGCATTCTAGATTTTGAAAACAATGGTCATAACTTAATGGTGTATGAACAAATATATTAGCAAAATAACTTAAAAGACCTAAACACCCGAAATGGCACCAAAAGAGAGACTTCATTAAGTTTCCAACCAAGATCGTTTTTACAATTATTAAAAAGATCTGATATCGTGGCTCATATTACAAGAGTGAGAACTCGATTCATTCATCATAATATGTTACATAATTCCTAGAGTTTCCTTTATTTTCTGCTTCTTTCCTTTTTTTTCTGCTTACTACGAAAATTTTCCTACTGTGGCAATTTGTTTCATAAACATATTTGTCTAATAAATAAATCAATGAAATATTTTTACTTCTTATCCACTATCTCAGCAGAAAAAAGGTATAATCAACTTAATTGAAGTTATTGAGTGTCTTCAGTCAGCAGTCTGGTAATATTTTTAATACTTTCTTCCTCGATTGTGTTATTGCATTGACAATATGAAATGGTCTAATTATATAACTTCTTGATAAATTGTTAAAAGAGAAAATTTGTGATGTTCTAAACACATTTGTAATTCTAAGGTGAACATTTTCGTTTTTTTTATTTTCTGTATTTTTAAGTATGGCGAGGTCGGAACGTACTAAGTTTGTGATTGTTGATAATTATGCAGCAAAATTTAATTAGGTTTTAAATATTTTATCTCTTTTAGAAATATACCTAACGGTTAACCACATAAATTATTCACATATTTAAATATACTTGATGATAATGGCTTTTCTTCCCGTTTGTCGATCGCAACTAATAGATTTGCGCTGAGTATATAAGAATTGCTCTGTTTTTTTAATCATAAATATTTAATTGGCTGTAGGCACATAATAATTACTTGGCTCTAGGCACACAATAGTTACTTGGCTGTAGGCACACAATAATTGCTATATGCTAAATATAGAAAATTGTGGTATGCTGTTAACCCATCACTTTTCAAGGCAGTGTTATTCTTTTCACTGTAATGTTTACATAGGATTTTACTAGTTTTTTTTAATTTCATAAAGGACTAATGGTTTTTTTGCTTCTACTAACTAATAAATTTTATTATTTTTTGTTAATGACAAACACAATAAGCAAAAACTAACCACAAAAAGTTTAAAGAAATCAGTTGGGACCTTTCATTTTTGTTGAATTGTTATCGAATCAATAAACGAGGAGTTAAAACAATTTATAAAAATATATGTTTTTACAAAAAAAGTGACAAATACGAGTTCTTTGCTCTAGTATTTTATTTAACATCTAGTGACTAATTGTTTTCTAAAGTTATGTCACATAAAATAACCTAAGGATTTCAACAATCATCTATTAATGGCGGTGCGGGAATAAATAAACTTTCAACGTACGTTGCAAATATTCCTAGCATGATAAAATCGGACAAAAGTCGAAAACAGAAACTTTTTAAAAACTCGCATAAACCTTTTGTTTTTATGAGATTAGATGACAGTTCGTCGAAATACAGATACAAATAACACGCTCGAGCTCGCACCTCCCCACACCATCTGATCTAACCATTGTCTGAACCGCATGTCTTTGTTCTCGGCGCATTTATTTAATCACCATGTTACTTTTAAAATAGTGATTTCGTGTGTGTAGAGAAAAACTTATTCAAAAAATGCAGAATGGGTATGTAGTATACTGTAGTAACAGGTATGTAGCATACTTTTTTACAGTGTACAATTATTTATTAAATTAAATAAGGTACCATATACATGTATAAAGAAAGCCTATAAACACATATTTTTTGTTTGTCAAACATTTTACAAATAGGGTTTTTGTTCACTTGTCAAGGTTTGCTTCCTTCAAATATTTGTACAATTATGAGCAATTAAAGCAAAAACAATGTGCACCCATGTACCCCATTTCGTTTTTCAAAGCGATAAAACACTATGAGTTGTAAAGTTTTAATCTTTATTAATGTATTTTTGTTCTTTTTATTTGCAGATATTCCAGAATCTGTTTTAAGCTTCACAACTTTACCAAGAGAACTTTTCATGACCTTTTGCAAGAATGTGAGGGAAAGAAAATTAACGAAAGTTTTTGTTATTGCAAGATAGGATTGTAAATATTATTCGATGCTCTGAGATAAACAAAAATATCTTATTCCGCGCTCTAAGATGTTTTAAGACCCAATTTAAGCAGAGATAGACTGCAGACAAACAACAGGAACATCGTTTCTTAAATAATAACAAAGAAAGGCTAGCATCCGAAATTAAAACATTCGAATTTTAGTACAGAAACTGAAAAAAAAGTGGGCGTCCTACTAAAAGTTGTGAAGAATTATGTCAACGTAGCTGGAGATGAAAATCCATGGAATTACGTAAACAAGTGCCTGCCGAAAAGTTGGTCTACGCAGCTAGTGTTAGTTAACGTGCTAATGAAAATATCGATGCATAATGTTAAAAAAAATTATGGAAAGCCCAACGAGAACCATTAAAATCCGAAAATCTATTAGTTTAAACCGAGAAATAGTGAATATGAAAAAAGATACACCAGAGAGACATTGTCAATTTTCTTTGAAGGGAACTTCACAAGAAGACAGTGGGAAATAATTCAAAGTGCCAATAAACATATTTATCCCTGTTATTCTCTGATTAAAAAAGGAAAGAAGCAATGCTACCCCAAAGAAGAAACCATCCGTGTTACCGAAATGTGTATTGAGGTATAATCGCAAGCGTTACTTACAATAGTGTCACGTTTATTAAATACTCGACCAAAGTAATTGAAAGTTACACAAACGAGGATAAAGAAAATTTAGAATTAATTTTAAAATGGGGATGCAAGAGGTTTGAATAGTCACAGTTCAAACAATAGTTGCAGAAAACAACTGATAGTGACCCAAACATATTTTAGAGTTCTTTAGTTTCCTTGCGACTGGCAGTTAGAATGAACGGAACGATAATATGGCAGAATCCAATCTCTTCTTCGGTGAGATTTTGTAGACCAGTTCATATACGATTTATTTCGGAAACAAAAGATGTCACTAAAGAGGAAATCATATATGTTGAAAGCAAAGTTAAAAATCTAATGGCAACACAGTTACCAAACTCTGATGGGACAGCAAAAATTAAACACACAATTTTATTTACGATGATAAATGGCAAGGTATGCAATGCTACCACTGCGCTGCTATATTTGTGGCCAAACTTCCAAAGTTTTCAATAAATTAAATAAAGGGCAAAATATAAAGCTGGAAGCATTACAGTTTGGACTATCTGCTAGGATTCGCTTTTTTGAGTCTTTACTCCATTTAGCATATAAACTCCCAATAAAAAATGGCAGGCGAGGTTACCTTCGGAGAAGAAGTCTGTCAAAGGAAAAAAAAGAAAAAAATCAAATAGAATTTAAACAAGAATTGAAGCTATTGGTACATGTCCCCAAAGCTAGGTTTGGAAACACCAACGATGGCAACACGTCACGAAGATTGTTTGCAGATCCAGAGACGTCTTATAGGATAACCGGGGTTGATGTGGATCTCATTAAAAAAATGAGGATCATATTGAAAGTGGAAATGGCATAGATGCTAAGAAATTTCATGTCTACGCTTACGAAACAGCAAAAATATACGTAAAATTAAATAAATGGAACCCTATGTCTCCAACAATCCACAAAATTTTAATACTCCATGCCTAAATAATAAGGAATGCTTTATTACCGATTGGAAAATTATTAGAACCGGCGGCTGAGATTCGCAATAAGAACTTTCTGCCATACCTACTGAATTTTTAAGAAAATTTTCAAGAGTAGATTGCAATATGGACATTTCAAATAGGTTGCTCTTGAGTTCGGATCCGCATTTAGGCTCCATAAGACCTAAATTACCGGTCGCCACTCGAGTCATTACTAAATATAGGTATTGATGACGAAGAGGACGACGAAAATAAGGATGATGAAGATGATTTAGAATGATATTTTTCCTGCTTTTAAGTACGCTGTTAATTAATAATAAACTATAAAATATTTTTGTCCGATTTTATTACACAAATACTTTTATGTGGAGCGGTCTAAATTTATTATTGACATGTTTCGTGTAATATGACATGACACGTGAAAACAAAATTTACATCAAATACATCTGTGTCACCAGAGAACACGATAAGTGCTTCAATATTCTTTAGAAATTCTGAATCATAACTTTTTTTAACGTTTTGCCATGCTAGATATATATATATATATATATATATATATATATATATATATATATATATATATATATATAACTGAACTCATGTGCTGTTCTTTTTCATTAAAGATTTGCTGTATTTTTTTCCATTACTATCTCATTTCCTGCTTTTCAATACATTCTGAAATATTTTAGTTTCAAAATTCCAAATAATATGATCTCATATTAATCTTTTTTGTAAAATAATAAAAATAAGCATAAATGCTAAAAATATTTACAGGAATTATAATTTACTGATACTTGTTCAACTAGTGCAAAATTCTTAACGTTGGTTGCAATTTAGAAACAAGTGTAATGATTCGTGGCTGTGACCATATCTAATGTAAACCTATAAAACAGTATACTTGCCACACTTCCAACATGTACGTGTTTGACAGTTACAATGATGAATATCGCTCCTTCCATAAAGTCTTATAACCGACTTCCAATCTTCAAAACTTGTCATGTTGAAATCAAACCTGATATTTTTATAATTGGATTAAAATATTCTAGCAATAATAATATTTATAATTATGATTTCAAGCACATATCAGACATAATAATATTTAGGAAAATCAAACACTACTCAGAAACTCATCACGAAATCTTGAGAAACATAAAGCCGGCCAAATTGAAACTTTGTGTTTCTCATGTTTCTTTTGACATTTAAATGAGCAATAAGAAAATGTTTTTCAAATATCCATATCTATAAGTGTGAAAAAAGAAGTAGCAAATCGTATGGGAAATTCTAAATAATTAGAATTAGACACATAAAAATTTGTATTTAGACTCTCAAATAGACATAAATAAATACCTATAAAAATACACACATGGCCCTATTTTGCACAGAATAAGTCGGTATTGGCTCAAAAATTTGGCATTATTTATCCATTGAATTTAATGTACAAATACATAAGGCAAACTTATTGATACAAGAACGATATCTTCCAGTCAACGAAAGCACCAATTAATAAAATAAGTGTTGTGGAAGACTGCGATCGTCTGTAAACATAATTATAAAATAAAATTTAAAAAAACATTAACACGATGACAAACAGACTGGTAATTAACATTAATAAAAAATAACAAACATTAATAAAAAATAACAATAAAAAACAAATGGGTAATAGGATGCAGGAGGAAATACCAGGGAGGCGCCTATGATAGGTACGAATGGAAGTTAGGAAAATATTTTTTTTCAGATGACCTTTGTATGCGTTTTTTTGGCGCAATCATCCGTTCGGCCACATGAACAGTCAAGGAAAATATGAAGGGGTTTTACATTCGGGGATCAGTAATAATATTCATGTAATTGCACCGCTTTGAATATATAACTGCGTTTCCTTCTGACTAGAAAAAGGTTTACATAATTTCTCTGCTGAATAAGGTGTTTAGACAAATCCTCATTCAGTCTTTTTATGCAAAGTATTAGAGTAAAAAGTTCACGATCGATTGGCATATTTTAATTAATAGTTTGTTCCTTATTTCTTCAAACTTAAATACTTTTACTACCATAGTAAAAGTTACTAATAATATGTCATCAATACGTCGTATACTATGACTGCAGTAACACAGTTAACATAACTAGGCTTGATGCCCAGTACAACGACAAGGTGAAATATTTTTGTAACTTTTTTTAGTTTCAGGAGATAAAATGTACATTATGGGAAAAAAAGTAATGTAATCGTCGAAATAAATTTTAACACAAATTGATTTTAAAGAATAAATACAACATTAAAAAACCTATGAAGCACGAATACAACTCGCCCTATGAGAGTTTCAAATTAGGCACTATAAACATTTGAGGGAAAATCTTGTAAACTGTTTACAAACACGCATTTTCCACGACGTAAATATGTTGCCTACTATATATTTCACAAGCATGAAAAAATGCACCATGCATATTTAAAAAATTATAAGATCTAAGGTAATGACTATAATTTTTCTACAATCTTTGTGTAAAATATTACATGTTTCGCTAGTTCGCTAAAATTATTATTGCCGTAAACGCAGGACTAGACAAAATGAAAGAAATAATCAGAAGATTTAGATAAGTCAAGACGTAAAAGGATGAGGTACATGACGTTATTATTATAATCGAACTATTTATACCCTATCGCCATTTAATTATGCCGCAAAATGTTCTTCTGACTGCCCGTATGTCACATCATACAAAATTTTTCAATTTAAAAGAATTGTGATGAAATTTTACAGGAAAATACAAGATACTCACAAATCATATTTGTCAAGCCGTATCAAGTGGAATGTTACTGAAGATTTGTTTTTTAACTCAACCAAAAAAATCTAATATTATTTCGGTAATATTTTCTGGTGTTGCGTTTCCTTCGAGAGACACGAGTCTGTAAATTGTTTAACAGTAGTCTTTAATCCTAATTTTTAACCACGTCTCTCCAAAATCTAAACACATAAGTCAGTTAGTAAATATTTCAATGCAAAATTAATAATTCGTGTATATAAACTAAAAAGATATAGGCAACCGAGCTACTTATCTTACTCTTGTTCCAACTGACCTACTTATCTTTTTACCAGACATTTTAAACAGTAACAAATAATACCAATATTTATTAGGAATACTGGGGTAGCCTTCAATTATTAAACTTTTTTATGTAAATACCTAAGTATGTACGGGACATTCGTAGAGTGTTGAATTTTAAGAGAGTATAAGCAAAACTTCTCATACTTTGTTAATAAAAGTCAAACTCCACCTTACCGTGTTATTAACATAACACGTTACTTCCCGTGTTATTAACATAACACGGGAGTACAAAACCCAACTGATAGAAACTCACCAAAACCCAACTTAGCTGATTCGAACATTTTGATTTCTGCATGCAAAAGTTTCATGAAAATATTAAAAAGAGTCAAAGACTCTTTTCTCGTCATCAAATAAGCTTTGTTCAAATTTGCTTTAGTTTATTACTCAATAATTGCTTGAATAATGGAGACCGTGTTTTATTATATTCCGGCTATTTTTAAAACATATCACTAAACATTGTAATTTGTTCAATGACAAAAACTATAAATTCTAATTGAAAATGAAGTTAAAGATAATTATTTAAAACAACTTCTGAACCCACTTTGATGAAAGGAACTTTTTCGTAAACACGTGATCAGGTCGCATTTTTGAAAAGAATATTATAATAATATTATTATCTTAATATTAGTATCTCTAAATAATATTATAATCTTCATTTCGTTTAGTTTTAGGAGAAATATATTTTCAAAAACATCGCCATTTTCGTTAAGACTCCCCACCCCGAAGAGATTTAACACGGAAACCTTACAACCTACATGTCCATCTATTTGTAAATTTCTACGAGTATCCCTGTATAATAGCTGTTTTTCTCAGAAAGTGTTTGGCGATTACATCGCAAATTTAGAATAGTGATAAAATGTGCTGATATATATTTCAATAATTAACTCTCAAATATATGCATATCAAAATTTTATAGGAGATATAAACTAAATTATTTTGTTTAATTCGTATTTCCTGCAGAATATTAACTGAGAGAGATAATATTTTTCTATATAGGATTCCAAAACAATTTTTGAAAATTTTATACAGGACATTTTCACAAACATTATTGAAATGTCTATAAAAATATATAAAAATATCTTCGAAACTGTAATAATTCTACGAAAGATATACAAGGCAATAATATTGAAAGATATGCCTACGAAAGATATACAAGGCAATATTATTGCATGATGAGAAATAGTGTTAATATTTTTGAATAGTTTAGTAGAATACTATGTACCGTCACAAGTTTATACGTGACTGAGTGTATACGGAATCAATCATAATATTTATACATTACTAACTGCAACCTAAGTGGAACAGAGTTCGTCCCCATTGCAAATAAGTCCGAAACTGTTCCATTATTTATATACAAGGATTTAGCTTAGGAAATATATATTTAGACTGAGCAAAATGAAGGTCCATATTTTAGTAATGTCTCAATATCTTACATTTGAGTAAAACTATAATTTCGTGAAATGCAACAGATTAAATGAATTTTACAAAACATTCATAATTCGATACAATTTTGGCGAAAATTTGCCATTTATATTGCCATTTTGCAGTTTTTAATAAAACAAAAAAAAATTTATTTCAAGTTAGATAAAGACTCCACTTTTAGTCGATAGTTCGATTTCAATTAATGTCTTTGTTAATTAGTTCGCAAAAATCATTTTCGTAGCGTTGGATGTTGTAATACAACGAAACGTAGATCGTGATAAAGAACTTAAAGAAAGTAGAGATAATACTACATAACGTAGTTTCATTTATTTGTGAATAATGAATTTCTACAAAATTAACGCCAAATATATTCAATAGAAGGTAGTTCTGAAAATCTTTCATTAATTTATTGTATTGACTCATACCACTAAATGTAAAATTAGAGTATGTGACAATTTTGGTCGGCTAAAATTAAAGTAAATAGATAGAACATAATTTATCCTACAAAGGCTTTAGTAATGTTTGGATTGACTGATTGGCCTCACCATAGTAAGTCCTTCAAGCCTGTATATACTTGTAATGTTATATATCTATTTACTAATGTATAAAAAGCACGTGGGAAAAAAATTACTTTCCCATAGCTGTCTGTGCTGTAGTTAAATTATTGATTATCTAGATTTGTGTGTTAAAGTTTTGTTGCCTGATTATTTTGATGAGATGTTGTTCCCTGTATTTGGTTGTTCGCGGATATATTGATTTCAACTTTGTAGGACCACACATTAAGATAACGAGAAATTACATAAAAATATGAAGAACGCACGTGTCATATGACCAGTCATCAAGCGCAGTTATGAGAAAAAGGCGTGAACATCACTTCATTTTCTTTTTGTGCATTTAATATCATAGCACTTTGTCATTTCAGTTAAATGTAGCAAAGAATTTTTTATAGAACTTTTTTACTCGTTACTTTACTTTTCATATTCGCTTTTTCTGAAAACAGGAATTCAATTTAGACTTCAACAAATTTACAAATATGTAGTGAGGCAGAGCAAATGAACTCGTATTTGGAACGTGAGTTCAAGGCTGAACGTTCATTCGTATCGTAGGTGTGGAAATTAGACTTGAAATTATTTTACTTAGCAAGCAAAAAAAATCAGGTCCATTGACCTCAACTTGTTGGAAATATTTGTATAAATTCAAAGCAAAAGTTTATGTGTGTTTTGTACAGAAACTGGTAATAACTATGTTTACTAACTAGCCACTAACTATGATTATAATACACTTTATTAATTTAATGAAATCATAGGTCAAACCATGACCAACGTTATGATTAAATCGTAATTGGAAGATAATTCAATTTTCTTCGAGAAATAAATTTATTTTGAGAATAATTCAAAAATACCTTAATAAGCGAATATGAGTAATATTAATCTCAAATATTGAATATATTTGACTATAATTTAATTATTATAAACGCTATTAACTTTAAGTATAGAAAATTAAATAATCAAATGTACAACTGATTGTTAAGGATCCAAATACTAATCCCTCATGTAAAGATATCAGTCGAATAATATATAACAAAAATTGAAACGAACAATTAAGTCGGTTTCTTCTTTTAAAAGTTTTGCGTTAGTGTGGTTATATTAAAGAAGCACCATTTTAAAAATCTTTCCACTAGATAAACAACGTCAATGTCACGCTATAACTGTATACGATTTAGGTCTTTAGCCTCATGTAATTGGTAAACGAGGGCATTCATGAAATTGTCTGTCTGGTAATCAAAATATGTAAAATAAACTTAATGTCAAAAATAAATTTTTTCCTGAAATATTCTTTCTATCATGTTCTGTATATTATCTCCCTTGCATATTTCACAGGTATAAAAACATAATGCATTTTTCAAATGTCATCAGATCTAGGAGAGTCGCTAAAACTTTCTCAAATGTAGATGTAACTTCTCAAATTATGATCAAATTACTTTATAAATATGATTAAATGGGCGAATAGAACATCTAGATTTATAACTGCATATTGTTTTATTTTATCTGTTCGTTGATTTGAAGATCCAAGAATCTGAAACAAAGCACAGTGAAGAAACAGCGATTTGAGACATTGTTTTTACATAGCTTTTTTAATATGCTCCAAACGGAAAAAACGGAAAAATTTAAGAAAAACTATTTAACAAAAATCTACGGTATTAATGGTCTTTATTTTTATTATAAACTATATTATGACAGTAATCACAACCGCCTAATAATTGTTGTAACGTGGCTAAATAAAATGTTTAGTTAAAAAGTGCACTGAAAAAAGTTGTCTATCATTATGTACTGTCAAACTTTTAAGGTTATTAATACCTGCTAATAGTTTTGTGATAAACTAACGAAATAATAATAATTACCCATTTTTACCGAGAGACGGTGTGCTCAAGTTAAATTAAGTTTCCGGCTTAAAAATGTAAATTAATTTTCAAATTATTAAAAAAATTATTATGTTGTATAAATTGCTTTCGCTCCAATATTATGAAACTTCATTTGGTTTACTCTTAGTTATAATATACGTTTAATATTATTAAATTCAACTATAAAAATCTGTAAGAAATAGAGTACGGCACTTAACCCATTTCGCTTTAATGTAATAGATAGTAGATAGACCAGTTTTAAAAAGTGGAGTTAAGCATTTAGATGATGCTGCTCTATCACATGTCGTGAAACGACATTTTCTTATTACTTTTCCACTCTGTAGGAATTATGTCTATCAAAATGACTTTGTAATCATATAAACGAATCCAGTAACAATGTTAACCTGAAGTAATATAGAGTTAATGTTGAAGTAACGGAAAGTTAACGTGACCAAACAAAGATATAAAGTTGACTATTCGACGGAAATAATTATCAGCCCTTATCGTTTACCCGTAAACGTAATTTTTTAAACAAGTTTGTCAATAATAAAGTAAACCGACGTTGCCAAAAGATATCTGAGGGTAAACCTCTATAAATATTAATATCATAAACATCGAATGCTCGAAAAATGTTCTCGAGTTTCAAAGTAATAATTTGCATCGACACTCTACGGGAAACTTGTATTACATTTTAGACCGCTTACAAAAAGTTTATTAATTATTAGCCTGTAAAAAGTTAATACATTGATTTTTCGCGTTTTTGTAATATATATATATATATATATATATATATATATATATATATATATATATATATATATATATATATGTAATATAAATATGTCTTCAAATCTGAAAGCTTAATTACATTAACTTTATATAATTATACTATAAGCTTCACCAGTCCTCTCAACCGAATGAATTTATAAACTCCGTAATAGATTAATCGTTCACATAACACGCAGTTTTTTATCATCTATTTACTATTTCGTAAAAATGTGAGATAAACATTTTAAAAATATATGACAAGTACTAAGATCTAAAATAGCAGTGAAGGAGTTGCACTGTGGGTAGGTGCGGAAGTACGAGCAGTAAAAAGAAGCTCTATAGTATTTTTGAATTCTAAAATAATGAAAATGACAAATTCTACTTAAAATTGTATAAACATAACAAAAGAGTGAATGAGTTTCAAAACCATATATAACTTTCAAGAGGAAAAGTGAAATAAAAAGACAAAAATAGCAAAAGTTTAAGTACAAGGAGTGCCATTGAAACTAGGTGAGTCGTGCTAAATTCAAAGTTCATAAATAAAGTACAATGGAATAAACATAAAGAAAATATTAACAAATAGAAAGAAAACTGTGAAAATGAAAAAAATGTTAGAAATATTTATTTTTTTTAATTATTCACTTCAGCCAAAAACGATACAAGAACCTCAGGAACTTTTCCACTCCAGTCTGACATCGATGGAGAGCAATATATATTTGCGAAGTATATAGCCATTTCTACAGGCGAACTTTATGGTTATACGTAACGCCCGCCACGTAATATGGTGTTCACACTAATTCCTTAAACTATAATAGAGGACGCTACAAATACCAGAGGTTGCTGAAAACATTTAGCTGCGGAATAAACCGCAAAAACCTTAAAAATGAAGGTAAGAACTCCATACTTTAATACAATAAAATTGCCATAGTGAACGTCGGAATGGAATAGAATAATAACAAAAAAGATCTATTAGAATCAGCAACAGTTTGAACATACTCTCCGAAAGACTTGAGAACAAAACATTCAAATAAAAATAAAAAACAGTAAATTACCAGATTTTGGATTAAAAAATAATAATAACCAGAGAGCTCACCAAATTTAAGCAAAAAGCATAGGGAATAGAAAATGATAAAAAAAAAACAAATAGAAACACTCAGAACAAAACAGTTTTCAATACAGATGGTCGCCGCAGGAGTCTTAGGATAAAACTCCCAATTAGAAGGGAAACATTAAATGGGATATATTAAGCATTTCCGAAGTTAAAAAAAAGAGAAAATTATGGCATCGAAGACTGTATATTTATATAAAAGAGATATATTTGGTTGGAATTGGGTCGGATTTATGATGAAAAAGAACCATTAAAAAAATTACACAGCAGATTTCATTCCAGTCTCTATTATAATAGGGGATACGAATCTAATATTGAATCTCCATTGGAGGATGATGGAGGACGTTTTTACTCAAAATTGGGTACCCGAATGTTACTGATTTAATTCACGTTTAATTTAAGGAATAATTGTGATTATAATTAATTTCCAAATTTATTAAACGAATTTAATTGCAAATAATTAAACTATTCAGATACAGTTAGTTTCGAATTCAAATATGTAATAGTGAACTTAATTGGGAATACTTTCTTTATAATATTTATAAAATAATAGATGTTTGAACCTTTTTTCTTGCACAATAAACCTTCACGTTTGTAAGTCGTAAAATGGTATTATGGGAATAATATGCTTAAAGTCTTATTATTATTATTATTATCTACATATAATACAGTATTAAAATATACAACCACAATAATACATGTAAAATTATCAAAATATGAGAATACAAATACGTTGCCTAATATACTTAATAATTAAAATTAAAAACGAGTTCCACACTTTCTCTTTCATTCAGTGTATCGTACTGTATAAAAACCTTAATTCCATATGAATTATAAGGAAGCATTATTTTCTTCAGCTACAATCTACACTGGCTCAAGCATCAAATGACAGTCTAATCACATGAAAGCAGATTCAAAACTAGCACGATACAGAAACATATTTCTCCATTATACTTGAAGGGAAAATGGTTACAATGCTCGGTTTAAGCTTATTACTTTTATGCTGAGGATATTAATATTTATTAAAGTATTGAATCACGTGAAAGAGTAATACACATGTCGTCGCAAATATAATTTATTAGCATGGAAAGGGTCAAGGAATACTAATAGCCTCCAAAAACGTGCTATTATTCTCGCAAGAATTTTAATATTATGGATGTCGTGTTTATTCAGGAAGAACTTCGAATCAATACGAGCAGTTAGAAGCTTGTGACTGTTTTTATATAAAAGTGCCTTTTATTTACAGCAACTTTCTACCTGAACTCGCACTTCTACAATTGTCCATAAAAATTAAAATTTTTCACTTACTACAGTTTGAACCTATTTTATTGTGATAGCATTGTCAAATTTCTCAATTAAAAAGCTAATAAAGTAATAAAGTTTTTGAAGTAGATTATGAAAGAAAAGTTATGCCAAATTTCTTTTTAAAATATCGTCATTAATGAGTTCAAAATATGAAGTTACCAAAATTTCATTTTTCTCTTATTTTTTGACTCCATGCTAAGACGCACGTAAGTAAATATTTTTTTCCGGGGATCAGTTAATTAACAAATTGAAGAAAATCCAGTTCTATCAGAATTATTCATGTATAGAGAAAAAAAAACTACCTTCAATCCCCGTATTTCGTAAAAAGAAAACCAATTGATAATTCAGAAACTGTCTTAGAAAATAACTCAGATTAGTAGAGGTATTTTTGTACTTACGTTTCATATTATTTTTGGGACACTTCATGTTTAAAAGACAAACCAAGTTTGATTTGCATGATAGATTGCACGTGAAAGGGGAACAATTCCAAATTGCTTTCACCTACGTTAAATTCACCCAAAATAGTTATTTGTTATCGTAGTTATTATATGTTACAGCTTTTTGCATATTTAAGTTGGTTGTTACATAAAGTAGGTATTTTTATAGTTCCATAGCTGAACAGCAAGAATAATTTCGTCATGTCCATCTATCCCTACGCATGTCAGAGCATCATGACTCTTTCAGTTCAAGACCAATTGTGATGAAATTTTACAGAAAACAATTCGCGAACACATAGAAATGTTATGAAAGTATACAGTTAAAGTGTTTCAATTTTTTTGGAGTTGAAGTTTTTCCTTACTGACTATCGAACGGAACGTCAATGAATAAATTGTGTTTTATAATGCGTTTCTAAACGTCAATAAAATTTTCTGATTCGTAAATTAAGAAGTTATCCGCAACTGGCTACAGGTAGTTGATTTTAGAGAAAATTTACAATAGATAACAATGAACGTAACTCTGTCTCAAATAACTTTGTCGATTTACACAGTTAGTGTACTTAATATCTCCATTTAGATAATTATTTATAACTGGACCTCATGGCTACGGAACGCCAAGTTAATACATACCCCTACATGTGTGTTCAGCATTTTGATTTATTGTCGCAAATATAAACAACATAGCCAAAAACTCGTTTACTTTTTAGATATTGTTTTTCATTTGCCATACATAGATATAAAGATTATTGATAGATGCAAAGATTTTTAAATGTAAAAATAAATTTAAATAAGTCAATTTAATTTCACATTAATAAAATATATCAAACATATCCATTTTCACTTTCAAAACTTTTTGACCTTTTCAATACCTAAATATATAATGTGCAATAATATAGAATGGAAATGGAAATATACGCAATGCGATTTTAATCATAAATATTTTATTAACATCATTAATAAACAACTTCAGCATAAATATGCGATGTTATTCTCAAAATATAATATTTATATTTAAGGATGGTTCTCAAAAAATGTATAAAAATGATTTAGTTATTGTTATTGCGTTTTTTATTATTATTGTAGAATTTCTCTTTCAAATATTATAGTGTATGAGTTATTTACCCAAAACGTTATAGTGGTCCCCAATATTTTTGAGTTTAAGGGATATTAAAAATAAAATTCAAATGTGAAGAAATGACAGCTCAGTGAGGGAATAATTTTTATTGCGGTTCAAGCAAAATCTTCGTTAAGAATCAATTAAATTTATTTTAAGCCAAAACTTCAACCACTGGAACAATGGATAATAATATATAACAATAACGTAACAAACAATAGTTGCTATGCACCAAAATTATGTATTGAAAACAGCTATATTTATTCATAATTTTATTCTTAGAAACTAAAACCACAAAGTGTTAGCACAATTATGTTTTAATTCTGCTTAGAATGTTTTCTCTCTAGAAGACGTAATATTAGCTTTAAAAATACAATAAAAAAGAACATGAATGGCACTTGTACCAAACTAATATGACTTATCAGTCTCTCTGTAATTTACGTTTCAATCTTATTTCGAACATCGCATCTTTTTAACTTGATTGATGCTCACCTATTACCTCCACAAAGTAGCAACTTTTCTAAATAACTTTAGAGCCATAATTTTTTGAAGAGCATTATGCCAGGCATAGAGCTCTCGTCTTTAATTGCTGGTCACTTCTAGTATTTCAATGTCTTTTTCACGTATCATATAAAACCTCTAGCTTCGCACATTAAAAGATTGTCACCGGGGTAAACCTCACCATTCCACTTTACAAGGACATGATCACCGACTTTATTTAAAAATGTCCTTTGCTGTAGAGTTATGTTTGACATTTGTGCTTCCCGTGCTAGCTCAGGATATGTTTTTTATGTCGTGTCGCTACTGAAAGTGTGTTGATGAAATTTGTAGTCTTACGAGCTTTTTAATATGCGGTATTAAAATGTTGACATTATGTAACGCAATCAAGATGTAATAGTTTCCTGAACTGGAACATATCATCGTTGAAAAAAATTGCCTTATTTTTGAGTACCACGAAACGTAGAAATAAGACCGGATTCATAAATCAAATTGTCTGTCGTATCAATTTCCCCTGTACTTACTTCAAGAAACAGTATTGAGGGACATTTTAAAACCAGAAAACTTTTCAAATCTATAATGTCTTTTCCTTCAGCTACAGTTTGGTTAGCAGACTTTTTGAGGTCCTACCCATACCATCTGGGGCTCCTTTTTCGTGGTCAGCTTCTAAATAGTTCCGAGAAAAATGAGCTACCCGGAAAAAGAATATCTCAAATGGTGAGAGACAATATGGAACATAAACTTGTTTTGATATTGGTTTAGTGTAGATATTCGGTTTTTTATATTTTAGCCAATTGAATATGTTCTAAGTTTTTTTTTAATGTCTTTTACAGCCATTCACATCACAAAATGTTTATATTTAATCAATATGCTTGACTGGAGGAGATTGCACTTATAGAAATAAGTCAAATGCATAGATTATATGTACCTTAAATTATGAATAAATAAATAATTATTGGTTTTAGGTAAGCCTACACCGTCACATCGAAAACTATTAACAGAGAAAGTACAAAAAGATTGAGTTTTGACGACATTATCGAGGTCTCTTAAATATTATATATTACACCACTATAGAGGGTTACCTGCTGTCTACCACCACCAAAGTGAACTGCTTGAATTTCTTCCCTGTATTTGCAGGAATCATTCTCACTAAAAGCGACATGAATTAGCATATCATTTTCTCAAAAATATTTTTTTACCTGTGCTGTTACTTGATACTGGTGAGCAATATTACTAGTGTTTCAAAAATGGTTGCAATGTATCTTCTAATGTAAGAGCGAGTTTTTTCAGACAAAGACATAATGTTTCTTAATAAGTTTACGCACTGTTTTATTGTCTCTACCCTTTTCATATGTTATACTTTCACACATACATTGCTGATAAATAACCCCTTGAATGAGCGATACATTTGCAAGTGTTTCGTTTTTTAAATAATGTTCGCCCAAGTAACTCAAAATGGTCTGAATCTACAAAATGTCGACAAACTTATTTTGTAGGTGACGGAAGTCAAAATGTTTATGTGCCAGCTGCGCATATTTTCAGTGACCAGATGCATTTTCTTCACTAATTTTCCTAATCTGACAAAATCCCTTTTTCATGAACCCACTTTAGAATCGTAATCTTTCTCCAATAAATGCGTAACATCTTTCTTTACTCTTAACATTTTTGATTTAAGTTTCCTACAAGCACCTCTTTTAAGGTTCTGAATTTTGGAAAAGAGTTTTGACAAATGCAATAACCTTCATTTTTTAAGAGATCTAGCGTCACATTTTTATAGTAGGCCTGTTTTACTTTATGAGTATTTAGTCTTTTATAAGATTGAGCCAGTTTTTTGATAAGTAATTCTAGAAAAATAAGTCTCTTTTTAACACCTTCGTATTCTTTAGAAATTAATTCACTTTAGTCTCTGGTGAAGGTATTTTATTTTATCCTTATGCACCTTTTCTTATATATCTCTCTTATTTTAAACTCTCCTTCTAATTTAGGTATTTTTGCACACGTTATTGCATAATATTTTCAAAACAGTCGCCGTCTTGGTGAAGCAACAGCATCTATTTTATATGAATAGGAAGTTTTGTTAATGGTATATTTTAGCAGGTAGTGTTTCATCTAGTAATACTGCCAAATGTTTGCGTAACTTTATGTTTTTTTCTCCATAAACTGAACTATTTATTCACCTTTGTTTCCTTTTTTATCGTTTTTCTTTTAAACTCATTTCACTTACAGGCTATATTTGACCTTTTTTTCTCAATATTTAAATCTCCCTTTAACACGAAGTCTTTCCAAGTTTCAGCATCACCTTTCATTTTTTCTCTTCGCTTTCTATCGTATTGTTTATTCTTTTATTCAGCTTCTGCTTCCGTATGTTTCATTTTTCTTGCCTTGTCTTTCTCATAACGCCATATAAAAAAACTAAACATTCATAAACATTCTGCATTTATTAGACATAATTTCCTCACACAATCGTCATTTCCTCATCAAATTTTTTTATGGGAGAATGATGGTCAGGAAATGGCAAAATATAATTATTTTTCTATGTGATTGCACAATTCTTTATTACGTCTAGAAAAATGTGCAAATATATTGTAAATGTTACATAAATAAACTATTACCTTTTTTTAATATGGTAAGATATCTTCAAACGATTTCCTGACAGGCAAAAATGTAAATTTGAGAAAGTTTTCCTTTAAAACAATTTAAACAATAACTCTCATTACTTACAGTCCAGTTTGCCATATTTTTTTGATATCGTTGTCACCAACTCCAAAAAACAATAACATTGTGTTCAGTTTAATTTAAAATGATTGTTAAAAATACTTTCAAGGAGTGATTTGTTTTAGGGACGATAACGTTTTTTTTATCAGCTTTTTCCGAACTATATACACATTTATGTGCAGCCAGTACCATTATATTTGAATAAATAATAAGATATCAAACAATTTTTTAGAAACTTTCAAATTATGTTTTGAAATATATTTAAATTTGGCGATTGGAACATAATGAGGGAATGATTTTTTGGGGTATTACTTCAACATATTTTTTTTATTTCTAATAAGAAAAATAAATCTTTTTTATAAATTGGAACATCTAGTGATGTAGTTTCATAAGAAAATCTACTTAACTGTAACTTCTGATCCCGTTATGCAAAAATCAGCAAGGACATGATTGTTTTAGAATCAGTTTTAAACTGTGTTTATAAGTGAGAAGGAAAATATTAAAATGGCTTTCATACTTGCCTGTGTGCTTATTGCGTATAAAATTTTATTAATCTGTTTACAGAATAGAAAAAATAAGCTTTAATAGATAACAAATGTTTGTCCGACAAAACTGTACATGGCATATAAAGCCAGTATGAGCCATATAAAGCCAGTATGAGCCATATAAAGCCAGTATGAGCCATATAAAGCTAGTATGAGCGATTATGCAACATGAATCCATTTTTGACTAAACATTTCACGTAAAAATTATTAATGTTGTGTTTGAAATTATTTTAATTATAGTATTAGCAGCCATTTCGTTTTCTTTTTAATTTCATGTTAGAATATTTCCTAATCATAACTAGTTTTACTTTTTGTAAAATGTTTGTTGAATAACAAATAGGTGAGTTCCGCTCTGTCAAATAATAAAAAATTACAATCTATTGAATTTAACTTTACAGCAATTGATTTTTAAATGTATTCACTCCAGGCTGCATTTTTTTTTTTTTTAGAAATCTGGTATTACTTACGCAATATCTGACTTTACACTTAAATTACACTTTTTTCTACAACCAACTTAGGGTAAATTAAAATAAATATAAAAGATAGAAAATATATATATTTCAGGGTTTCGTTCACGAAGGGTTTCAAGGGAAACATGTTGTGGTTACGCTCTCTTCCCGTCTGTTTGTATACCAGGGGCACTTAGTACGTAGATTCCTTACTTAGTAAGTAGACTCAGGACCAAAATCGAATATAGTTATTTAAAATTACATACAAATCCCTTTGGCCTATTTACGTAACGGTGGTCATAAAAATTGTTTACAGAGTGTCATGGAAAAGGGCTTTTTGACTAGTTCCAAATGCTAGGATCTGTTTCGATAACTTCAATACCTAAGAGTCAGGAATTTTTGGCCCATGTTACAAATATCCATAATAAATTCCAACCATTGATGACAAATAGTGAATTTATATTCAATTATAATAGTTTTTATAATAGCGCTATAATAGCACCGCGAACACAAATGTTCAGTGGTCACTATGGCGTGAAACTAGAATTACTACCGGAAAAACATAAAAAGAACAACGGATTTTAAATTATATGTATTCCAATGGAAGTGCCTTTTGTAATATAATAGCATAACCATATAATAATTTTGATTGTACTATCTGTTAGATGGTGTGAAAATGTGTATATTTTACAACAAATTTCATTTAACATTTTATATGTGTTTTGTAGCCATTGTCAATCAGGCCAGAATTTATTTTTAAAACATTATTTTTTGTCACAGCCGCAATATGTTGAACTGATTAATTAAAAATGCTTGAGAGTAATGACTTGAGAAACCAGATGTATTTGCATACGTGTAGTTTCACTCGTTATCGATGGTATCCGTTAACCGAAGCAAGTCCATCGAAAACGTTTTTGTTTCTCATTTTATGTTTCTTACGTCGTCTTTACAGTTTTCAAGGTAATTGATTTTCAAAATGTTTTGTACGAAAGTATACTTTATTTTTATTCATGTATTTGGTTATATAAATATATAGTATAATACAAATAAATATATAGTACTACACACTTATTCTTTTCAAAATAAAGTTTGTATTGCACACAAACGTTATTCCAGTCTACTGAAAAGTGTTCGTAAAATTAAATTCGTTATTCCAGACCGAAGGACAAGTTTGATATTAAACTTTTAATGCATACGCCATAATTCAAATGACACTGAATACAAGATTCAGGTTATTATGTTCACACGAACATACACACGCATACGTGCACACATGCACTTTTGCACGCACGTTCGCCCAAATATTCAATATTCAGAAAGTCATGTATTAAAAACCTTGTTATGTAATAACGAAGAGCTTATTGTTGATAATTAAAATTTACTTAATACCCTTCAGTATCTGTAAATTTATAAAATGTTAAAAAACCGGAATAAAAATTTTAATTAAAACTATTTCAATTCAACAATTTCATGAAATAAAAACAACTACGAAACCGTACGCTTTACAGGTTCCGACACACACTTAAATTTTTTAAACTTTTTCATCCCAAAAAATACACCTTTGCATCTTCTTTAAATGTTTGATAAGTTTATTTTCTCGTTTACAACGAAAACTATGTGATACAAAATCATAATAAAAGCTAACGTAATTCATTGTTTGCACTAATTGTGCATTCGCAAGTAACACCCGTTAATAGCAACGTGCTATTTTCAAATGACGCCATTTTGGAAGCACGCAAGCCTTTAATTATAACAGCTTTAATGAGGTATACAAATTAAATGGAACAATATTTATACATGTGCACTTCTACAATTTTCATAGTCACAATTACTTTAACATTTTCACGGGGAAAAATATTAATCTAGCATACGATTTATTATGTTATTTTATGTGGAGTGAAAATGTAAAGTAACACAGATAAACTTTTCTTGAACTCTTTACTTCATGTGTTATATACTTTCCATTTAACACTGAAGCGCAAAACAATCCCATACCAGAATTACAAAAGGTTATTTTTGTGATAATTCAACACCACGATAATGACTTAGTTGATATCGCTAAACCGTTTGCTGTAGCATTGTGTTTATTGCTCGTCTGGAGCATCTGTTCTTATTAAGGGAAACTGCTTGCGAGAATACATTGTCCGAAACCTTCGTTAGATTGACAGGAAATCAGTCGTGTCGATGTAATCTCATCAACTTACCTCGATATCCTTTTTATTATCAACTCGGCATATCCGTTTTAACTGTAACCTTCGCCTTTTGTACCTACGTACTTTGAACGTCTTTGGTGAATGTATACTTCGATTAATAAAGCATATACTCTTGTGGTTATGGTTTAGTTGGAAACTTATTCCATTATAACCAAAATACAATTCAAACCACATTCGTACAAATGGGGGAACAAATTACGATCTAATGTTTTATTATATAAAGTGCGGATTACTCTCATTCGTATCAATATTTTACATGGTAATATTAAGAGAAAGTAAACAAGCAGCATTTTTCCCTTCTTTTTTTTATTTTTCTTACATTTAGATTTTATTTTCATAGTTTCTATTCTTTTAAGGTTTGTATATTCGTATCTTTTATCCGACTACGCTTAATTAAGTATTAACTATGATAAACATAATTACAAGTTGTCTATAAAATTGTGCATAGCACATATCTTGATTATATGAATTAGCTTGATCATTATATATACTCTTGTAATAAATATGTTCTGTCTTTTTTCAAACTTTTTAGTTCTGTTCCTTACGCATTCAAATTTTAATTGTATATTACGGGTTTAAGTGTTACATGGTAAAGTAAAATAGTTTGATAAGACGGCATGATAGAATATCAGATTATCTCTAATAATATCGACAGGGAAACAAATGCACAAATTTAAATAAAGTATTTCATGTTTATAGCTTGAGTTCAAAAAGTTGTTTTGACTTTGTTAAGTTCCGTTTGCAAAACATATGGTTTCGAAATGACGTGTGATGGATCGCCCCCTCTCCAATTATTCAACCATAACTTTGAAAGATGGAAAATTTTATTCCACTAAAACTTTCAAATTAAATTATTTCGGCAAACTTGGGTCAGTAACTTAAGGAAGTATATCTATAACTACGTAACCCAAAATTGTACGAGTCCCAATACGTATTTGAACAGTTTTATTGTTTATTCTACGTCAACGCAAACTGAATTATAGTTACTGAGAATCAATGTCATAGACTAATTACTCTTCACTTTTAGCTACCACTACTGGTAGAAATTATATGATACACTTAGATCTGAAACAGCCCTGTAAGAAATAAACTTGGTTATCAGGCTCAAGGAATAAATATTCGGCAGAATTCATTTTATAGCCACAGTATGGTGGAAATTAAAAATTCTTCTGCAATCAATCATCCGAGTTAATTTAGACTACACTGATCAATAAACATATAGACCACCTATTTATATATATTCGCATATTTGATATGTTAATTATATTTAATTAAAACTAACAATCAAATTTGTTTTTTAAATTAAAATCATGTCATTTACCAATTGGAAAATTGTATTTCTTATTTTCAAAATCCAAAAAATATTTATCTACATTAAAAACTTTTGTATGTAGTTTTAAAAGAAAGATTATGATCTAGCGTTTTATACACAGACCATATCCTGACTATAAGGGTGTTTATTAAAAAAAAATACAGTATACCAATTCGCGCTATAGTTAGCGTATATTGACTATAAAAAAGTATTCAACATTGTGGAAACATGAGCAATGCAAATGACTCTCGTAAATTTGAGTGTAGGTCATAGATAGAGGAGCTTGGTTCCAATATCTACTCTGAAAATATCCTTACCACTACTATATTGCAAACTCTTAAGTATGATCAAAAAAAGGCAGGGAAACAGTACCCGTTCGTATCACTTGGGGTTTGCGGACGATTCAGTGTTGTATGATAATAATCCAAATGAACTATAAACTATGATCCAGGAACAGCACAAAGTTTTGCTGTTGGTAGGGTAAGACAAAAGTCAGGTCAACAGAAAAAAATAGAATTGGGATCATAAATATGAACGGTACTCTACTCAAGCGCATAGATAATTTTGTGTACTTAGGCCAGTAATTAAAAATGGGTAAAAAGGACTAAACCAACGAAGGGACAGAGGCATAAGACTGGGATGGACAGCCTTTTTAAAACTTAAGTTTGTCTTAAAATTAACATCAAAAACTATTTAAAAGTAAACATATTCAATCAATGTTAATTACCAATCTTCAATTACCAAGCCGAAACTTTGGTAACGACAAAAGCCGTCCTGCAAAACCTTACTGTTTCTCAAAGGGCGATGAAAAGAAATTGGCAAGTATCTCCTTAAAGGACTGTAAAGTAAATAAGTGGCATCGGGGACAAAATAAAATTGCTGATATTATCAAGAAAATGGTGAAATTTAAGTGAAAATGGACTGGTCGTGTCACTCGAAAGTCGAATTGGTGGTGTAAAGTCTTCTTAAAATGGAGACACTGGGAGTGCAACATATAAGTCGGGCAGCCCTAATTTGATGGAAAGATGGCGTAAAGAGAGTGGTGGACAGATACTGGATCCAAATAGCCCAAGATAGAACGTAACGATGCAGATCGGAGATGGTCTACATAAAAATGGCTGAGAATGGTTTATAATAGATAGATGGATGAGAAAGAAAATAACTTGTTACTGATCTAGCTAAAAATAAAAATGGACATCATTTTGTTGATTTTTTTGTCTTGATTAGCATAAAAAAGTGAATTTATAGTAGAAGTGAAGTGATATTTTTTGGTAATTTGTGGGAAAGTAATGAAAAAATACGTATGTTGCAATTTTCTTTCTAACCTTAATTGGTTTCATAATACTGACTACGAAATTCCGCTATGACAAGATATATTTTTGAAGCCTATGATTTGAGATGATCAGATGGGCAATAATACGAACGAATCAGAATTAAAAATGTCATTACAAAGAACGTACGAACGAATTGAAATTAAAAATGTCATTACATATATCATTCAGGCAGACAGCCCCGCACCACGTTACCCATGCAAACAGATAAATATATTTTATTTATTTATTTATCTACTTTAATGTATCTAATTGATAAATATGGCGGACTTATTGCTACAAGAGCAATCTCTTACAGCCAACCACAACACCATTCCAGCCCCGTTCGATGAACGGCCGGGAATCGCACCCGGGTCGCCGCTGTGCGTCGCATCGTCAAAAGCCGTATGCCTTGTGATCAACCCAACACACCACGGCGAAGAAATATAATAGGCTGTGATAGCTTTTACAGCAAGTAAAAGCTATCACAGCTTATTATATTTACAATAAAATATTTTTGCAAAAAATTTAACCGAGTTCACATAACCACTGGATAAGAAACGTATTTAAAAGTTTAAAATAATTAATATGCGAGTACTCAGCTGGAAATTTTACATTACAATATCATTTTCGAATATAAATAAATTTACAAATTACTGCTCCTTCCAGAAGTTTTTGGACTCGGTGCCAAGTCCACACTTCTCCTCTTTCAAGTACACACAGATACACACACAGACGCTGCTACATTTGGCGTGTACTTTAATAGACTTACCTATCTATTTACCTTTTTTCTTGCTTATGTTGACACAAGTTAAACGACTCAATACTCGATGACTTCACTCATCATTTGTGAAACATTCCAATCATTACCACACGGCGGCATTATTATGGCTTGATTTTATTAAAAGGTAGATTTTTGCAGCCCTTAGTCTTGCCAAAACTTTATTACTAAATTATCATTAGACCTATATCCTTCAAACTTAATCACGATACCTTCCTTTTACATTATTGAGGAGTTCTATAATGTACCTTCAATTCCCGCAGTCAAATTCTAACCACTTCTTGTGATATTGCGCAGGAACCATTAAAATAAAAGATAATGTTATGCATTTTTTGATTCATGTCAAATACATGAGTTAACATGTATAATAGGTAGTAATACTGCAGCATCAAACTGAGGAATGCAAATCTCTAATTCAAAGATAGTATCTGTTTGAGACCCAAAATACTAATTTAAAAACAGTAGATCTTCAAGTCTCATGGTTTACGTAGACAGTACCCCCATGGCATCGAGACAGGGGATATGAAACACGGAGTTCAGAAGTAGAAACACTTCATGGAATTAAAAATATTGATTTAATAACAGCAGCTTCTCAAATCTCATAATTTAGGCAGTTACGACAACAAGACTGAGAAGTTTCAACCCGGAATTCAGTAACCGAGTTTCCACGTTAGTCTCACGATTTAATCAGGCATTACCTCCATAGCATCAATATTGAGAAGGTGGAACCAGACTTTAGCGGCAGTCTATCTTGAGATCTACAAACAATATTCAAAAATATATGAGTATCTGCATTCTCAAATCTCACGGTTCAGGCAGGCAGTATCTTTGAATCAATAGGACTGGGGGGTCGAAACCTAGAGCTCAAAGACAAAGTTTCTGCTTGAGACCAAAACTACCAATTTAAAAACAATAGATTCTGAAGTCTTCCGATTTAAGCAGGAAATACTCCTACAACATCAGTATATAGGAATTGTAACCCAAAATTTTATGACAGAGTGTCTGGTTGAGACCCTCAATACTAATTTACAAACAGTAAATCTTTTTTTTTTTTACAATACTACCTTAAAACAACAGGTTTTCAAGTCTAACGGTTTAAGCAGACACTGTCTCTCAGAACTGAGGAGTTGGAATCCGCCCTTCAATGGTAGAGCCTCTACTTGAGAACTATAATACTAATTTGGAAACAACCGATTTTTAAATCTCACGGAAATTAAAATTTTCAAAATTTTCTTTTAAAACCAAAGTAAACCAAATTATTAATGTCGCATAATGAATATGTTTGTGACAAAATTAATTTGTTTTCAACTAGGCTTCAGACGTTTTTCTTTTGATAGCAGTGAGATCGCACTCTAGAATGGAAAGAACTAGGATGCTTCAGGTTCCGTAAAAATGATTAGCTAATCAATAAAGCTTGATCGATGTTAAGCTTCCAAAAATTTTGTTAAGTAAATTCCATGTCCATTACATGTGTTAATATTTTAAAATTACATTTGAAGTAATACCGCGGATGTTTAAATGTAGTAGTTTTAGGTTAGATTTTTCTTAAATACTACTTAATAATTTGTATTTCGAGAATTTTCTGTAATCTGCAGACAGAGATCATAAGGCGTATATTGCTAAAGTTGAATATTCCGAATGTGGAATTAAAAACATGACAATGTTTCTTCCACATGGTAATTATGATGTACACTTCTTCGTACGTCTATACTCACACTAATACGAGGTATACACTACTAATTATGTAATATTCGTAACTGAAACAGTTATATGTACTATTTATAATAAATAATAAAAAAATCTAATTAACTACGTTCAAAGGGCATAAACGTCATATATAAATTGATGCAATTTTGAGAAGGGAATTACGATTATTCATTGACTAAAATAACCGGGGCTGTACGTAAATAAAATATGTGGATAAAATTTCTATGACTGATTGTAAAATAATTTACCCACTATAAATCATCAGTTTAGGATACACATATCGTAAACATATTCGTACTAAAAGAGTAGATGCTGTTCATATATTTCAAAGTAACCCATGATACCCTTACCAAACACACATAAGAACAGATTAAATTTTTTAACGTATAATACTTATTCAATACATAAATTTTACTTACACAATGAAATTTAGAACTGGAAAATGGTGAACATGTACGTAATAACAATATGGCTATATATACTAACATAATTACAATTTAAGCAAAAATAGGATAAATGTACAATATAAATATAAGCATATTTGAACCATAGCCAAATTTTAATGGTATATTTTATATATATATATAAGAAAATACATAATTATGTTAGGGAAAAAAACCAGGAAGATTGAATTGATTTTAATATCACTATTTTCAATATTAAAAATGGAAGGTTAATTTCTTATTGCATATACTTGCCCATATGCATTATACTTGCCCGTATGGTGACGGCGCGTCATGAAGTAGTGCATCACGATGGTCGGTTTTGCGGCCCGTCCGCTCTCCTCATCCCGTGCCCCGTAGTAGTTCACGTAGTCTACGACGTGGAAGCTAAGTTTACATCCACTCTTACCAATTTTATCTACTACCGTGAGTTGATCACGCTCGTCGGCGATGTGCACATAATTTCCAATTTTCTTTTATCTTGGACCACAGCTCTCTATCTACTACCTGTTGAGCAGTTTTACTAGTCAACTCCTTAAAAGCTTCTATCCAGTTTTCTATATTTTGCATAGTTTTAATACGTTCGTTTACATTCACCAATTTTTCACTCCCTTTTCAAATTCGTGCAGTATTTCTTTGAAAACATTGATATCGATTTCTAGATATTTTTATATCCGCAATATCCTTGTACCAACTATTATATCTTTTATTATTTTTTATAAAGAAAAAAATAGATTTTTATTTTGTTACGAACTGAAGTGTCGAAAACTGGAGTATCGGAAATATTAATCATAGGCTGATTAAGTATCCGCGTGTATTGTTGTTTCTCGTGATCTGGTGAATATCGCATCCTGCTGGTAAGCTTGCACATCGTACAACGATATTTAAGTTGACTCATCGGCAATAATTTATTGCATCTCTATATCGTACTAGCAATATAATATGTAAAATTGTAACTAGTGAAGGAGTAACTAATGTAAAACATGAAATTATTAAATTCAGTGTTTTTAAAGTCAAAAGAAAACAAACAAAAATTTTTGCAGCGAAAAATGTTAAACAATGTGAATGTTTAAGTAGCATTGTGAATTTTAAAATTACAATGTAATAATTATATTTACAACGATGTAATAATTATATTTACATATATTAATTTTTTTTAATTGTTCAGTGCAGCCAGTATAACATATAAACATTTTATTCCTTGTATGATGTAAGATGCTCATATTTTAATTTCAACAACGGCCAATCAAATGACAATAAATTTGTTTGTAAAAATTCAATGAATTTCACAATGGAATGAAAATACCGTTAAAAACAAAAAAAGTTTTAACTGACATTTATTAAAACTACGGAACTCAATTGAAAAGTTAGAAAAAAAGAGCTTATCGTATATTTGCGGACGACTTTATAAATTTGCAAATGTAATTACTTCAGAATGTCCATTGAAAGCGTCTCGCTGTTCCTTTTTTTTATTCTTTCATCATTTCGAATGAGTAAAATTTCCTGCATATATAGACGTGAAATGTTTGCTCTTAATGCATATTATGTTAATCAGAGGCTGATAATCACCTTAATTACTTTTAAGTTTCTAAGTAAAGTTGAATGGCTTATTTTAAGGAACAATTTAGAAACTGTGTTATTATTATAAAAATTTGTATGTATTTCATGTACTAAATAAATGTTATCCTCATAAAAATGCACTAAAATATTATACTCAACTGTCAAATATAATCAAATATCTTATCTTTTTAATGAGTATGGAAGATAAATACTGATAAGATATAAAAAGAGAGATCGATATATCGCTTGCTAATGAATTTATTTCCCATAACAAGTTTATAATTTGTTATTTCTAAAAAAAATATTTTTATTCTAATGGGCAAACAAGAACATAGGCGATAAAGAACAAGTTAAATTGATCAAAATAAGGTTAGTAAAACTTTTTAACTTTCAACAATTCGAATCCTGTAAAATGATTATGAGCCCAGGTATAAATCTTTACGGGCAATACATTTTAAATTTTAAAATTTTCATTAATCCTCGAAACGCTTCGATGAGGTATATTTTTGTATTTTTTTTATTACAGATATACAATAAACAATACAGAGTCGTGAAATATACAAGCTTAAGTTTTGCAATTGTTGAAATTTTAAAATGCATGTGGGGCGTACTTATATATATAAAAAAAATTTCTCACAGGCAAAGAATGTAATTTAAATAAATACTTATTGTACAGACTAACAAATATGAAATTTAAAAAATAAATAAGTACAATAAAGATTTTCTTCGCTAAGAAAAAACTAAAATAAACTTTTTTAGTAGAGGTGAAACCGTAGTAATATATGAATATTTAAAAATTATTAAAAATCTAATTTATAAAATGATAACACTTATATGTAAATAAGTCTTAATACATAGTAACAATAATAGTAAATATTTTAAAATGCATGAGAACAAAAAAATGGTATCCTAGGAAAATTCAAGTAACGCGCATTTACAACCGTGCCACATCGTAAAATTAACATCTAATTGATTATTAGATATATAGTGATGTTACCTATATATTACTTAATACTTATTAGCGAGGTTAATTCAATTAAAAGTAAAGATACAAGAAAAGATTAACTATATTATACGTCGAACTAAAACCGATAACCCTGCTGTCATCGTTGGCAAAAGCCGACGTAAACTTATATACAAACTCAATATCCGTGAAGAGCAGCACAGGAACGCTTCCCCCCGCGTTGTGGTGCGGCACAATTCCTGAAGATGCCACTCGCAGGATGACAGATGTGTGACTAAACTTGCGTACTTTGGTTACCTTTTTGGGAACGCTTAAAGATTGTTAAAGATCAATTTATTTTCATCTTCCACAGTGAGGAAACTTCAGTTCAATACACCATACAGATTGAGCCTTAAAAGAGTATATATTTAAAGTGTTTACTAAAAATTTAAAATGAAATTTTGTGGGATTAATTTCCGTAAAGTTTTATTTCAAAAAAGTATAAATGTATACTTAACGAGATAGCTTCGAACAAGGTCAAGTTTGGTGAAAAAATATTCGATGTATATTTTTTTGCTAACTGCGAATTCAATTGGAAACTTAAAGATGTTAAAAAATATTTTTGGTGAACTTAAATTCCTTTGTATTGATGGATGAAATGCTAAGAGATAATTGTATTAGCTTTTCACATGTAATGTTGTTATAACGCCAGGGTATAAGAGTATTAAGAAAAATATAGTAAGGTTTTTGCTCGTAGTGGCCCAAGATTGACGATGATTATCCATACGTAAGACATGTTTTACGTGTTGTACAGTTTGTTTTTTACTGACGTTGGCATTATTTCGTTGAGCGCACCACTATAATTTTAGGATAGTGCACTCTTGTCACCACACGCTCCTTCGCCAACCTCAATATGATCGTCGTGCCACTTACTGTAATGGACAATAGTTTACCGCGCTTGTTGGTATTCACTTCCAGACGAGCAACCCGCCTCTACATTTCCAGAATTAGCAACCATCAAGGTACCAGTCACCACCTACGTACCGCAAAACGGAGGCATGGTACAATACCACCCTGCCGAAGGCGGTACGTGGTCGCATCACAGACGACGGTTATCCACCATTTTACCGACTCGAGGAGACTAGCAGGGTAAAAACCCTTCTACCAGTAGATTGGGGTTCCAAAATACGCTATGCTAGCGCTTATTAACAGCGGTGGTGAAAAAACGAGCACATATCGGCAACATATTGAGGAGCGGCCTAGTGGACCAGAATCGTTGAGTCCGCTTGGTATATGTGACGCTGCTTGTGTACGTCCTGCAGAACAAACAGAGATGCGCTAGTGCTGACCAACGACTTATACTTAAAGGCAAGTCAGACATATCCGCCACATATTGGCGCAATGAGAGCAAGCTGACCTCAAAGAAATCTCTACCGACCGAGCAGCCAGTCTAGTGGTCCTCACGCTGGCGTCGTAGTCCTTACCCCATCACCAACGCGTGGGCTCTCTAGACCCCATTATTAGCAAAACCCAGGAGGACTACTGTAAAAGTCCTGTATTCTTCTCCAACGTCAGTACCATCGATTGAAATCAGTTAGTTTTTATGTTAACTTGTCAACACAAAAACTATTTTCATAATATAAATTGAATGAAATTTAATAAATTAATATGCACAAACTATGCAATATTAAATTAAACAAATACAATCTACGAAAAAAGTTGCCTTAAATTACATGCACTAAGTACCAAAGTAATAAAGTTATATATATGTAAATGCAATTTTAAATTGACAATCTAGTGTTATTTATCAACCTAAGAACAATATTTACAAAATAACATAAATAAAATGTATTGACTATTAAATTAAAGGGTCAACCTAAAACACACACATCTAAATAACTAATAAATAAGTAATTTGTGATAGTGAAATTATTCACCAAATATTTGAGCAGGCCACTGAATAATCGACAAAACTCCACATAGTTTCACATAGCTATTATAGCAGCCGTAACACGATGCGTTTGTTCCAAGGGTACCTATCTCCCCTCTTCTATCTCTATGTCCCTTCATGTATTCATAGTACAGAACGTTTACTCTAAAAAACCTTTAAATTTCTTTTAAATTATTGATGCTAATTATAAAGTGTGAAGGCAATTTTTATCTCCAGAAAGCAGCTTAAAATCGACTTAAAATGACTGAGATTTTTTCATGAGATTTAATAAATCGACCTAAAATTCACATCAGGTTACGAAAGCTCTCAGACCAGCAAAATTTTTTCCAAGTATAAAAATCATTTATTTTTACAAGTTATTTTGATGAAAGCTGCTGATGATATATGACTTTATTCGTCAGTACCACAAACTGCCTTGAGTGGAATCACAGCAGCTACACTGGAAATAATCAAAGGTATTCTTGATTCTGAGTCATCTAACTTAATTTTTACTTTAACAGAGATGATTTGTTACCCTAGCTATTTACCGGCAATTTCAAAGCGATGTTCTGAGCAATATTTTAACAAGTTATTCAGCGTAGAGGTAATGGAAAACTTTTTAAAATTATCCACCATGTAACTCGACGCATTATCCTATCTCTTATTATATATCATGTGTTAGAGAAAAGAGCGAGAACAAAGGTAGGTTCTCCCATAAAAAAATTAAATTAGAAAAAAAGGTGACAGAAGGAATTGTTCTTTTGGAATTAAAAAAAACAGTTGCCTTAAAATCATACATAGTTTTTAATGTACAAATATACATAACAGAAAAAAATGAGAACAAGTTCATAATGTCATAAGTATTTCAGATAATTACGATTCCATTTTACTAATAACTAATGAGTCACTGGACGAATAGAATAGTAATATAACTTGATTCGACCATATAAACAGAAAGGAAACAATTTGTAGTGACACTTTTTCGAACCGTGAATTAATGAAATCTCGTTAATATATTCAGAATAAAGTTGAATATAATATGCTGTAATTTTCTTTATTAGTCCGTATTAATGTCAGTACACAATATTTTATTTTACGTATGTGTTTGTTCTAAGCCTCATCAAAGTTTTTAACCCAATTGCTATCACTACAGAGCGCGCAAATATACACCCGCAGGGTTAAGTTAGCTTTCACTCACATCTAATCGGAACGCTAATGTTCATTGAAGCGTGCTGCTCGCGACTCACGCAGGAACGCGTCGCTCCTCGGGTCTATTCACAATGAACTCATTTCATTCGAATTTATAACAGTAGGTACTTTAATGCCGTTTACGTCCCAGTCAGACGTGTAGTTTACGTCGGAACCTCGGAGGAGCTAAATTCTTTGGTTATTTTTCAACAAAATATTCGTTCAAGAAATGTAAATTGTCGAGGATCATTTAAAGTCAGTCAAAATTCCTGAGAAAATGTAATATAGTTATATGAGTACAAATCAAACACCACACCATTTTTGAAATTCCTATATCAACTCTATTGAAATTGTTCAGATATTTCATTCATTTAAAAGGTTTGGTTTTTTATATTTTTTTACTGTTTATAGACGATTCCCTTAGTGATTTGAGAACATGGTATTGCTAATTTATTGGATAGATAAAAGTTAATTTATTATAAAAAATCTATTACTCTTTCATATTTATATATTTCAGAGGTGATTCTCTATAACTGTTTGCATTTATGAGTCTTGGTGACGAAAGAACTTATAAGAATATAAATAAGAGTTATATTACAATAACAATACTTAATCAATTATGCCAAATAAGACACAGTGTTTCGCATTACTTTCCACTCACACAACCCGAGTAGGGTTTAATAAAACAAGACTCTCAAATTAATTTTTTAATTATGGGAAAATTTCATTATTATTTTTACTGGAACAATTATATCAAACTGAAAAGCAGTGAAAAATTACTTAAAAGCAATGACTTTCGTCATACCTACGAACGAAAAAGATATTGGTTAAAAAATGTACATATTTATTTCGTATCACATAATTCTTAAAATTAAGATCATTTTAAGAATTATGTTATAGTTTCCATTTTATTTAATTTTGATTACATAACGCCGTACATAGATATGTAGCTATTAGGCAGATGTGTATATAGAAAGTTTATTAACCACTTTATTACTAAAGGAATGCAAGACTCCTCACAATTTCTTAGTTTCAAGGAAATATTTAATTTATAAAAATACATTTAAAAATAATGCACTTACTGAATATATAAGATTCAGTATATACTTACAATAATTGGCTACAATCTGTGACACATTTTTATATGGAATGTTTTGAAAAGTAAATATAGAAAGGTTGTAAGGAAACATTGAGGTAATAGGTAGCGTAATAAGTTAAAAGCAACTCACGCAATTAAATTGTGATTTTAAAGTGCATAATTATGTAAAATAATAATTTGGAAAAAAATGTTTGATGTTCAGTTCAGAGAGCAAAATCACCAAATAATTCTTCCATAATCCCTCGACATTAGGATTAGTTTCGTTATAAATTCATTGATTTTGTTTTAGTATAAGGGTCAGCGGTAAAGAGGCAGAGTTATGCCTCAGTACTGCACAAGATTTGATAATTTTGCAAACGATTAAGCTCTTTATGGATTAATCACTCTCAATGTAATAATTAAATACGTTTTATTAATTTTGTGTTGGAATCCCTTCTATTACTCTTTTATATTTGTAATAAGTAAAAATTATTTTTATTTACACTGAAAGTGGTCAAATTCGGAATAAACAAATAAACAGTTGTCTCTCACCTACACTGATTTTTAATTACATGATGTTTTTTTCTGAGGTCAGAAATCCGTGATGCAAAATAAAAAGACAGAGAAAATTTGTACTCCTTTCAACGATATAATAAGAATTTAGATTCATCGAACAATTAAATTCAATGAGCAGTTAACCGTAAAATTTTGAATACAGTATGTGAAAAAATTATAAAATTGTTCAACAATAATTGGTGTTAGTAAATTAGTTATAAATAAAGTCAAATGATAGATGAAACGAAAAAACGGAGACAAGACTGAATAATAGTCGAATCATTGCTCACTACAAAGCGCTATGCATATGCTTCCTGATAGATGTCAAAATTGAGTTATTAAAAAGGCGTACATAAAAATTTATATTTACATAAAAAAAGTAATAAAATATATTGAACCGTGAATTTATTGTTTTCAAACCTAGAATTTAGAGTAAAACCACAGACGCTATGAAAGATAATATGAATACCAGAAGGAAATAATTGAAAGAACAAACGAATATACAATGGGCAATTTTAAATAAGCTCCAATTCAATCTTATATCAGCTCATAAGTAACTAGCTAAAGTCATATTTCAAAGAAACTTGGTAATGATAAAAGGCACAGGTTAGAATTAGTAAGAAAAGAAAATTTACAAGAATACAAAAATGTTGTCATAACACGAGCAGTGCCTATGATAAACAAAAAGTACAGAATTATGAAAGTACGGAAATGATCGTTGAGGTTCTCAATCAGACACAATAAGATGGTACTTAGTACAAGTTAGGTTTTCTTCTTTTTGTATGTAATAAAGTGGTTAATAAACATTTTATTATATATGAAAAATAGAAAATGTGTTCGAATCAAGGTGGATGGCGATCCACTTTCATTCGAATTATCACTGTTTACTCTACCTAGGTGGGAATGGTGTGAAGATATGGACAGAAAGCGTGAAGTCTGCTTCAGATGCGGAATTAATAACTAAGGCAATATTTTATGAAAGAGATCAAGAGAAACGGACAAACAAAAAATTAAATAAATGATATTTCTTCGTTATGTAAGAAACTTTGGAGAAGAGATATTTTATGGGAAAAAAAAAATTCTGTGCACAAAAATATATATGTACGGGGAAAGATTGAGGATTTCTCAACCTAGAAAATTAAAAATAAATTGAAAACTTAAAAAACAATTCTTTTCCAAGTTCAATACATCTTTGACATCTTTTGTAAAGGTTTTATCTAATAAAAAACAGATTTTACTTTTACTATCAAATTACTTTCTACCCCTTTTTCCAATTTGTTATGGCTCTCAAGCGTTTTTTTATCTTTTTCCTTGTCTTTATTTAAGAGTTAATATTATTTCGAGAGGAAAAATCGAAGTATCAACATTTTCTATTATTTTATAAAATGCATTCTACGTTAACTTATTCACAAACCAATTATCTAGAAGTAAACAAATGATGAGGGAATGAAGATTAAAATATACACAGATAAAAGGTAAGGATAATTTGTAGCTATATTTATTAACCTAACTTATCAATTGATCTCATGTTGAAATGTCGAAATTATTACATGTTAAAATGGTAACGTTATTATTTATTGAATATATATGAATGATTATACCTGAATTATTTATTCCCTTAGACCATAAATATATTTATTCAAGCACTTTAATTAAACTTACTTAATATTTCGGACAATTGTGTTAAAATAAATTCAGTGAAAATGGAAATTGAGTATTTCTCTTAATCTGTTCTCCTTTCCTGGAACTGACAGAAAATTATCAATTCTAGAAAGGGAGAACAAATTAAGTGAAATACTGAATCTCTACTTTCCTGAATTCATTATTTTTGGAAAGATTCATTGCAGATATCGCAAAAATATAAATTTTCGTTGAAGATATATTACATGTCTTTAGGATTTACTCTAAAATGAACATAATATTAAAAATGACTATTAACTTTTTTCTTCGGGTTTAAATAGATACTTTGACTGTAATTATAAAAATATATATGGATAGTAGTACATCATATGATAAGTTGTGCATCAAGATGAAACATATGGGTATTAAAATACAGATGAATAAAGATATAACAAAACCGTAATTATCAAAATTTTATCTACGTAGCTATATTCATTATCATTTCAATCTGCTAATTTTAATAGTAATCAATTATGATTTAGTAAGACGATAGCTTCAAAAAAATCTTATTTTATATTTTTTCAGCTGTTTTTATAAACGATACTTAATATTTTTGACCTGTGTACAAAATAAAGTATTGAAAAATAGTCGTAAATTTTATAATAAAGAACGCTGTCAATTTCTGTGGAATTTACATAATATCATTTCAAAATGGGCGAAAAGATCTTCGATTAATGGCAAATTGATAAATGTTAATATATTCCCGTAAAAAACAAAATACCAAGTTAGAATCTGAAAATTAGAAGTAGCACGTTGACAAAAAATAACATCACAATATATTCAGAAATTGTTTGCAAATATCTCACAAATTATACTACGAAGTATTAAGTTACAGATTGAGAAACGCCAGTATATTTTAAATGTTTCAGTTAAATCGTTCCTTTTAATGAATTTAAACAATAGTAGCAGTAAATTTATTTACTGATGTTAACTTTTTCTCGTCTTTCTTTCGTGCTTTCATGGATTTTGGATTTTAAATTTCAAATAGAACCTTATTTATGAAAAAATTACAAATTTTAGATCCACTGGAAGTACTCTTTAAGTTTTCATTACTTACGCCACAATACCAGCGTCTCCCGCGCCATGTCGCTACATGAACTGGCATAAATTTCTAGGCATCAAAAAAGAAAAGAATGGATGTGACTAGTGGGACCGTTTTATTTAAAGGATCTTAGTTAATCTCCTTAAACGTAACGAGTTGGTTTATCCACGTACTCGTAAATTTCAGTTATCCAGTAACAATTTAAAAATTTGTACACCTTTCTAATCAAGCCAACTTAAGAACGAAAATGGAGTGAAAAGATAAAGCAAACAGAGGAGGTATGAAAGTTGGTTACAAGATAACAGGTTCAATTTACTTTGTAGTGGATTGAGTTTTGTTCGGCTGATTATTTTTTATAAAATAAATATAAAGTTTCCAACCAGATTATAAAAAACTTTTTTCGCTTAAAAGTTTATTTAATCGATTTATATTTTTTATAATTAAAGCGACAAATAATTTTAATTGTATTGAAATTTGATGTATAAAATCGTTAATTGATTTTTGTCCCTTGAAACATTCAAGATGTCTATAAACACAGTCATATTGGTAGAAGACTATAAATAATTCTTAAGTCAGTTTCCCTCACTGGATATAGGAAAATAAATCAATTCCCAACGTTTCTCCACCCCACCACAGACTTAATCAAACCGTGTTATTTATTCACGCGCATCCTATTCTGTCAGTATCCCCGGAGATGGCTCGGCAACGCGGGACCGCGCCCGCTACGCACGGACTGAGTGGACGCATGTAGCTGAGACGGCCCTTGCCGAATCTACTGATTAATGCCTTTGTCTTAATTTCATGTGAATTACATTAAATTACTTCCACGACTACCTCTCGTGAACAACAATTCGTATCGGCTAGTAGCATTGACGCAAAAGAATATAAACAGTTTTATAAAGCAAGAAGAAGTATAGTGGAATATCATGTATTTTATTTTTTTTTCATTCATAGATTGCAATCTGTGAATAATACGATATAAAAACATTTTACAACTGTTATAATGGATCCCCATTTTATGTTTTATTTAGTTTTCTTTATTTATTAAAAACCTAACTTATAGATTGATCCAGATGGTTTTAAAATGCTATAAAATAATAAGAAAACAGAGAGAAAAAATTAATTAAGAGTCTAAAACTGAAATGTTGCTGAGATGCCAAACCCATTAGACCATTTTATAAAAGAAGTATATTTTGTTTTTTTTCTTACGTCTAGCTATAAGTATAAAGATGGTTATTTTTTTCTTCATTTGCCTCTCTTTAAAGTGCTATACGAATCATAAAAACAAAAATAAAAAATAAGTGGATCAAAATTGAATAGTTTTTTTATGGCTGCAATATTGAAATATAAGCATATTTCAATTGTTTGCTTGTAGTAGTAATTGCTTGTAGTAGTAAAAGTAAAGTACACTGTACTATGTAGTTCTACAATATCCTTCAATAAAATTATTGGGAATATTTTTAGCGATATAAGAAGCATATATATAAACATATTTTACTTAATAACCTCAATATAATATGTGCGAACCCGTCATACATGAACAAATGACAAGTTGGCATAAAACCAGCTTTTATCAGAACAGTCAAATATCTCGTTTGTGTATTATTCAGTTGTTAATACGTTTCCACTAGCTGGCTTAGCCTTACCACAAGTAATCATTTCTGCCGCTGCAATAGAAACCCGGGTCATATTTCCTGATCCCGTTAGATTCGTAGATATATGTCAAAGTTTATATGCGACGTTTAGATTAGTAGAATCTGAAATTGATTGATACTAATTTTTAACAGAGTCGACTTAATTTCTATTATATAAGATTAGATTTTTAGTGTTAGCATTACTTTAATATCAGTATCTTAGAAGATACTAGAAACAATCGTTTCATTTTAATAATTAATCTAAATGTATAAATATATTGCTTTCGACCGCGCATTTCATTACATAGTTAGCAAACAAATGTATAAATTGTAGGAGGTTATTTATTGCACTCGGAATATGATTGCATGATTTTTTTATTATAATTAACTAGCTTTTGCATGCAGCTCTATTTTTACCACGTATGTATATTTGAATCAATTTTATAAAAGAAATAAAAAATCATACTAATTTTCATTTTCCATTTTACACGCGTAAGGTTTGTATTTTTAAAAATAATTTTTTGTAATACGGGAATATGAATAAGCCTACAGTACTTCCTTATAAACTACATTTTTTACTAATTTCGTGGTCGGTGCCAGTAAGAGCAAGTTAGAGCACTGACACAGAAGCAAGCCACATAAAATTGACCACGGGAAACAAACCCCCTCTCTTAAAACACCTCAGCCAATTTAAGAGTCTGGCCCTGTGATTTATTAATTGTCATAGTAAAGAAGACATTCGCTGGAAATTTAATTATTTTAAATTCGAAAGATAGGTCGCTGGATATCATGGAGATTCGGGGCATGAAGACCGTCTCTCTCCTAGTGCACTCAGTCAATAAAATATCTTCTAATACGTTCGGATTTAAGACTTTTATTTGAAGCCTGGTTCCATTAAAACGTTTTGGTGGCTGTAATTTTTTTAACAACATAATGGGTGTGAACATTCAACCGTTAACATCCGCATTTATCTACAACTCCAAAAAATTTAGTTACCGCATACGACCGTCCATGACGTCTACCCTCATGCGTCAGCCCGCGTTCGGGTCACAATCTCGGACAAACCGCCCCCCCCCTCCTCCCTCGTTGACCCGAGACCCTCGCGCTCTTTCCACTTACCTTGCCGCGCACGCAATGCTTTGTGATGGACGATACACAAAACTAGAATTTATTTTTCTCGAATCGAGAAAATTATTTATTACTTGTTTAAATGGATGTCAGAAATTATCCTTGCAATAATTAAATGTAATTATATTAGGGCACACTCTCGCCTTACGGTCTTCCATACAATCTTTTATCCCCTATTTCACACCTCCAATAAACACATTAATTTTTGTTATTACCAAAGAGCGTCAATCTAAAATTTCAAGTATCTAACTTCCAAACTGAAGTAATTTCATACACTCTTTTAACCTATACTTTACCCCTTTGGGAGTAGAATGTCCAAAAACCAAAAAAAAAAAAAAAGAACATAAATTTAACGTTCACATGTCTAACTTACAAACCTAAGACATTTTATACAAATTTTCAACCCCTATTTTACCCCATAGAGTTAAAATTTCCAAAATTCTTTCTTTGTACTCAATTACGCAATATGATGAACCTATTTTCGAAATTTCGGGATTCTAGGTTCAGCGGTTTCGGCTATGCGTTGATCTCTGGGTCAGTAAGTCACCTTCCTCTTTTATATATAAAGATATGCTAATGACAGCATATGCCATTTATTTTACAAATACCCTGATCCGCACGTATTAATGAGACATTCAGGCGCTGAAATATTGTATAACTAAAAGTGCACACTCCGCGTTATTAATTTTTGTACTAAATAAAAAATTGTAAGGAAACGGTAAAAACAAAAAAAAACTTAAATATGCAGAGAACGGAGAGAAGAAGCTGGTAGACCCACACAAAACGGAGAAGAAAAAAGTAAGTTTTTGTAGAGAATATCCAGAACAGTCTTTTTTCCAGAACAGAAGTTTTTGTAGAGAATTGCTCGTAAAAATTATATAACATCATATATATTAATACGCTAAGGTTAAGATGTTACTCTCCCTTTTTAGAAAAAACCTCACGACTAATCCACATAAATTATATATCATTTTATAGATAATTGCTTGCTCTACCGGCATCCACAACTAAAAAATTTATTATTGCTATTCTTTTTGCAAATTAATTAATTATTAAAATTATATACACAAAACAGCAATGCTGCCATCTAACAGCTCAACGTCAATATGATTGACGGTCGGTAAAATTTTTGTTTAATTTCAAATCCACTCACGTATAAATAAAGTGGCGCTTTAGCTCAATGCTTTTGATACTTGCGCCTCTATATGTCAATTTTAGTAAAATATTTGTTTGATCTGTCATCTGAGCTTCATAATGGAATAAATGATGCGAAGACTTCGCACGGGTCACGCTAGTAATAAATAATTGCGAAAGCTTCTATTCTGATAGTTATCGAATCTATAGGAAAAAGAATCACTAAATTCGGTCAACAATCGCGACTTGTAGAGTTTATCCTCATGCGCGCATACAGACTAACAGCCGGAGACGCACTTTATTTTTCAAGGGAAGTTTACATTACAATAAACATTTAAATACAAGAAAATAATTTTATCATTTTTATTTCAGCGGAATAAAAAAGATATATTACGAGTTATCCACTATTCAAAACCGGCGGAGTTATAATTACGTCAGTGGTTAAAACTCGATGCTGGTCAATAATAAAGTATACACCCGCGGGGCGTGTAATTCCATTAAACACGAGAATGGCTTTAAAGGTTCACTAGGGGCTTAACTGGAATGTTGAGCGGGCTGGACTCAATCGCGTGTAACCTCATTCATTGAAAATTGAGGTCGCCAGAGCGCACTCGATGAAAAAGCTTTCCTGTGCCGCACCATCTCATTTCTTTAGATGTTCACCTCCCTCGCCTACTTTCTTCTGCTCCATGTTTATTTCACTGCTATTGCAAATACCAAACCTACTTTTCAATATGTTGAGAGAATTTTTATGTTTCTTACTCTCTGTTTTTGTTCTCTCTTAATCAATTGTTTCTTACCCTAGTATGGCACAACTTTTACAATTCTGAATACTGCATTATTACATTTAAAAATCCCATTATTTGCCTTGTATCTATTGTATATATATTGAACAGGTACACTAAAGTAGTATTTGGATGTTCCCAGATTTTAAATTAATATTGGAATATATTAACTTTGACTTGATTTTCTTTCGAACTGTTAAAATTAATTATTTGGCTAATGCTAGTGCGTGCGTGCGTAGTGAGTAAAACAAAATTGAAATTACTCAAGATGAAAAATAAAGTTTGCACAATGTGATATATAGATTAATAAGGAATATTTTTAAATTCTACCCTCTTGCCAGGAAGAACATAAGTAAAAAATACCTGTGGAAAAACTGATACTGGAAATTTTTCTGCATGCCGGGTATTATCGTGTCATGAATGCAGGGCAACACTTCAAAATACCGTAGTTAAAAATGCTTAATTGTCATAATTCGACATTCATATATATGAATACTTGGGCTGCCAATAGTGAAAAAACATTCTATTGTAACCCGTTAGAACTTAATGAGTTAATAAATAGGTATTTAAAAATAAATAGTTATAATTCAGAGTATATAGGCAATCTGTGAGGGTGGTGTAAAATTAACAGACTGATTTATATAAAACGAATTCAATGTGAATGAGTTGCATGTCCCAATAAACCTAATATAACCCTACTAGCATTATCGGTAAGATTAAAATTTATAATAGAGAAACTCCTTCGGAAATGTTAATATCATTACTTGTTTAATTCGATATTTTTATAATTTCTTTTCAAATATTTTGTATGTTTAATTAGTACAGGCTAATGTAACCTCGCTTAAAGGAATTAAACTGATGTGATAATAATATAAATAAATAAATACTTATGCAAAAAAATGCTTAATATACGTAAATCAGATACAACAGTCGTTCGGCTCGTGGACTTACTCGTATATCAGAACGCAAGAATAATTTAGTATCTTTGTATTCGCTTCCTACCACAATATACTCTCATAGGCAACTCTTGCGTTAGCTAACGAGTTGTTACCCCGAATTGTTGTTACAAAAAATATTTGAAGACATATATGTCCCAAAGGAATCAAACTATATAGGCACCATCTTTATTTATGACTCGCGACTTCACTTGGGTTATGCAAATGGTTTATCAAATTGATTTTATGCTTTATTTGTCTTCTTTCCATTTCTTTTTTATTTTTTTTTATATTCATTTACATGTTTTAGTCGCATTTTTTATTTTGTTTATTGCAGTTTTTATTTATCATATGGTTTTTACATTTTTTATTTTTTTCTAACAATATGTCCTAGAGTCACTGACGAGAAAATTTTGTATTCAAAACGATTTCAATCATTCCAAAAATTGTACTTCTGGGAGCTGGAATCGTTTGAAAACGAATGATGCATTGTTTGGAACGGTTGGAATAAGCGAAAGACGTGCCAGTAGTCCGGATGCGGGCCGCTAAAGAGTATTACTTCGATGATATCACATCGCAATCCCTTTACTATTAGCTTTGCGTATTTGCACAAAGTGGGCTTAAATTAATAGCATAGGGTAATAGCATGAGTGGGACGTCAGTTTTTAACTTCAATAATGTGGTTGGTTAGACTAGGTTTATTGAATTTAAAAACTTATAGTAATGGACAATTATGTGATGAATATTTGAACAGGATGGAAATACTTGTATAATTTTTATCAAAAAATAAAAAAGAATCTGTTAAATTCATTACTAGTGGAAATGATATAACCCATGTTTGCATTAGGGTCAATATTTGCTCCTATACTCAGTTCATTTGTTTAGAAAAAGATGTGTAGCATTTAACAATCAATAAAGCATCTACACCACAGTTAAACAATAAAATAATAATTTATTCCAATTACCCGATTAGTGAAACAAAACCACACATTCATGCAAATGTAATAAAACCCAGTATAGGTTTGCATTTGTTCATTCAGTCCTTAGCTTTTTCGAAAACAACAATTAGATACAAAGGAAGAAAAATTATTTATTTACCTACTTTAATGTATACAGTTGATACATACGGCGGACTTGTTGCTACGAGAGCAATCTCTAAGAGCCGATGAGAAAATCAGTACAACTCCGCTCGACGAACGGCCGGAAATCGAATCCGGATTCCCGCTGGAGGCCATGCTGCTAAAATTCTATTCAGAAATATTTTTGTGAAACGTAAAGGTTTCTCTCTCACTTTTATAATTTCTATATTTTCTACGGCAGATAAATGTAGCCTACGTTAAAACGCAGGGTATCATTCATTGCCAAGTGAAAAAAATATTAAATTTGATTTGGAAACTTTTGAAAATATGTCAATCAAACAGGCTAATGTTCTTTACTTTTTTATTACATTAGTATCGATTTTCCGCCATCTCATAGAATCCAGAGTACGTATTTAGCTTAAAACTCTGTTAACTTGCATTATTAAAATTAAAAACTGACGTCCCAATCATACTATTACCCTATGCTACTAATTTAAGCCCACTTTGTGCGTTTGGGAAAAGGGTTTGCGATGTTTGCGATGATCCGGATAACTGGGACATCTTTCGCTTATCCCAACGGTTTCGAACAATGTATCATTCGTTTTCAAACGATTGCAGCTCCCAGAAGTAAAATTTTTGGAATGATTAGAATCGTCTTGAATTCACACTTTTCTCTTCAGTGACTCTATGACATATTGTCAGAAAAAAATAAAAAACATAAAAACCATATAATAAATAAAAACTGCAATAAACAAAATAAAAAATGCGATTAAAACATGTAAATGAACGTAAGAAAAATAAAAAAGAAATAGAAAAAAGGCAAAGAAAGTATAAAATCAATCTGATAAACCATTTGCCTAAGTGAAGACGAGAGTTATAAATAATGATGGTGCTTATATAGTTTAATTTCTTTGAAACATATAAATTCATTCATTGGTTTATCGAATTAAACGAGTAATGATATTACCATTTTAATTTCCGAAGGAGTTTCTCTATTATAAATTGTAAACTTACCGATAATATTGGTAGGGTTATATTAGATTTCTTTCTTTCGATATTCTTTTATTGGGACATGCGACTCATTCACATTGAATTCCTTTTATATAAATCAATCTGTTAATTTTACACTACTTTCACAGATTGCCTATATACGCTTTGAATTATCACTATTGATTTTTAAATAACCATTTGTTAACTCATTAAATTCTAACGGGGTAAATTAGAATTTTTTTCACTATTGGCAGCCCAAGTATTCATATATATGAATGTCGGAATATGACAAATAAACATTTTTACCTAGGGTATTTTGAAGTGCTGCCCTGCATTCACGACACAATTTCCGGCATGCACAAACATTTCCAGCATCTATTTTTTTCCACAGGTATTTTTGATTTATATTCTTCCTGAAAAGAAGGTTAAATTTCGAAGAATTTCATATTAATCTATATATCACATTGTGCAAACTTTATTTTTCATCTTGCGTAATTTCAACTTTGTTTCACTCACTACGCACGCAGGCACGAGTATTAGCCAAATAATTAATTTTAACAGTTCGAAAGAAAATCAACTCAAAGTTAATTAATTCTAATATTAATTTAAAATATGGAAACATCCAAACACGACTTTAGTTTATATACAAGGAAACAATGTAATTTTTAAATTTAATAATGAAGTATTCAGAATTATAGAAGTTGTGCCATACTGGGATAAGAAACAATCGATTAAGGGAAGACAAAAATGGAGAGTAAGAAACATAAAAATTTTCTCAACATATTGAAAAGTAGGTTCGGTATTTGCAAAAGCAGTGAAATAAACATGGAGCAGAAGAAAGTAGGTAAGGGAGGTAAACTTCTAAAGAAACGAGACGGCGCGGCACAGCAAAGCTTTTTCATTGAGTGCGCTCTGGCGACCTCAATCTGCAATGAATGAGGTTACACGCGATTGAGTCTTGCTGGCTCAACTTTCCAGTTAAGCTCCTAGTGAGCCTTTAAAGCCTTTCTCGTGTTTAATGGTATTGCACGCCCCGCGGGTGTATACTTTATTTTTGACCATCATTGAGTTTTGACGACTGACGTAATTATAACTCGGCTGATTTTACAAGTTATCCACTCGTAATATAGCTTTTTTATTCCGCTGAAATAAAAACGATAAAATTATTTTCTTGTTTTTAAATGTTTATTGTAATATAAATTTCCTTTGAAAAATAATGTGCGTCTCCGGCCGTTAGTCTGTATGCGCGCATGAGGATAAACTCTACAGGTCGTGATTGTTGACCGAATTTAGTGATTCTTTTTCCTATAGATTCGATAAAATTATCAAAATAGAAGCTTTCATAATCATTTTTTTTGTAATATAATTTTCAGAAACAATCTTCAGAAACAATTTCTCTACAAAAACTTACTTTTTTCGATGACTGTTCTAGGTCTCCGTTTTGTGTGGATCTACTAACTTCTTCTCTGTGTTGTCTGCAAATTTAAGTTTTTTTTTGTCTTTACCGTTTCCTCACAATTTTTTATTTAGTAGAAAAATGAATAACGCGGAGTGTGCACTTTTGGTTTTACAATATTTCAGCGCCTGAATGTCTCATTAATACGCGCGGATCAGGGTATTTCTAAAATAAATTTAAACATTAGCATATCTTTATATATAAAAGAGAAAGGTGACTGACTACGCATAGCCGAAACCGCTGAACGTAGAATCCCGAAATTTTTGGAAATAGGTTCATCATATAGCGTAAGTGAGTACAAAGAAAGGAATTTTAGAAAGTCTAACTCTATGGGGTAAAATAGGGGTTGAATATTTGTATAAAATTTCTTCGGTTTGTAAGTTAGACACGTGAAATTTTAAATTTACGCTCTTGGTATGTATAAACAATTCTAATGCCCTGTAACTTTTCTGCCAGGTTCTAATATTTTTAAACATGGAAAGAAACTGGTAATAGCTTCATAGCGCAGATATCAGAACGAATGTATCTGTGCAAAAAGGTGTTTTATGACAAACGTGGAGCTATGCTACCGTCTTTCTGTACATAAGAATGATCATCACCCAGCACTATTGGTGAGTATTCCTACTGTATTGCATTTTAATTTTTAAATCTTCTTCAAATATTTATTCCTGTGCCAACTGGAATGTCTCTAACGAAAAGGATGTATATCTTTATCTTCTTCTGTCTGAAATCGATTGGAGCAATTTATACTTAATAAATAATGTAAGTACCTCTGTCGACTATTTTTACCATCGGGTTTATACCTGTAGCAATGCATGTGTTCCTTTAAAAACATTCAGACTTGCAAACATACAGTATGGAGTCTAGTTCACTTGATTTTTGATATTATACCCGAACATGATTACGGGATGATTTGCTTTGCTATATATATATATATATATATATATATATATATATATATATATGTATGTATGTATATGTATATGTATATATAATATGGAAGTAAACTTGAAAGAAAACTGTAAATCGTTTTGGTCGTATACTATCGCCCAAAGAGCGAGTAGCGGCACTCTTGACATCGTTTCATGTGGCGGCATTATTATTGGCGGTCCGGTGGCAGCTGAATCTTCGTTAAGCACTTCCGGTCGATCTATATTGAGAACGTTATTTAACTTGACTTCCCTTTGACGGCGTCTTGCTACCATGGCGGAGCCGACATTGATGTCACACAGATTACTGATATTGTCTTATCACTTGTTTCCTCCAAGGCAACGTTTTTTATTAAACCTTTGTAACATATATTCAATAAGGTGTTGTCATCTGGCCTTCATACATCATGAAAAATTATTCGGGTAATGCCCATATCTTAGAATAGAAATGCTTGTGAAATGACTATTTTTTTGACGGAATGCGATCCTCTCTGCGCTATCTAAATTATTTGATTTCACCTTACATTGCAACATCTATTTGAGCTACCTAAACGTATATAATCAGATTTATGACAAACTATTGTTTGGTTGACTATATTTTCTATCAGGTTGATCACGGGTTTCAAACCGATATTGCGTATTTCGGCTACCAGAAAACTTTTGTTTGCCTAGTCAATGACATCTGATTCAATCGCAGGACGTAGCTGCTTTCTCTTTTTCACTCTTTTGTAATTGACTTCTCTGTCCTACTCTTTGTGTCTTACGGATACAAAGCAGTATGTATGTAAATTTAATTTTACATCTGATTCTTATTTCACGCGTTCAGCAATCAACAAGTAGGAATCTAGGTCCTTTACTGTTCATTTTGTTATTTTTTATGGTTTACGTGTTATTTTTATAGTTTTTTAAGAATCAATATATATTTTATCTTTTTAGAAAATAAATTTGTATTTTTAGTAATAATAACAAATCTTTAAATAATACCTCACAATGTAAGAAAAAAAAATGAAATCGATAATATTCAAATTGCAAAAAAATTCAAAAAACTTCACTTTTTCTTCGAGATTTTAAGGATGATAGCTTGCAATAACTGTCCTAGTCATATGTACACCTTTATATGAGTGTAAGTATATACAGTTAATTATTATATCTTGAATTTAATTTGATTTATATCTTTTTTCCTTCAATTTAAATAAAATAATAGAAAATTGTTTCTATGGATACAATTTTTGTTGAAAATTGATTCAAAAAGAATTTTTTTCACCCTATCGTTTGGAAATAATATAAATTGAAGGCCTCATAATATTCTTTTTCATAAATATTTATGAATATATTTTGTAATATAAACATTTGCAGGTATTAATTTTGTTACGTTTTTAGGAATAAGTACCTTAAAAAAAATAAGAACTTTACAAGTCTTTATTTCTACGCCTGTCTGTCTGTCTCAAAAGTTTTTATCAGTATTAATTTGAATTTTTACATAGAAATTTCATTTAAGGAAAAATTATAAAGGATATTAATCTTCATATATTCCAATAGATATCACTCAAAAATATCTATAAAGAAATATGATAGGGTCCAACTTAAATTTGCAATTTTTTAAATATTCACACCACTAATTTTATGTTTCAAGTATCAAAAGTACTTCTACACTTGTGATCCCTCCTATTCACTTATCTCCCTTTGATGGGAGGGATGGAAAGGAGGGGAGAGGTAGACGGTCAAAAATAAACAAATACCCGGTATTTAAATAGTTTATTATGAGATTTGACACGAATTTGGTCATTTCGGCGACGTCTATTAAATTTATTTCTGTATTATTATTGAAATGCAGTACCTATTAGTTTCGAGAAATTTGGAAATTCAAATATAATTTTTTTGGTAATGAGATCAGAAGTTATGGATGCAATGTTTGATAAATATTTATTTTCTCATAAAAATGTTATTATGTAAGATTTCCATTAACACGTGTTAACAAGCATTAGAAAAGCAGTTTGTATAGAGTTGTACCTGAGTTCAAGGTGCCGTCGTCCTTTTATATGTTGCGACAAAGAGCATGCTCGGAGCGTCGGTTCCAATAGAAGAAAATAAAAATTAAACCTTACTATTTACATATCATTAAATATTACTATGAATAAATAAAATATGAGTACCCCCTTACTATTTTCCTTAGCCTTAATTTCGTTTTCCAATATAAAAAAAACAATTTCTAATAAATTTGTAGAAATTGGAATGATTCAAGCCGGCAAAAAGAAAGTAGATTATACAATATTTTTATTTGTATCTAACTTTCAAACATACTAAGGATATTCGATAGCAATAACTTAACCTCCCCTCCTTTCGTGCATTCTCTCTTAAATGGAGACCCCAAGAGATTTTATGTTACAATTAATTATTACGTTATAAGTGTTGGCGTCCTGTGCCTTTTGATAACTTCCATCTGTGCATTGAATTCCATCTCAGTGTTGTTTGAAAGGCGGAAACCCATAAATATTTAGAAGATGAAATAATCTCTGAATTAATTTAACATGAAATGAAGAATCGTGTTTTTGACTCAAATATCTATACAAAACTTGGAATGGATTCCTATTTTTAAGTAAAAAGTTACTGAATGTGATTGTGGCTAATAATTAGTTACCAAAACAGTACACGATCTTAAAAAATCACTTTGGAATAAAAAGGTCCCACCAAATCATTAATCTAAAAAAGGAGGAACCAACGTGAGATTAATGACCCGTCTTCTTTAAATTTATCTTAATTAATACCTCTTCTAAGTTTGATGGATATGTCGTCTATATATATTCCGGTTATTTTCATAGAACCTCTTGCGCCAATACTCTCTTAACGAAATTGCTTTCTTTAATCCGAAATATTGTACGCAATAACTCTAACGGCGATTATATAAATGTCTTTATAGTAAATCTAAAAATAAATCCTTATCTACTCCTATTAAATTGATATTGGGTAATTTATAATATAAACAAGTACTCTGCCCATCTACTATTAAATTTTTACTACAGATTTCATTAAGCTGTATGAGAAAGACGCTAATTATGAACACAAAAAAGACACTAAAAAATAATTACCTATAAACATAATAATTTAAAAAGTAAACTGACTCTCAATCTACAGTTTTGCCTATAAATTTCCCAATATACATGCACCACACGAAGTCTTTTCTTAATGCCCATCATCAACTGAATATGGGAACTTGCATGAATATAGGAAGACATTATCTCCTTATTATAAAAGTCACTCATCTGTCGGAGCACGGTCTAAAACTGGTATTTGTTCACGGATTATGAACGTGGAATAACCAAACATTATGTTAGTTTTGATGTGCGAAATTATATCTGACGCATTAAAAAAGGTTTCTTGTAGTTACTGTGGTAGATTTTTTTAAAGGACCATTCACTGCAACTATGATCGCCGATAATCGAAGGGTGACAGATCTATTCATCGAGTAAGATATTATTTATCTGCAACCTTATTTGTAGTAAAGCGTGTGATTTTACTATTGAAATGACAAGAGCAGTCAAGAATAAAACCGGTCCAAATGTTTAACAAAAGGAGGATTTGTGTAAATTACACTAATAAAATGTGCAAAATTACAATTTACTACTGAATCAATCAACCACGTTTATATCACAAACATGTTTGGGCGATTTTGGATTAATAGTAACAGACTTATTCGATTTACGAAGGAAAACCTCATTTCTAGGATCTGAGCTTTCAAACAATGTAACCATGATAACAGCGAATCTTGAATGACAATAATATTTTTCTTTGCCAGCTTCCAGTGACTTTCTGGTAAGCAAAACATAAGTTTTTTTAGACACATTTCTTAAACTATTCCAACGATATTTTTTTTAAATATCGTTGGAATAGTTTAAGAAATGTGTCTAAAAAAAAATTACAAACGGTTACAATGGGTAATATCTATGTAGCAGTATAAAAATAGCCTGCACTTCGTCCAATACCAATCAAATTGGTTTTTCTATGGTTTTTGCAAGATACAGATTTAGACTTTTCGGTGGCATAACCCAAGGTCGGAAAGAATTTCCGAACTTAGAATATAATCGTTTTAATCGTTCCATTGAGCTCTATAAAAGAAAAATCCGTAGTTAAAAGAACGGCCCAATGCAAATTTTATAAGCCGTATTTACGCACCACATAGTTAGATGTAATTCGTACATTTCACATTTAATATTTCCTTTGAAATACCCTCCTTCCCTTCTTTTCATTGGCCTCCTCCAGAGTACTTTTATCGTGTTAATGAAAAAACAGAATTACTTCAAATGGATAATTCATTCCCATTAAGTAATTTTTTCAAATTTAAAATTTGATTTGACATTTATAAACAATTCATTCAACAATAAAAATAACGTATATATGTCCGGGTTTTCCCCATTAATATAAAGTTCGACATATCAATTGATGGAACGGAACGTACACTTTAAGTAAGCTTAAACTTTAAAGGAAAAATAGATGGCCGCAAGGAGCAATTGTTAAGTAAAAACCAAGAAGAAATAGGCAGGAGATATGAAATGTATGACGTACACATATACATATACACACATACGTACACATATACACAACGTTCACATATACATATACAAACACACACATACACACACATGTGTGTGTGTGTGTGTGTAATCATACCCAGAAAACTTTCATCATCTATCTAAAACGAATTACAAAAACGTATTAATTTGAAAACAAATTTATCATTGGTTTTGTAACCAGTATTGATAAACAATGTGAAAAAAGTTTATGGATTACTGACGATATTAAGCAAATCTAAATATAAATTGCAATATTCCACGTGACTACGATTAATTGAAAATGTTTGCATTTCCTTTTAAGCTATAAAAGAAACTTTCCACTCTGTCGATATTCCTCCGTTAATAAGATAAAGAGCTCGCGTACTCGCTATTAGCGTGTCCTCCTTTTCGAATAATGTGCTTATCTTGCAAACACGTATATTTCAACCCCATGAAAATCGTGATGTATGATAATCTTACTTAGCCGGCTAAGTTATGTAATAAATTCGAATCTCCGTTTCTTAAAAATATATACTAACTCATATAACATCATGATATGTCACCTATTAAAATATTCACTACCTCGTCTAATATTATAATGGTGGTGTTAAATAAGTGTAAGAATTTATATATATATATATATATACACATACATATATATATATATATATATATATATATATATACATATATATATATATACATATATATATATATGTATACATCCTAAAAATATTTTCATTTTTTTTCAAATAGAGACCGGAGACTACACACGCGCCGCGATTGAGTTTGAATTATATAGGTCTAATGATAATATAATAAGACATGACTGAGGGCGACATAAAAACCAAAAGCGTGGGACCCAATTTGTTGAAAATTTGTGGTAACCCAAGTTATACAAAATTATTGATTGACGCGATATTCTGACTTCTATAATAACTGCCTTTACTTTAAGGCACCGATAACCTTCAATTAACTCGTGAATCGCAAGTATGTTTGCTTTAATAATGCTTATACGGGTTCAACGCTTATGCGTTTCGCTTTCTACTGATTCTTAGCTCGTTACAATTTTTGTGCTAGTCGTAAACTTAAGTCACGAAAAAAGTTTTTTCCCGAGTAACGCTTGTTCCAGGCGGCCGGACGGATGGACGTAACAAAATTATAAAATACCCTTAAGGAAATAAAGAAACACGCATTTATTTGCATCCAAGAGGAAAACATATAAAACATTTAAAGAATAACGTTTTTGATATAGATTAGTAGTTTTGAGATAGATTATTCTAATTACGAAATATTATTTCTTCTTTTAGAACTAATATATGAACAGTGACACTATACTTGTGAGTCAATAAATATCGAACGATTAAATTGATACACATATTTTTTAATTATTAATTTATTTGAAAACAAAAAATAAAATTATTACGATACCTTTTATAAACCAAATATGGGATCTTAAAAAGGAAATTACACTTCATTATATATTTAATTAATGGATAATCATCGGATAATATCAACATTGTAATAGTATTTTAGATAAAATTAAAATTTTGAGTGATCTCGGAGTAAAAAATATACATGTTAAGTATGCTTGTTATAATATTTTATGTAAAACTTGGATTTAAATTTAATCCCATAAAAACTGCCTATCAAATATAAATGCTGATTTATTGAGAAATACTCGTCACATAGACGGTACATAATAAAAATGAGCTGCTGGATAATACGCACACATAAAATAAAAACGGTGGCATAATTAATTAAAATTAATTTTTACCCCACTTAATTCTCCTGCAGTAAATGATAACACAAATTTTAATCTTCGCAATATGTGATGCGTATTGTAATATATTATAAACAATATTGTTATGAGCAAAATTTGGACGTTTCTTTGTTTCTTTTTTGGGAATTTAGGCAAAGACTACTAATCGTGTTAATATTTCACATTTATATGAAATATTTCAAGGTATTGGAATTAAACCATTTTTATTTGAGCTTGGGTGTATAATTTACTTATGAATAGAATGTAATAGTCAACCAAATTGTCTTCCATCCATGTGGCTAAACAATGTCCATCATAAGTTGTAATCGGAAAAAAATCCCCCATCAAATGTTTTTTATTGGTCTTTTCTATAACGTTAAGTTTGATTCATAACATGGCTTAAACACTCATGTTTCCTGTATGACGGTAAAAGATATACGAACCCTTAAGGGTATACATACAGTAAAAAGTTGTAATTATTGTTGTATTATTTGACATGTTATTATGGAGAAGAATTTGTAACCGTTTGGCAGCGATATAGGATTGAAGAATGAATTTTTTACCTGAATAATTATAAACAGTGCTACGAAGGAGTTACAGTAGAACAAGATGGGGATAATCTCTGAAGAGAAAAGGAAAACGTTGAATAACTAACGTAATATGTAAAGACGTTGTGTGCTGTTTACAAGTCTCAAATGAAAATTGTAGAGTTAGTTATTGGCTGAAAAGTCTATGCTTAAACTTATCGTCTTCCATTAAGAGAGCCAAACGGTATCATCTTTAAAATACTGATGCAATGTGGAAAAAATTTCCTTTAAATTTATTCAGTGTCTAGTGGAGGCAAGGCGCTGCTCGTGAAAGGAAATAATTATTAATGACTCTTCGGAATTATTATTGTGAAAGAATTTTTCTATTAAAGGACTTTCTTTCAAAAGGGTAAGATTGGTTGCCATAATTGTAGATTTGACAAAAGAGATTGCTAATCCATCGATGTTGTAAACATTGTGAAAAAGCTGTTTGTTTCTCTGATTGAAATTAAAGGCCCAAAGAATAGCATGGCTGAAATACGAGCGAAATTCGTAGGTTGTCTAAATGGGTGTAATAGTCACGAAATGATAGTGAGTTAAAATTTAAAAAAAAATTAAACCACCAATATGTGTTTCCCAATAGAAATACATATATTTCAAAATATAATTTCATTGTAATGTAAAATCATATATCAACTTAATTTGAAAACTTACTTAAACTTGGCATTTACATTTGACTGATCGTTATTTTTTTTATTTTATATTCAACTCATGATATTACAAATAAAATTTGTAAATCGACAGGAAATGATTACGCAATTACGTAATTTAAATTTTATAAATTTATTGGAAGTAGCTGAAAAATTTAACGATTTGGCAGTATAACAATGCTACCAAATATACCACTAACAAACATAAATAGTGCGGATAAGTTAATCTGAAAATTTAAATCTGGAAGGTTAGGTAACCAACGGTGTATTTTTTCCATAGAATTAGGTCCCATATGTGATGTACAGGATCGTCTAAGCAGTTGTAAATAATAGCGCTTCGTTACCACCTAACAGCGGTAATAGGGCTAAATAACCGCATAATAACCCTTCGCTTAAACCAAAAGCGTTTAACGTTGTTGCCGGATTTTCTGTCTGAATAAAGCCAAGAAAGTATTTTATTTTAAATAATAGACTTCTTGACAATTTATTTTAATCCAATCTTCGACAAGCCAGAGGTTTTACCCAAGCCAGGGACAGGTCGAGGAAGTCACATCGACAAACAACTTCATAATTTTTATTTGCGGTATGAATGCATGACGCGTTTAGTGGGTTGAGATTGAATAAGTCAAAAAAAACGGTTAGAGGCCGGTCATATCATAGAGGGAGCACATTTGGGCTACCAGGTCGACACTGTTTTTTGTTTGATTATAAGTTGTTATTTCTGGCTTACGGCAGTTTCGTGTACGTTGCATCTGTTTGTTTAGTATCTCTTTCTTTTATGTGTTTATTCCTTATGTAGTCTACTTTTATATTTGTATTTTTGGTAAGAATATCAATTATATTGTCGTCCAAAAATAAGGAAACCAGTCTTGCGGAGTAGTTTTTTTCCGGGCTATTCCTTTAGGACCGTGGACAACGAAAACAATATTATGTTCGCTTGCTGCTCGTCAAAGTGATCTTCTTTGAACTCAAATGATCTGCGCAAATTTTATTCTGATCGTCTTCTTCAGCTAGCCACGCCTCAATCTGAGCTTGACGCCGAGCACTCATGGTTATTCTAAAAATATATATTAATTTTAAGTGTCTAATCATCATAAACACACCTGTAGTCAAACTACCATATTTATAACGTAGAATAAACCATAAAAAACAGAAAAGAAGAAAAACAATATGTTCAAAATACTTACGTAATTAGTCGCGCTGCATACAGGTGTAATCCACGGACTTTACGGACCTCCTGCGATACAAACCACACGCGACCGACGTTCGCGCACCACTGAATGCTTTATTCAATTATTCAACTTAAAATACCTAGAAGCGCTCGTAATTTACTTTGGCGGTTTTTGACAAATTTTCTATTTAATACGTGTGGATTACATATGTAATCCACGCGGCCACTCCTGGGTTAAAGAAAACTTTTGCGACAAAAATTTATTTGTAATTCGGACAAAAGTGGGATTATTTCGCAAAACTATTTCGCATATTTAATGTATATATATATATATAGAAAGATGTATAAATAAATATACGTAGGTGTGTGTATATATATCTATATATAATATATTGATAAAAAAAATTTAAAGTAGTATTCTTCAGTACACCATTAATTAATTATTCATGAAAAAAATCAAGCATCGCAAACAATTACTATTTTAATTATTATTTTTAGACATCATTTTTCAAATAACTTTTTACTTGCATCAATAAAAAGTGTTGATTCATTCTTTTTCGTTTGATATATTTTCGTATTCAGAAAATTGTACTTTCGCGTTCCTTAAAATTTGTCGTAAAAAACTTAAAAAAACTTCTTGAATACGAATCGAATATTTTCAATCTCTTTGCTTTGACACACAAAAGGGTACCTATTGCATTTAGTTAAAATCGGTTTAGCTGTCCAGGAGATCTAGTCAAAGAACTAATTTTTAACCAACTGCTGGTGATCCTTGTTGGACAATTAAGACTCTACTGATTAAATGTTGACAATTGGTGCGATGACAGAATATTGATGAGAGATTATCTTCGTTAAATATATTTCTCTACGAGTGATAGCCATATGATTGTGTTGTTCTTAACTTATTTTATGCAATAAATTAATATAATTATTAAAAATAGTAATTATTATTGTAAATAACTTGCTTCGGTGAAGAATTACATTTTAGAAACAAAATTTAATTAAATCTAAGTTTTTCATTAAGCCTTCCAATCTTCACGTTGATTCGAATATTCTTTTCACCCTATAAGCAATGCATGTATTATAGAAGTCCATTTTGGTGGATAAATGTTGATACTCAGATATTTGTGGTTAAAATTACATTTATACGTTTTTCGCAAACACATGAATATTTTTTTTTAAATTTTATTAAAGAATGAGCCATGAGATATATCAATCAAATACAATGATGGTAGCTTACCACAAGATTAATTTAGAAACATTTTTACTTTCAATAAATTTACTTTCTACATTAGTCGAAATATTTCATTCCAAGCACTACGTAATATGTTACCTACATTTTTTAGTAAGATGTGCGGCCTGGAAAAAAATTAGTTTTTTCTCCTGAAAAAGAAAAAATGAGTTATGTCTGTAGTTGCATGTCAAGATGACCAATTATCAATATAACATCAAAACATAAAATATTTGCAAAGGAAAAAAATTCACTTCTCTACGAGAAAAGTCGCATGTTTGTTTTCTTTCTTTATCTGGAGTTGTATTTGGTAATTAATAAAATAATGCAAAAGAAAATGATATTTTTAACCTAAAAATTCATACGAACATAACGCAATACACATTAACCCAACTAAATGAATTCAACTATGTTAGCTTCTGCACTATGTATTAAACGTTTATCTAGTATAAAAACCTAATTTTGCTCTCAAATAATAGTTCACTAAACATAAGTAAAGTAATATTAATTTATTTAGAAGTTAATAAAGAATTTCAACAAGTTTATTTTATGTGAAGTATTAGAAATTATTATCGTCCATTTCAATGCAGTGAATTTAGTATGTCATCCGTCATTTCAATTGCGGCCACACATTTTTATAACCTTTTTAGCTATAATTGCTTTTTTTTAACATATTGAACTACTTCAATGCCTCCGTATGACTAAAAATAGGGTTTTGCACGCTACAATTACAATTATTCTTAGAAATCTCTGTCACGCATGCACGCATGATATACAGTCATTTTGTTTAAATCTCTGAATGGTTCATATTGACTGCTGTAAATGGTTTGTTAATAACTTAGCTGATGAAATTAACATATGTGTAGGTAGGTGTTTTAGCGAGTAGCTTTTTATCATTTTGATATTGCAAAATTAAGGTCATATTTAAAAATAATGTGACTAATTATAAAATTTCATGTTATTTTATTAAAAATAACCAACAAACATTAAAAATATCCTTATAAATAAATAATACAAAATATTTTATTGTGCCCTGTCTGTCCAATTAAGTCTATAAGTTTGTTCGCATCAAAAATGTTGGAAGAAATTATTTAACATTGCATGCAAAAGATAGTTTTATTCATGTAACATACGTGGATACAAAAATCTTAAGAATTTAGTTGTACAAATATATATATGCAATAACAACGGAAATATTTTTACAATCGTAAATATATCTACTGATCAACTGAGAAGATAAACAAAAAACCTTGGTTTGTAAATAGTTTAATAACCATCAAACCAAGAAAATTTCAGGAAAAATACCTGGGATTAATACTAAGTTCATTGCAAGTATTTACAAACATCAGATCACAGTAATAATGTACAATATCCGAGCATACGTCACGTTTTATAATACAGAATAAAATATCTCAAACCAATGAATGCGATTGTTGCAACGGTGGTATTTCTTTTACAAGTGTTTTCCTGAAACAAAATTTTTGTACTGATAATTTAGTTCAGATTCTCTAAATTTATAGCCAGACTAATTTTCATTACTTACCTTTTCGTAACTTATTCTTATCTAGGTTAATTTTCACTGGTTAAACTACTTGTTTAACAAAAGTTTGCTTAACAAGAATTTTCTCGGGGTACAATTTTTACATTGACAATTTAGTTCATATTTCACACATTTATATCCAAGCTGATTTTCATCACCGACCTTTCCAGAACTCATTTTTTAAAAATTATAAAACCTATTGTAAAATATAATATTGTTGACAAATGATGCATTGAACTTTTTAAATTGATAGATATTTTGAACTTAGACTAAAACTATTGGCTGATCACTGATTAAACCAATTCACAGTATTTCTAGGGATATAAAATGTATTAAATATAATTAATCCAAGTACATATGCAAAATAAAAATAACGTTTCTGAAAAATGGCACAAAAATAAAATAAAAAATAAAAATGTTAAATATTAGAACCGACGGTAGAGCGTAGCTGTTTCCTTCCTGTCCAGAGACTAAAAAAATGCCGTGCTCTGATAGGAGAATACATTTATCTCACGTTGCACAAACAAGTTTGTTATAAAAAAAGACAAATAATATTTAGCTAGTTATGTAATTGAATCAACTCTGAAAAATTAAAAAAATTACATACTTTGCAATAAATGTACCGATGATTTTTTTTTACTTTTACTGCCATTATACGTTGAGGGTATTGTATCTAAATGTAGTACTAAATACAATACCCTCTATATTTGTATGTACAAAGCAGTTAATGGCTTGGCTAATAAAATTTTATTCATAATTTCTAGCTTTTCTAGAATGGTCGTTGAGAGGTCCAGAATATTTTATTATGGCATGTAAATATGCCAAAATGCGTTCGGTAAAATTTGTGTCAGCACCAAGTCTTCGAGTTTGTTATGTAAAAGAAAATTATTTGACACAAATAACAAGCAGGATCTTCAATAATTTCTGAGTTCCGGCCGGGTCACGATCTAACGACCGACAAAAATAATAAAAGCTGTGCGATGTACGAATCAACGGTACTTTATGGGGCAGCGACAATTTGGTTTCGGAAGTTCAAGAATGAGTACAATGGTTTTGAAGACGAATCTCGTTCCGGACGTTCTGTTGAATAAAATGTACGACGATCACGATATGTAATTAAAGATTCTTAACTGGCTGTGGAGCTCAATTGTAGTTAGCGCACGATAGGGGCGCATTTGTATGAATCAGGAAATTTCCAATGATACTTGTAACCCTCGAAGAAAAATTTATTAGCCAATCTACTACTATCAAGCTTTTAATGAATTTAATAAACACTATTATCTTACTGGTTAAGTGTGAAAGTATAAAAATGATACTCTATTAAATTTACGTTATTTTAAATTAAAATAGTGTAAAAATTTTATAAATTCACATCCGGGAAGTCAAGTATAAAATAAATTGAAACAAATATGCGCAGAAATATATTACTTTTATTGCTATTTGCACGGAGTGAAAGTTTAAAAAAATTATGTAAAAATGTCGCTGTACAAAAATGTTTTTATACGGTTCTTGCTTGCCTTTGGAAGTCAAGTAAGAACCGTATAAGTCGGTATCAATTCGATTAATAAGTAAATGTGAAATTAAGAAAACTTTCAAGAGAAAATATTATAATGCCCTGTAAAATATCTATTATATATGATATACACGAATACACAGAAACTAACTTAACTAGAAATTCTGAATACAATCGGATTAAACCAGTATCGTAATTTAAAATATGTATATCGAACTAATTAATACGTTGACGCTCCCAAATTAGGTAAAGAAAGCATTTTATAAATCGAAATTAGTTTTTTTTTAATATAAAGCACTTCTCATCAAATATTTGGAGATAAAATGACTCCATTTGTCTCTAATTGAATATAAAAGAATTAATTAAGCTTTTAGTACTGCCAATGTTTTAAAATTCTCGGGAATGCCGTGTGATATATATATATATATATATATATATATATATATATATATATATATATATATATATATGTATATGTATATGTATGTATATATATATATACATATAAATATATATATATATATATATATATATATATATATATATATATATATATATATATATATGGTAATCCAAGTATTTTATGGGCTGTTTATAAGCATCAATAGTGTGATGGTGAAATGAAAGCCACGCCGAGATTTTTTTTTAACTGGACAAACGTGTGAAATGTTACTTCATATTAATCTTTAAAAAAGCACACAGTCGAGAATTGATACACTTTTGTGCACCTAATTGTATTAAGCGGCTGCATTCAGCAAGGTGCGTTGAAAATCGATTTTTCAAAAATATTTTCGTTTGTTTTTAAATATAGATATGTATGTTAAAACTATTTTAAAATTTTTGGCGAAAACAAATACACAATCACGGTGCTATAATTTTTTACTTTATTTCACAAAAGCAATTCCGCTTTTATATATTAGAAACATGATAAAGTGGCAAAGATATTCGTAATATACCGCACACTCCTAGCGAAAGTGTAATAAAATCTACCCTACCGAATATTTGCACGTTCATACATTTTAAATGAACTAAATTTTATCCGGTTTTTTTGACAATTCGGTTTTATAGACTTTTTACTCCAGTCGGCATTTACCCACTTATTTATAAATTAATTATTCACAAATATTTGTCCATTTTTCATTTATTATCTTCTTACAGAATATTATGACATTAAATCCAATCAGTAACTAAATTTTACCAACTAATAAATATCGTTGCAAACTTAAACTTAATTTTATGCTTTATGTCATAGTTCTCATATCCTCCCTTCCTCCAATTTCTGATCGCAAATCGATCTGTTCTCTCTCCTTCTAAATAGAGTGCCTTTTGCCTACTATATCGAATTACACTTGAAGTAATCTTGAAACTTGTTCGTATTTCACATACATGAAAGGAAATGAATATAATTTGGAAAATATGAGAGTGAAATAAATTCATTGCGATATTTGAACCGGTGTTGTATATTAGATACATGAAACTTTTTCAGCAATTTTTTTCTCTGCTCCGTTGTACGGGTTCACATTAAAAAAAACATAAATTAGGGTCATCTTTCTAATATAGTAGTTGTAGATAAACCTAGTAATTTTAGTAGTTTGTATCCCACGTACAACTACTCAATAATTAAGCATTTCCAATAGTCGCCAATAAATTGGAGTTTCTATTAAAAATTGGAACTGGTCTCAGATTCGTCATTAAAAAAAAATTCTCAAATTAACCTATTTGAATTGGTATGAATAGGGTGAGAATGAAATTATATAAATAAATGCTAATTTGATTAATCTGCTACCCATAAGTTATTTTGGGAGTTTGAGTCCTCTTGGTCCTTTTTTAATATTTTATATGTTCTTAACTAAACTTTGTTTGACGAAGTATTCATCTCATTTTTTTCGCAATTGGCAGCATTCATTATCTAATTTATAAATTTATATCATGTTAATTTCGACGCATCTGTTATAAGCACCTTGATGCCTTGTAAATTTAGATGACAATTCCTGCGACTGTAAAATAGTCAGATTATCAAAGTAGACGGGTACTACTTTTAATACGAAGTGCTTTCAAACACTACGATTATTTTTTTAGATACGATCACAATTAGAGAAAAAACTTAAACGAAAAAATTCTTTTCATTTATGAGATAACGCCTCTAGTATCAATTTCAGTTGGATATTAAAATTATTTTATAATGGTTTAAACTAGATAATAAGGTTCACTTTAACTTTGTAAACATCATTATTAACAAATTATTCTTTTTTTTAAATTTCTTTTGACTTTCTTTTGATTTTTGACTTCCTCATATATTACATCTATGTGAAATATTTATTATTGCAGTCTAGTGATAGTGATTGGATATGGATAAGCGTAAGTGGGGTATTATGGGACAAGGAAACCAAAGTTTTTTTACATGTTCACTTTTAAGGCACGTCTGAGAAATATTAGCCTTTAAGGCGACTTATGATATGGCGCCTTCCTTAAATTTTTAGCCGTATATTTAAAAAATCTCAGCAGATAAGCATTTGATCAACAATTTAAATAATGTTGTTTTGAGAAATTATGAAATTTTACTTTGCGGTTGACCATTTTTTATGATTTCTGTTTACATTTCTATCCTAATCAACTCAGTTGGTAGACATTAGTCCATAAGATTTAGTGGCTTATCTGTTTATTTTTAAGAATAAAATTGTATCGTTTTTTTATTTCTCAATTTATTATAAGTACACTTAGATAGTTGTTTACGGTGAGTTTACTCGCCTTTCATAATTTTAGAATAATGACATACGCTGCTGCGTCAGTATTTTATTGGAAATTGAATTGACTTTCATATGTTAAAAAAATTAGTAACCGCTTGTCAACAGCTGTCAATTACTGCACAAAAAGGGCATATATACTTAACTGGTTTGCTTAAAGCTGATATATACTTAACTGGTTTCTAATTAAATTAATATTAAACAAAACAAAGTTCCGCTAGAAAAATGTTTGCGACTATCGGATAGATCTGCAAATTAAATTGCAAAGACGTCCCTTATTTTGAAGGCCTTTTTGATTGTTATATGTGGGTTAAAATCTTTTAAATATTTTTTACTGTTTTATTAATTTTGGTTCGTAATCAAGTTATACTCTTGAAAGCGTCGTTTTCCATCACGAAAAATAAATTCAAAACTGTTTGAAATTACTGACGACTATAATATCTTTGACTGTACTTTTTGCCTTAAATTCTGCAGAAGAAAATTAATTTGGTTGCGGTAAAAAATGTGAATTTCACACCGTGGCTTTTAAACGGTTTTTGAATGTATGAACTGTAAATAAAACTATGTCCTTATAGCATGCTGTTTTAGATTGATTACTATCAGGATTATATACCTTTCTGGTGGTAATATTTTTTTAAATTTTAACTATTGAAACAATATTTTGGTTTGACAAGTGAAGATTTTCAAAGATTAATTGTATGCAAGAATACGCAGTTTTGTTTTGCTGCTTAATTTATTGACTTCTAACGTAAGTGCTTAAAATAATATTGCTTCAAAGTAGTAATTCATCCTTTTTCCGCAAAGTTGTTCATTTCAAAAATAATGTTAGTTTTTATTTAAAATTTTGTTTAATTGCCTCATAAATAGTTCAAAAGATAGTAGAAGAGTCTAACCTCTACGCTATTGAAAAATATGTGAAAAATATATCATCAGTAAAAAACAGACTTGAAAACCGACAGACAAGAAAACCCTTGTTAACAAATCTGTTCTCCGGTAAATTTAAGACCAATATGAACAAGATATTGGGCCGGTGGAAAATGCTGTAATTCGGCTAGCCGGAATTTTCTCAAGATATACAAGCCCTATAATATACTATGATATTACTACTCAACTTTCAAAACAAAAACAAACTATTATCTGGGTACTATATAATCGAGCACACTTGTAACCTGTAAATTGTTACACAAGAAAACCCTTGTGAAAAAATCTTTCCCCCGGGGAAACTCATAAAGGATCAAATTGCTAGCTTTGATGACAGTGATTTGACGGCTGTTTATTAAAAAATCAATATAGCTATCAATTTTTAATCTTCATATCTACCTCCCAAGTAGAAACATTTGTATATTAAATAAGACTATGATCAATATTCCTTGCCGACATATAATAAAAGACTATAATGTCCATATGGGTGGAGTAGACACGATTAATAATTTCATTGGGTATCGCATAAGTATTACCCAATGAAGTTATCTATCATGTCTAGAAAGTGGTACTTGCGTACTAATTTTTTAGCATCCAATGGACATTTCTGTAATAAATTCTTGGCTAATAAATAAATATTTGAAAATAACTGAATCTAATTCATCAATTCTGAATTTGTGTCACTATAGGTTAGAACTAGCAGAGGTATTAGACAAAGTTGGTAATGCGTATGAACAATGTAATAAGCAAGGAAGACCCTGCGGTTGTAACTGAATTGAGAGGGAAATTCAAGCCAAAAGAAAAAGCGGGTACCGGCTCATTATATTCTACCTAAGTGTGTAGCGGTAAATAATGTTTGTCACTGGTCTAATGTTCGCAGCAGGTGCAGAATGCCTGGATGTATGAGGTACACATGAACAAGGTGTGAGCAATATGGAGATGACCTTTGTTTTACTAAAGCCAAGAATTGTTTTTTAAATTTTTGTGTCAAATATGGTAATAATTTTTGTAATAAATGCATGTTGTCACATATCTGCAACGCGTATTTTTTCTAAATCACATTAAACATTATAAAAAGGTTTTCTTTGCCTTTCCTTGCAATAGCACGTGTCTGACTACCAGAAATGTTTTTTCGCAAAGAAAAAATAAATGGTGCATTTAAGGATCAATATCATAAATACCAAATATTACGAATAACGCATTATTACCCAAGAATGAATAAAAAGTATAGTGCTTGAAAAAGCTTTTCTTTTTATAAACCTCATCGAATACTATATTTGTCAAAACTAATTATATCTTCAAGTGCTTTTGTTTAATATAAATATACACATAAAAGTGACTTTTGTCCACCCCGCTTGCTATAACTTACCCTATAAGTTCTTTGATCTAACAAGATTTGTCAATGCGAATCGCATTGTCATGTAATATTTTGAATACATTTGTCATTCTCTAGGTTGAGTATTTTTCCGTTTAGAATTCTTAATATGAATCCTAATTTCAGAGTAATGTTTTAAAATGAAAGTCTCTTGACGTACTAACGAACGATTTCCACTCCAGAATTTAAAATTCTTTAATAATCTTAAACATCACGTGCGAGCCCTCTGCACATGGAATTGTTTTCAGTACTACTTTATTGACAATTCTAATGTATTCAATAAGTTTTTATAATTTTCGTCATAAATTTTACGTCACTTAGGAAGTACCTGTGCACTGAATAAATTGATGCAAATTTATTTTATTTCATAATCTATGACAATTATTTATATTAAAGCGTAATTGTTTAGTATATGCCACAAAACAAATAAATCTTGCAGCCCCTATAAATAAGTTGCATTTTGGTTCAAAAACAAGAACTATAAGAAGACTATATATAAGAAAAGAATATTCTTATATTTTGGGTTATCACTAAAATTGTAACAACTTTAGTATAAAAATCATTAACGAATTAATTAAAAACTTACCCTAAAAATATAATCGAATCATTGCTACATAGCTACGTGATAGTAAATATATCTTTTTTTAAATACGAATACAGGATATTATTAATGTTGGAAATCATTAACTGAAGTAAAAAAACATTTAATAACATATAATAGAAAATAATAAATAGACGTTGCAAAATAACCTATGGTGTAAACATTTTTTTCGTTAAGAATAATACACCTTGAACAAAAGTGAAAATAATAAGAACACATTGTAAACAAATTGGTAAATATTTTAATGTATTGTAAAAAAAATTTCAATATCATCATAAACATTTTCAATATTATCACATAAAATGCATATAACACATATTATAATTATTTGCATACATAAATCGTTGCATCAATCTTTTTTAGTTTATTCTTTCTTTACTTTTTAACTTTGTTCGCAATAGAAATAATTCTAACAATCCAACGCAATGTAAGCTTAGATTACGAACCTCATTTGACAGCAAATTCCTTTGCGAATTTAATTATAGCTTATAAAGACCGTACATGATCAGAACAGTTCTCGTACAATTTTTCAGCCTGATAAATGTTAAAACAAGGTTTCATAGTAACACAATCCTTATAATGTCGATAGAATTTTCAGCCAAGCGCACATTATGTCTGTAATAGTTTAACTTCTCGACAAATAATATCAAAATGGTTTTGTAGTTCTGATTGTTTAAAAATGATATGCAATTTAGCAACTTTAACTTCTGTATATATACATATCCCTCCTGTAAAACATTAAGTTATCAAATGTTTTGACGATAAATGCATCTATTTACACGAATAATTTACTGTAGAATTAATCAGCAAAACTGTAGAAATGTGTATAATTATATGATGACTTCTCGATAAATAATGTTAAAAGAGTTTTTTGTTCTGGTTATTTAAAATTATATTTAATTTAACAACTCTAACTTCTGTAGTTAAAGCAAAGAAATTAATAATTATATTTAATAACATAGAATATCTCGATACGCTTCCTTTAAGTACTTACTTGCTACGTACGCTAAAGATCTACTAATTTTTAAATAATCTAAGTTTTTCAGACAGAAAATTTATAGTAATGTTTTCCTTCCTATCGTTATCTTTTCGTAAATTTGATTTTACTAGTGTATACACCAATTTAAAAAAATCGTAAACTCCTAGTTTGTTTTATTTTATAAAACATTATTACATCTTCTCGCGACAAGGGAAGTTATTTACACAAATATTATTCTATTACAAAAAACCTGAAAAGTAAAGCATTTAAATAAAAAGCTATGTGGTGAAAATTATAGAAAAAATGTATAAATGTACGAGTATAACGATTTCTCTTTATGATATATTGAATTTTAATTGCTGTTAATGAACTTTACGGTTAAAACTTTGCCATACAGCCAAAGCATAAAGTTACAAAACAGTTTATTAAATACTCGAACGACTCTTAATGTAATTACTAACTTGTCAGTTTCCCGTCGAGTTTCCGCGACTTCAAAACGGAGTAGGCTAAAAAGGAGGAGGTTCTTGATAGAACGTAAACAAAAAGGCTACACAAAAAACAGGATACGTAAGGCGTAATTGGGAACGCTATACCAAAAAATGCATATAATATTCCTTATTCTGAACCACTTTTCCTTTGGGCGGAAATTTTTGAATAAATTAAGAGAAAAAGACAATGTTTACGTAATGTTGTATTTTTCAGTACATAGCAGTTGCAGCAATGTAGTGTAGCCGATTATTTGCGAGGGGTTACATACTATCATAGGCCGCGCAAAAATAAAAATGAGGTGACCGTTTATTGCAATTATTACTATTCTTTGAATTATTTTATAACCTTAGATTTATTATTGCCCATTAACTTAACGACGGCGACTGATATTCGTTAATTATATAAAACGTAAAGAGTCATGAAAAAAAACTATTTTTACGATTTCGTGTTTGACATTGTTTTTAATTTAATCCATATTAATATGAGGACAGCACTGACAATTTTTCAAACGGACCTTTTGAATAGTGGTAATAAAAATTGGACTATTTAGATATCAGTAATAATAACTCAATCAATAGCAAAGGTACGGTTGGTTTCGATTTGAATTTTATGATACAGACTGACTTGAAGGTCTATTAGCATGAGAAGTCAAGGCATTGATATGAGTCAAATACAGAAAAATCTACATGAACATTTAGGCGTCAAGAAGCTTTGTGACAGGTGCTCTTATTTTATCCGATTCTCAAAAACTTACACAAATGTTCTACTTGTTATAGATAAAACTCAAGAAAGGGCGAAGCGCTGGAAAAATCATGATCGCATTGTTCTTCGGACCGACAGATCATTTGGCAACGATTCATCTGGGATCTAAAAAAACATTTATCAAAACAGGCAAAAATTGTACCGGAAGCAGCAAGTGTTTGCCTGTCGTTTTGGGAAAACTTGGAGAATAACGCCCTCAAATCGTTTCGCGCAGTAGTCATATCGAATGCAACGATATACAATGTCACGAAGACTATCCCTTAGCCATCTAACGTGTATTCTAGTAACACATCCGCCTATCGTCGGTCATGGTGACGGGTTGCATATCAATACTATTATGCAGGTTAAAAAATCGTAAATTGGCAAAAATGTAAACTACATCATTTTTCTTCAGTTGTTTTTATTTTAAATTGTTTCAATAAACTCTTCAAATTAACACTTCTTATTACTATTAATAAAAGTTGACTTACAAATATTTTAACAAATTATAGGTTTTCTAATTAAGGTGAGATCTATGCAATAACAATCAATGAGACTACTTATTTTTAATTATTTTTAGTAAGTAAAATATATAACCTCTTATATATTTGTTGTCTGGAGTCACTGTGACCGACGCTTATCTTTAAGGGCTATTTTGGAAAACTATACGTAAATTACAAACTCGTTGTTAGTTCTAAATTAATTATTGTAAAAACTTTCAATGTCCCCTCTTATATTAAAATTATATATTGCATTTAAAATTCCTGTGAAGTTTGAAATAAATAATAAAATAATATATTCTTACAATTTAATTGTGAACAGTCGGGATATTTCAACTAGCTACTGACAAAGTAAAATGTAACTTACTGTTTAAATTTATTTATTTACACAACTAAATTCGTCAGTAATTGATATAAAACACTCACTTTATGATAAAATCGATTATACATTATTAAATAATTTAATTTTTCAATTTGCGACATGCCAATCAATGAAATACATAAATTATGTCGCAATTATGGGTCAATGCGTCATAGAAAGTCAAATGACTATATGTTCTCTGACACTCATTTATTCTGCGCAAAGTCTCAGTTATTTCGCAATATTATTTGTGTAAATTGTACACTAAGGTGAAACCATCGTAAATATTAGTAATTAGATACTGAGCGTATAAATATTAAGTTTTTAAATTTGTTGTCGTATACGAGTTCAAGAAGACAGTAACTGTTTTAAGTCCATTAATTGTAGATATGGTTTCAGCATGATGAAGCTCCATCACACTATTTGGTGAATATATGATATCAGTATGATGGTTTCAGCATGATGAAGCTCCATCACACTATTTGGTGAATATATGATAGTACGATGGAGCTTCATTATATTCCACCAACAAAGTCACAAGGAAGCTTAATATCGAGTATATCATTTAAATGGTATGCCTAATCCTGACCTTACTCTATAGAATTTTTTCTTGTAAGGCTGTATGAAAGATTGTTTATTTGCTGTGGCTTAGAAATAATGAGAGCAACAATCAAAGAAGCATTTATTATATTCAAAAATCGGTGAAAAATTTCGTCGATGTATGGAATATCAAAATACGATTGATCACGTTTAGAAATAAAGTAAGGAAGTAGGCGGTATTCATTTCAAACATGTTCTGCACCGCTGCTGGTTATAGTTAACTTCTAAAAAAGGGAACGTAGTATTCTGTGCAAAGTTACATTTTGCCGTTTCATTAGTAAACTTTATAATCTTCTATGTATTTCTGGGTAAGATCAATCGTGCCCAGAAATGTATAACTTCTTTCCTGTAATTGAAGGACTGCTTTTTGTATTCTTGTTCTCGTCACTGTAGTGACCTTAGGGGTTTCTGTATATTTTGCGTTAATCATAAGGCTTTCCGTCTTTATATGTTGCGTTAATCATAATGCTTACGGTCTTTGACAGTGCGGCGCACCGCGGAGTCTCTGGTTCAATTCCCTGCTGTTTATTCATAAAATGTCACACACCAGTGACAAGCAACATAGCAAAAAAGTCTAGAAGCTTAGCGAATATAATGCAATGTTTAAGTTAATTTAATATCGTTGAATCTTTGAATATTAAAGTAAACTTTTTCTGTTAATATTTTCAGTGGCATTCTTTATAGTTAAAGTCTCTATATAGATTAAAATTATCACAAGCGTGAAACAAATATTGATTAATGAGCCAAATGGTTTTCATGTTGTATTAAATATTTATACTCCTTTAGAGTTTAAGTAACACGTCTCGATATGAACATGTTTTGCAGTGGGGCAACATAAAAAAATAATATTTAAATAAAGATATATGTAAGAAATATTTATTAACTACCATATAGACGTCTTAATATGAACCAGTAGACGTTGAGTTGGAACACAGCGATCCATTTCTGGAGATCTTGGATAGTGTGATATGGGCTATTTACACGTGCTTGCAAGATTGTTTACTGATGATGCTCTATAGGGCGATAATAATTTTCATATCTTCAATGGGACCGTAAGGAGCTGAAGCTCAATTCCAAATATACCAAATAATGAAAAATTACGAACTTTATCCATGAAAGTGAAAAGTTTAGAATTTGTATCTTTAATATTCCGTTTTTCTCTGAGAATTCGATCTATGGTTCCACGGTCAAAATTTTTCGGCATGAAGTGATACTGTGATTTTATATGTAACATCACCATCACCGTTTACACCATATATATATATATATATATATATATATGTGTGTGTGTGTGTGTGTGTGTGTGTATGTATATAAATATATAGACTCATTTAGTTGTCCCATGTAAATTTTGTCGGGATCTGATGAAGATCTCAGGAAAAAACATAAATTAGGAAAAAAATGACATCAATATTAAAGTGCGACTTGCAAGAGCGAATATAACATTTCTTGGATATCGCGTATTCCAGGACGGTACCAAGCCATCGGAAGAAAAGATCCAGGCCATAATCGACTTCCCCAAACATAGACATAATCATTAACGGAATTTGATCTTTTGCCGGTATTATCATTTGCGAACGAGAAACATACTCGTCGCCACATCGCTTCAAGCGCCCTTGAATGCACAACGCAAATAACGAAGACAAAACATTAGTCGTCTGGACCCCGTCAGTGAATCCAATGTTCGAAGTGCGTAAGGTTAGCATTAAAAACGCAGCCTCACTCGCTAACCTGTCGCACAACATTTACATTATTCGCCGACGCATTTAACCTGTAAGTTGCTGCTGGACACTGCAGCAACATGTTGATAATAAGAGACAACCTCTCGGCTACTTCTTCGAAAAGTTTTTGTCCGCTTAATAGACCTAGTACCTAAAATCTCAAACTGTTGGCGATATACATGGCGATTAAATATTAAAGACGCGAACTTATTGTTTTCACCGATAACAAACTACTCACCTACGTCCTCAACGAGCCACCATCGCCCACCGAAACATCATGGAGGATGGGACAGCTCCTCTATATCTCCAAATTTACTACCGATATATACAATATTTGTAAAAAAGGAAACATCGTCGGCAATACTCTCCACCAGGAAGAAGTAATATTTAGCCGGGAAAAAGTAATAATTCACCAAAATATCCGAGGCAGAGATAAAGGAACGAGAGACACAGTTGTTAGACCAACGTAATAACTTATCGCTCAAATAAGTTAACATACAATTTACACTCCGTATTGTGTACACCGAGTGTAAATTGTATTGTGAAGTGTCGACTCATTACATTCACATAACGTACTGCCATTAAATCGGCATACGAACAACGCGCAAGAAGATGAAACAGATTTTTTATTACCTTCAATGAAAATGGACGTCGTAAAATGAATCAAGACCCGCATTCCTTGTCAAAAAGCAAAATACATAGCCACTCCGCAAATTCCATTTTGAGTTTCCCGCCAACTGACTGATTCCAACACGTCTATCTCGATATCGTTGGGCCATTACATATTACACCGCGCGGTGATCGGTTTCTCGTCACAAGCATTGACTAAGCTACTAGATAGTCCAAGGCGGTACCTGTGGATAACATTATCTAAGAATCGATAGCAAAAATATTCTAAGATTATACCCAGATTCGGATGCCTCACCATGATAACCAACAACGAAGGACACAAGTTCGAGAATTTTCATCAACCACACGAAATGTTTAGGCATCTAAAAGACGCAAACGATGTCTTATCATCCACAGTACAACGGATTATTGAGCATTGACACCTTTCAGTGAAAACGGTACTAATGTCACGCCTGAGCAGCCAAACATTGTGGACGCACAAACAACCTACCTTACTCCTCGGCTTACGAGGCGCCCTACATGCGGACAGCGGGTATAACTAAGCACTAGAATTACGTAACACTAACACTATTTTTAAAAAATTAAAATGTATAATTGACCGAAAAAATCTACGCCGAATATGTTTCTTTTGTGGAAGTATAATATCTTCTACCATTTTTTCACCTAAAATACCGTTTTTAAGACTTCCGTATAGCATTAGGTTTTAAATGCTCCAACCCTTCTTCCAAGATGTCGATCAGGTGACGTTTATGGAAATTTATTTTACACATGTCCCGATTTTAGGCGGACGTCTAAATTTTTAGAGGACTTTTGAGTGGACTCACATACTAGTCAAGATACCCCTAATGGGGTTGTTTACATTTATGATACTCTTAAAAAAGCTAGCGAATAGAGTTTCGGAACGCACTGAGAGCAGAGACGATTAAGAACGGTGTTTTATTTTATATCCGCATTTTCATTCTATATACTGATTTGCAGATTGGATCTGGCAACTATTCACAAGCTTAATATTTTTAAGTTACTTTTAGTAATACTTCTAAGATTTGAGTAAAAAATAACCATACAAAAACATTATTATGTGACATCTTTTTTTAGCAGTTTTTAAAAGTAATTTAGTCACAAAAACACGAAACTCATATATATTCTAATTCGAAATTGGTTGCGCAATTAGTTTACAAAACATTTTTGTGTGCAAATATTTTATATTTATATCTTTTGTAAGAAAGATTTTCGAAAGTGAGAAAATACAGGCACGAAAGTATACCTCACGCAATTATACCTTTAAATACCTACTTCTAAAAATGTAACTAAAAGACTGTCTACTATGATCGGTTCATTTGGGCCCTTTTTTGATAAGAAAATATGAAAAACATTTTCTGATCACAAAAGAGCCCAGTTATGTGTATATATGGATGTCGACGAGAATATATTAGTAAGATGTAAATAAATTCAGGCGCAGTTTTCTTTAGCACAATGGTTTGTATTTCAACAATACACTTAGCCCATAAAAAATCATTTATGTCATTGTTTAACCCGTGACAGGGTCAATAATTTCCATTCATCAGTAAGCTGCGCTTAAACTCGCGAACTTCATTTTTTATTGTACGAGCGTCGATAATTTCAAATCCCTTAGGACATGGACAAAGGCAATTTAGACTTTAACCTGAATCTCAAATTTATTTTCAATGAAAGTCTAATCAAATCTGCTTGGGGCTTTTGAGTGACGCTCTAGTAAAGAAAAAATAAATAGACGAGAAATTAAAAATAATTTATTTTGGTTTCTACGCAACGCAAGAATAATAATATTCAGTATACTATGTCTTTCAAACTTATCTTCACAAAAAATGTTCCGTACACTCACTTATGCAAAAATTAAAACTTGTTAAAGTTGCGTGCATGTTGATGCTTCAAACACTGAGTGAAAACAATTCTACGCAAACAAAGAATAAAAATATTCAGTACATTACATCTCTCAAACTTATTTTCACAAAAATGATCAGTACACTCACTTATGCAAAAGTGAATGCTTATTAATGTTGCGTGCATGTTGATGCTTCAAATATTAAGTGAAAACAATTAATAAAGCAAAATATTGTTTTAATTTGAACGTTGTTATTTCTACTTTTTATGTATTTTTCAAGCTGAAGTATATACAGGAGTCACATAACTATTAGAAGTTGATAATATGTTACGTCCATTTATGTGGTCAGGCTGTCATATGCTATACGTTGTATCATTCTCGCCAGTTATTTACGAATAGTAGTCTTATATCTACATAACGTAAAACCAACAGGTGTGTTAGTTTCGTATATATCTACGGCTGTTTACTGTTCAGTTAAAAAAATAATCAATGAAGTTGAACGAAAAATTATATTTTCGCAGATATTTCACGCTCTTTTACCGTCCTTTTTTACTGATGTCATATTTTTGTCATTCTCGTGTGACATTTTCTGATACCTTCTAGATATAAACATATTCACTATTTTTTTGAATACACATTATAATAATGATTAGAATCCAGATGTTTGGAAATTTTATTACTGGGCGACTTGGAACGCAGATACGGCAGAAAATATATTGCACGAAAACAATTTCCATTATTGGCTTGTCGACCGTTCGAAGATTTATTTACAGTGGAAAATAGAATTCCTCTTCAGAAAATAATATAAGTGCTGTAAATATCTAGTAAGAATATTGTCACGTAATAATACTTGAATAACAATGTATAACATTTTATGAAATAATTTTGTAATCGACTGTCATTTGAATTAGTAATATGTTTAGATGAAAGGGAAGCTTAGTCAGTAATGGCATAATAAAAAAAATCTGTATAATGAAAAAAAAACAATCTAATCTCACCTCGATTTTTGGATTTCGTAGTAAAATAACGAACCTTCATCATTTCGTCATATATGTCCGTCTGTCACAACCTTACAATTTATACGGTTTTAGACCTATGTTGGTGAAATTTCACATGTGAATTTAATAAGACCTTAATAAAAATATGGCAATATTTAAAAAAAAATGATTTTACTTCCCCTATTTATGTAAAGCATTGACAACATTCTCATTTCACATGTCCCATTGAGTGAGGTATCAAGTGACATGTCATTTAAAATTAAAGTTCCATTTTTAATTCTCGTTTTAAAATAATAAGCTTAATAAAATAAATACTTAACCCATCTCTGGATTTTCACCCATTGGCAGAAAAATAAAGGATGATAGACAGTGTAGCTCATGAAAATGTTTTTGAAATAAATAACCAGTAATACACTATTAAGTTAGAAAATTTTCCTTAACAAAGATTACACACCCCAACTTTTATTCACCCCTGAGCTAAGTGAAAAAATATGTAATAATTTTTTTCAACAGATTTCCTACCAAACTATGGTAGCTAGACATGAGTTGTTAGATAATAATTTTATTTCATATTATATATATTAAAAAATTTAACCGCTGAAACTTAAGATAGCTTTATTTATTGTCTTTAAAGACTGGCATATATATCTATATGATATTCCTCATACTTTATTACACCAGAAAAATTAGAGTCAAGGATAAAAATATAATTCTCTGATTAACTTTGCCTTGCATAAGATTTTCCATAGTTGTAGTGTAATTTTTAATAAGGTAAAAAGGTCCTACAGTATCGACAAAAGATTCCCTTGCAGTGAAAATTTTGGAAGACTTTCAAATGTGTATCTTTTTTGTATAAAGTAAATTTTCTTTCTGACGAGTATTGTTTTCACTCTTTTAAATAGGCGTATAAATATTTTCAAAAATTAACACCAACCAGTTTTCAGACAGTATTTTTCAATTGCTGGAGTATGCTACCAGCACTGAGGATGTAAAATGATATAGCATATTATCTTTTTCGAAGCTTGTCATAACTTCAGTGTATAATTCCGATACTCGTTTCCATATGAAAACTTATAATTTTGGTAATAGTATTATTTAAATTTCATGTTCTTAATTTAAAAACGAAAACAATTAACTTTCTTTTTATTGACTCGTAAAAGATTTCATATTCCTCATTGGAGTAAACAATAATCTAAGCTCTCTAATATTATTTTAAAAAGATAAGCTGTCCAATAAGGGAGAAGTTGTTTATGAACAAAATGATAAAGAAATATATGACAGAGGTGATGATAAAGCAATTTTAAAAATGAAATTTATTATTTGATTAATTTACTTCTGCCAGAAACAATACGTAAAAGCAAAAAATGTTATTAAAAAAATTTATGTCTGATTGTAGGTATAACGTAAGTATTTTAAATTTCCTTTCTGTATAGATTATTTGCGCACGACAAACAATAAATACTTAGGTGTAGACACTCCTAGTAACAAAGGCATTTTTTATAATCATAACTTGCAAGAGGATCATTTGATATCGAAGGAATCAATACTCGATCTGGATTTTTTACATCGGCTCTGTGGGCATCATTCGAATCAGAAACTATATGAAATTTATTGAATTTGAAGCTTGTTTGTACACATTAAAATGATTCTTATTAAAAATAAAGCAATGAGTTATAATTTTTTTCCCAAATGTCGACTAATTTTTTTAGCCTCACCTTCAGTTCTCACTTTTGGAACCTTAATCTTGTGCAAAAGCTTATTGAACTGTTAGATTTGCCCGACATATTTTAAAAATGATATGTTATTTACTACTTACGTAATAAAATTTACGCACTACAAAAAAAATTAATTAAAGAAGACTGCATAGGTGTCAAATAGGCTTGTAAAATATTATATAGCTTGGAAACTAGCATCTTCATTTGCACAAAAATTGGCGATTTGACGGTAGCTGCGTGAGCCAGTTTTATTCAAACATTTTATGTAAATACTTTAAGTATCGCTCTCTAAAAGTGAGATATTTGAAAGTTTGAATATTACCATCAAATTAGCTCCGTAGTATACGATCCTCACAAACTCGAATCATATATGCCCGATTGACTTATTGATCCATAATTAGAAATCTACATAAACTTCAGTATTAGGATAGTTTTGGTACAGATGTAACCTGAGGCCCTCCACACGATGCACTGTATGCTACAAAATATTTGATCATACTATAGAAGTGTACTCAGTACTTTCGTTCACACAATAAAAAATTGTATGACATAAACGTGAACCATTGAAAAAATTTCATGACATTGATTAACCTATGGGTACACAGCTGAATCACCAAAGTCCGAAAACTCGATTTCTTCCTTAATAAAACGCTTCATAGTAGGTAGGTAATATTATACCCGAAGCATCTATTTTTAAAGCATAAAATTGATTTCTACAAAATTCCCTTAAATGAAACCAAAGATTTTTTATATTTCAAACCAAAGCCATATAATATAAATTTACCAATTACTCAACAAAAGAGTCCATAAATTTACCAAAACTACTTATATTTCATTATAAATTTATACATTTACGTAATATTTTGTAGAATCACAGCTTCCAGTATAATGTATGTATAAAGCCATAGAAACCTCCACATATGAATGAAACATGATGGTAAAACAACAATGGGTCATTCGATCACAGGGTTCCTAAACACATATAACAAATTACAAGCTCCTCGGGAAGTGACCTATAGATTTTAATGATATGTTAGTGAGTGAATGGTTAAGTATGAAATTTTTGATCATTCACTTGTAATGAGTTATGAGAGTCTCAAAATAGCTGCGAAGCGCTTCGGATAAAGGGCGCAGTGCCCAATAATGTGACTCGGAACTTGGCGGTACACTAACCTGCATCCATATTGTAGTCACTTTTCATCATTTCACTGTCTCATTTAACAAAAAAATGTGGCCGAACTATTGTCTACGTCAGAAGTAAATATATATTTTATTGACGATGTCGTAAATGTTGTAAATTATATCCGAGCACAAGAAGTGAACTAGAGGAAATTCAAAATTATGTTGCATGTACATACATGGTAAAATTTCATTAAAAATACCCTCCTATATGTAACAAAATTATGTTGCATGGAATGGATGGCATTTGTAAGGAAATTATGTCGCAAGAAATGGAGGTTAAAAATGTTGAGAAGAAATTATGTTGAGAAGAAATTGAAGGTATTGTAAAGATGTTCTTTTATATAAAATTCTTCATTAGGTTTCTTTTTTATATTACAGCATGAAATTACATTTTACAGGAAATTAATAAAGTTTATACTGATTGGAAAATAATGGATGGTGACGTATGTTGGTGACGGTACTCTAGTTTTTCTGTGCGATATTGAAAAAAACGTAGTGGTCTCAATCACGGTTTACAGAGCGGAAATTATATAGTTTCCCAGATAGCCAGTAAAATATTTATTTTGAATAGAGGCTCTGTGACTAATATGAAGGAATACAAAACCAAGTATTACGTAATTTTCCAACCGTTATTATATCTAAATAGAATGAAATTGACATTTTTCCTTCAAAGTATATTGTTATTTTATTCAATTAACTCCACAGCATTTATCGTTAGTTTCCAGGATTTAAAGAACATTGAAAATTTCATTTTGTTGAATATATTTGGGGTTAACTTTGTAGAAGTTCATTACTCAAAATTAAATGAAACTATGTGATGTAGTACTGTTTCTACTTTCTTTAACTTCTTTACTACGACCTAGCTTTCGTTGTATTACAACATATTCAAATGGGCCATTAGCAAAGATTAACTCTTAGGAACTTTCAACAGTATTTATATATTACACAAAACAATAGCGGAAGCCGTGTTTATGTAGGTTTTTCCACAGCCTACGTTAGTGAGTTTATTGTAGGGGAGCGGTGTAGTTTTTATTACATTTTCGAAAGTTATACAATATACAAGTAATTTAGTGAGGGTAATAAATTAAATTGATGTTATTCTATGAGGTTATACAATACAAATGTTCCGGTGCATGCAATAAAATTAAATGGATATTATTCTCAGTAATATATTTGTACAATAGAAAATAATTATGATTTTGAAATAAATAGTTGTATAAATTAATTTTTTTTTCTAGTAAAGATCTTTACAAATTCCCACATGAAGAGGTTTTCTTACAACGAAATCTAAGTCGTGATTAAGAGTTTAAATAAAGTAGAAATAATATTATATCACACAGTTTCATTGAGTTGTGAATAAAAATTAAATGATAAAAAATTTATTTAAAATTAATTATGTATAATTATGAATATATCGTAGTACCAGCAGAAAGGCATTGAATAAACTTTTTTTAAATTAAATACATATTATATAACGTAGAGCACAAGTTAATTACGACATTATCTTTTCCGAAGAGTTCAGTAAACGACCTGATTACGTGTTTGTGAAAAAGATATTTTTATCGAAAAGAAAGATACCAAGATTCTACTGAAGTTATCTTAAATATTTATTTTTTTAAATTCATTTCTAGTTATAATTCATCATTTATATTACTAAGAAAATAACAATAAAATAAAACATTACCATAAACTGCATAATACAGCAAGATAACTAACGCATAATATTTATTCACTTAATAAAGTGTTTTAACGACGCTAAAGCCAATTTTCATAAAAGTTTATTCGACGATGAAGACGAAGACTGTTTTGAATATTTTCATAAAACTTTTACGTGCCGGTGGGTTTTTATGAATAATATTTTCATAAATATCGATGAGAAATCAGGAATTTCGAAGCTGCTGAAAGTTGTTGTGTATGTCGTTATATTGCTTTCCGTTGGGATTTGGATTGCCGAGTTCGAAGATGAGATTGAATTTTAATAAAGTACGACCAGTCGGACTCGTATTTTATTAAAACTTGATGCATTTGTCGTTTCAGTACATACTTCAGTTAATAATTCAAATATACTTTTCTCTACTACTGTAAAGAACACAATGAAATGATAGTTTGAATTTTAAAAGTAGAGTAACAAATTCTTTAGGTATTTTTACTGTTTTTTTAGATAAAGTAAAATATTTTGGCAGTTTTGCCAATTTTCTTTTTTTTCTTTAATTGGCTCCTTTTCCAATAATTATTTTCTCTGGTGTATCAGTTAGTATCATTGTGCTTCCAGTTCACCTTCTTTTAGTATTATTTTTAGGTGAGCTTTCGGAAAAGGTCTGATAGTATCAGGAGTTGCTACAAGTGAAGAAGAACTATCAACGCAAATACTTCAGTCTTCGTGTTCTTCTGTTATTGCCTCATCCATGTTTTCATTAGATGTTGCAGCCACACCTTTGTTTCCTTTGTTTCACGTACTTCATCTGGGGTAGCGCTTTCTTTCTCTCCGATATTGAAAATGGGTTTGCAGTTACGGCAGAACTAAGGAAGCCATCTTCTGTAAAAATCTTGTATACAGGGACCAAATTTCAGACTTCGCAAAGCCACTTTAAATGTCGGTTGCTTAAAAGCCTGTGGAACTGATTTAGATGCTAGTCCAGGAATCTCGTGGATTGTGAGTGTGCTTCCGGGATTGGCCTCTAACCAGTCTGTAGCAGCAATTTTGTAGCAATGCTTCAGAGGTCAGTAGACTGACAAATTTAATGGCTACAGGTTGTGGCTGCGGTGTGGTGCGAAAGTTACTATAACAATACCTGTATCTTTGCAGAAATTCAAAGTTTCTATCGAAATATGATTATCGATTGATATCAAAATAGGTTGATCTATTGATTTAGTATGTTTAGCAAAATGCTTCCAATAATTTAAAAAAATTGTCTGCTGTCATCTACCCTAAATTAAATGCAGCGCGACCTGAGACAACAGGAGCTTTGCTAAGCCTAAAATTCACCCTTGTAAAAATAGGGGTACCACGTTTCCAAACCACTGACCCCAAAACATAAAGTCACCAATCCGCTTATTTCGGTTGACGTTGCTTGACCAAGCTGCTTTGAAAATTTTGTGGCTATAACTTTTTGCGTACGTTAAACTATTTTTAATCCAATTTCATGTATATTATGTATAGATTCTGGACTAATTTTGTATCTATCTAGAATCGATTTCAAGTTTCGAACAAATTCATCAACGTTTGTCTTATTGAAACTTGACAAGCTAGTGGCCTCAGGGGTTCTTAGTGACAATTGATAATTACGAGTTAAAAATTCTCTTAGTAACGATAATTTCTACAAAGTTTCTCAATTTTTAAAATTATAAAATCCAAAAATGTCATATCTGTCTTAGTGTGCCAACAAGGATTCAGATACGTGATGACTTTACGCTACAAAAATAGACCCATTATACCTTATAAAACTAACAAAACTCTGACTTCAGGTAATACATGAAGGTAAACTATAAAGCAAGAGGTAGGATAAAAGAAAGAACGTGTATAAAAAAGATAGTTGTATTGAACACAAGACAATTACTTTTTCTTTGTTGGCCATAATATAGTCTCTAAAAATAATGCTCGATGTAATTTGCTGTAATAAATTTTTACAGTTTCATTTTTGTTTATTTGGTCCTAGAAGGGTAATTTTATTTTAATCTACCTTAAAGGTACCCAGGAGTAAAATTACTTAGTATAAGGAGTGAAAAAATTACCCGAAATTATTACGTATTGTTTATTATAGAAACATTCATTATGATACAAAGTCAATTGTATTAAATTAATAAGATTTATCGTTTAGGATGGCCAAACGATAAATATTATTAATTTTTATATTATTAATTTATCATTTCATTATCGACAAAACACAAATTTGCATTCAATAGATTCAATCAAATTCGATTAACTTAAAATTTATATTTTTAAAAAACGACTTAGACATCAAATATATGATCATTTAATATTTCTAGGCTATATAAAACGGCCTAATAATTTCAAACTACTCATACGGTACAAGTAATTTATTTATATTTGCTTACCACGGGGTAAACTAAGTTGTCAGAGTTGAATATCGTTTAAGTATAAACAGCTTTCGCCAATATTTACTTTGTAGAGATATTTACTGCTACTTTAGCATATCGCCACGTCTCTATTGAGTGGCAAGTTTCATCACCTACACTACATTTGAGGTCACATTCTTTACGTAAATTGGAGTTCTAATTTGCTTTTACTAAGCCAAGTTACATAGGCTGCATTAGATATTCTTATTGTAATTTACTGTGACTTAATGAAGATATGTGAACAATAAAACTAAACAATAAATTTACAATCACTATACTGTGTAATATTTCTATAAATCATGTTCGTTCTACGGTTCGTTTTCTATATTACGTATGCTTATATATTTGAAATTTTATTTGTATTCAATATTTAAAAGTTCCAGATGTCTCGTTATCTTACGCGCTGTAATCATAAAACGAATAAATGCTGTGGATACTTCAAGAAGAGATTTCTTATTTTTTCTATGCCCTGTCCCATTATCATCCTTTGGCTCTATTATTTGTTAACACTTTCAGAGCTAATGCTATGTCGATAGCAGCTCTGAAAAAGTGTGCCGAAGATCTATTAAACGATTCTGTCAGGTGTCGTAGTTAAGACGTCCTTCTTCGATTCCTACATATTTAGAATTGTTTGTCTTGTATTAGTAGAGGAAATAAAGTGTATGTTTATGGGTATTGCTTTATATTCCCAAAGTATTCAAGTTTTCGTTTACGCCTGAAATAATTTTCGAGTACGATATTAACGAAAAATACTAGTACAATAATATATACCTTAGATTTTCTTTAAAGTACCTAATTATGTTATTACTTGTATTCAGTTATATGGTACCTGTATTTAGTTACATTAATTTCAAACTAATTCTGCAAAAAGAACTTTTAGTAGGAAATATCCATATTAAAATTAGCACAAAACTTTTCCGTCAGCTTACAGGGACAAATTAATAAGTTTGATAATTTTATGTTAATTAATATTTAAACAGTTATGTCTCATTTTAGTAGGTTAGTAAGCATTAATGACACATAGCTGTGATAAACTGTGGTAAACGTAATAAATATAATAATAAATCTAATATTCTTGCAGTACCGGTACTATATTTAGTACTAGTATAGTATAGTACTGTATATAGTCTCTAACTATCTTTTAATTTCTCTTATACCTTTACATTTAACCTCATACGCCTTTTTCTATTTGTTTGATTTCATTAGCATTTTAAAAATATTATGGATAGGGTCATCTAACGTAATACTAGGTTATACTTTTCTTTGGTTCTCTCTCTCTCTCTCTCTCTCTCTCTCTATATATATATATATATATATATATATATATATATATATATATATATAATATATACATATTGTGCCTGTGATAGATCTTTTATTATACCTGTTGTCACTTAACCTGATTAAACTGTGGGAACACAATTTCAAACATCACCTGTATAATTTACAGCATACTCAAACGGTTTGGTGTAACGACTATAGTAGTACGACTTATAATAGTAAGCCTTAAAATGAAAGAAACGAAATTTCTTTTCAAAATACATTCTTATTTTTCTGCAATTATTATATATACGATAACAAATTATTATAAGAACAATTATTAATAGATAAGCACAAGATAGTTGTATTGACAATATATATATATATATATATATATATATATATATATATATATATATATATATATATTATATATATATATATATATAACACATAAAAAATGTTTTTGGTGACAGTAGGTGAATAAAAATGTATATCTCATTTACATCTACGTACATCTTTCTGTAATATCACCCAACTTGCAGATTATGAAGCAACTTACTTTTTAAAATTTTAAGTAGCTTCATTTTTAGATCGACTACTATACTGCGCTCACGAACATAGAATAAATAATCCATTTCTGAAAAGTATATTTAATTTAAAAAACTACAGGCTGAATATTTTTGGAATCTATTTGGGCCACCCAAAAATACGTTAGGTATTAGAAACTCTATTTTTGCCATTTTCTACAACGCGACATCCCTTTGTACATGCGAATAACACTTAACCCCTCTCGATTATTTGTTGTGGGATTTCTCTTTTTACACAAATAACAATATAGGCTATCTACGACACTGGACTAGAGATGCTCAAAAGATGGCACTCAGAATCACGAAGCAAATCCGGATTTTATCTCCATAGTAGCTAATGGAGACGCGAGAAGACATCTGGAGAATGGTATCGTAAAAGTCAGCTTAAAAATCCCTGAAAAATGCTATTTTCCACCGAATTGAAGTTTTTGGTTTTACATAATTTCAATACTTCGGTGGAGTTATATATAGAAAACGGTAAAAAAGGATAAATTAAAAGGTATAAGTAATAAAAACATCTTCGTTTGCTTCATTTAAACTCATATATACTCATTTGTGGGAGATCAGAAATTAAGAAGTAATTTAAATAGAGATGGATTTAAAGAACTATGATAATAAGACTTCAACATATGGCGTAAAATAAAGAGAGAGTGGCCTATAGAATATTTATTTGTGTTATTTAAAATTTACACCCATTGACTCATGTTCCTTACTTTAAAGAGGGGAATGTGGAGAACTAATTAAAAAGTACAAATATAGGCTGTCCCAAAATTCACGTAAGAAGTAATTTTGATAGAAAACACAGGTTTATAATTAAAAATTTTGTTCAACAATAAAAATGCATTGTTCTTTTGTGTAGCGCTCTATTTTTAATAACCCTGAACTGTCAGCTGTCACGCTGTATTTTTTTTTTTTGGTTAGCAACACTTTACCGTACAAATAGCGCAAAATTCAAATCTTGCGTGAATTTTGGGACACTTTATATAAAGATCTTTCTATCAACTGAATACTGTAGCTCTTTATTTCGTTACTTTAAATACATCTTAAGGATTGAAGTGAAGCATAAACCATCGTATTACACTGCTCTTCGTTTTAGATTCCAAATCACAATAGGGTTATTTCGGCAGAAAGTAAAACTTAACTATACCCGAAACCAGTATTGTAACTCATTATATTTAATTTAATATGTTTGCACTGATGTTAAATATGGTAAGCATATATACAAAACATAGGTGATACTATTTGAATGATTTATTAAAAGTGACTAAAAGTAAATTTAAAAATCGTTTAATATTTGGGAATTATATCTTTTTTATATTAAAAAAAAATACAAAAGGATTGCTGTAACTACAAAGATATTAGAATTAAGCGAGTAAGTGAAAATAATAGTGACGTGCCGCCGCAAATATGATTATTTCTCTTAAATACTCATAGTTATAAGGTATGAACAAAAATTGCCTTTTGCGCTTATATGGTTCTTATAAAGGACGTGATAAAATTTTAAGAGGAGCCATATGAAAAATATTATGAGTGCGTAGACTTGGTAAAGAATAAAATTATGTTCATTTTATGTTGTCTAGTGATGCCGCGTTGGCGTTATATAAAGGCTTTCGGACGTGCACCGTTAACAACATGCTAGTGTCAAGTGGCACCACTGGACAAATACTGGCAAATTCGCATAATAATAAAAAGATATGTTTATTTAGATATGTCCACCAAACTCCATAAAAATAGGGCAGACAAAAATAGAATCGATATGACATTTTTATATTTTACGAAGATGTTTTTTGATCGCTTAAAAATACAGGCGACAGTTACTCGGATCTATGAAAAATTAACTGGAATTTACAAAGACAATATTTGTAGAAAATATCACACTATTTAATACTAAGTTTGTTTAAATTTTGTAAATTTTAACTAAGATATCTCCGCAATTAATATAAACAATATAGGTATTGTCTTATGAAAAAAACATACAATGACGAGCTATATTTTATTCCCTTTAAGAACGGCTAAAACGATAAAAGTTGTATTTTTCTGACAGACTTATTTTGACTCATTCATTCTTACTTTAAATATTCATGCTTTTCTATTTTATTAAGTTCTTACACTGTTGTCTGTGTTCTTACACTGTCTTATTTTAAAATATCGCGACATTTTCAAATAAGACAGCCCTGGTTGCTCTGAGTTGCCTAAATTTTTGATGTATTTTTTATCTACTTGACACTACTTTCACAATAAAATTTTCAAATATAATTTTAGTAAACTAGTGAAAACTTTAAAAAATGTTAACTGTCCATATGACTATATTTACATATAAATTATATTGTTGTTATATTGAATCAAATTAGAATTATATTTAAATTCAAATTGAACTTAGTAAATAGTATCAAAAGTTAATTTATTTTGACGTATTTATTTATATTTTTTCACTCTTAAATATGTACCCTAATTTTTGTAAACTTTATTCTGTTCCTAAGTAAGGAACAGAATATTCTGATAGTATTTTATTTAACTTGTTCAGAATATTCTCGAGTTAACTACAGTGCTTCAGATTGTTTCTTCCACTTTTTGGTGAATTTATATTAAACACTTATATTAACATTGTTTATATTAAACACTTATATTACATTATACAACCTTTACCTTTGATATCCCATTCTTGTTTATTCACCCCCACTTTTTTATGTTCCCGTACATAAATTAATTTTCATCCTTGTTTAGTTCCATAAAAGATTCGATGTATTTCATTCCTCCGCGTTTAGGAAAATTAAATTTACACTTAGACTTATAGGAACATATAAATGTTGGACAAGTAATACACAATTTCATTTAACTAATAAAAAGTGAATGGACTCTCCTATCGCAGACCATATGGAACCTGACGGTTTGTCTGCTAAGCGAGCAGTATGAGGCGAAATACTGTACGGTTTAATATTATACGAGTAAAAAAACCTGTCAAGCACGAGTGCACCACACACTATGAGGGTTTCGCATATATTTCGGCATTTATAAATATTTAATGGTACATAATTTTCACGAATACAATTTCTTCCCATAGTATGAGTATTGTTTCTTGAAAGTAAAAAAGTGACCAAAGTATTTAACCTTGTGACCATGCTATCAATTCTGGCTATGGCTTTGATTTACTTTATGTACGCTCATAATTTGACAAAGTTAAATAAATTAAATACGCCACTGAAGTCAAAGAGTACACATCTTCTCCATGACATATCATCAATGACCTTTACTACAGTAATAAAATGTTGAGGAAAGATTTAATTTCAGATTGGAAGGAATACTTAACACTTTGTACTTAAATACTTTGCATAAAAAATATTAAATTGGGTTGGTCTAAATTCCTTTCATGGATTTGGATTAAAGAAAAAAAATTGCATCCTTTTCCAATCTTAAAGAATAGACGCGATGTATTCAAAACTATGTAATTATGTGATTATAATTACTAGTCCCTAAATATGATACCTCCTTATATGAATATTCCTCAACTAATCGTTCCCCTTTCCGACTGAGGAATAAATAATATTCTGGTTTGCTCAATGAGTCTTCATTTTATATTGATTAATATAGACATTAGAGACAGAATTTTTATATTGATAAATATAGACATTAGAGACAGAAAAATCCTTCTTTCATTACGCACCTAGATGCCAAAAAAATAAAAAGTGCCAAATAATATGTTTGTCAGCTTTATAGTTTTAGAGATTTAGTGATGAATCAGTAAAGTGAGTTTTTAAACAACTTCAAAAAAAGAAGGTGCTTCTTATTAATCTAAGAACCTAATTCTTAATTAAGTCTTATTCTTAGTTTTCTTTGTTTAAGAAGAGCACACCGCCGTGTAGTTCCTCTTGATGAAATGGACTACACTGGTGACATACGTAACTAGATGGTTCATTTTCTTAATTTGTTTAGAAATTGAGTATGAAATTGTATACACCATAGAATTTCTCAACAAATTAGTTCAGATGCCAAAAATCTCCACGCTCTATTCCTAACTAGATTTTGCAAATTTGTTTATGTTGAGAAATGTTTTTGCACTACGGAAATTCCAAGTACTCGTATTTTAATTATTTTAACTTTTCATTGCCTTTCTTTTTGAAATCTATCAAATTTTAATATTACCACTGCTATAATGTTGTAATTTGAACATAAATATATCACCCTTGGCTCTAGCATTGCAAGTTTTATAGAATAAAAATTGTTGATAGGAAATTACAAAAGGACCAATAATTCCTAAAGTAACTGATGAATCTGTGCATGTTGGAGGTATGGCAAGTAAAGTGATTTATTAGCCTACATTAAATATGATCACACTAATGGTCCCACCACTTTCTAGGATGTTAAGAATTAGTTACTAAATGTTAATAACATAAAGAATATTTATTAGTTGAACATGGGTCAATAAAATATAATAGATTTAAAATATATTTACAATTTCGGCTAATTTTTTTAGATTTGCTTACTATTTAATGAATTTAGCATAAATATGATATCGGTTCATTGGCGTTTTCAAGTAAACTTATTTCGAAACGGGTCTTGGGGCCATATAATATATAAAAAAGGCAAAAAATGAGATCTCACCGGAAAGGGGCAGCAGAAAATTTATGAAAAGGAATTGCAAGTGAGTTTGAGCATAAAATGAACAATATAAATCGAAGGTTGACGGTAATAATAACAAGACTAAATACATTTTTATCATGCATTTGTAAAGGTCAGTGTTAAAATTACATATTTTCGTTGTAAAAACGTGTCCACGATATCTCCAACTAACTGAAATAAAAACCATGAGAAAAAAAGAAACAAATAACTAATAAAGATTTATTTTATAATTAATATAATTTACATATTATATAATTTATATATTAAAATTAATAGTATAATAATTAATTTATATATTATAATTTATAATTAATATAATATATTTCGTAGCAAATAGTTACTTTATAACTGCTACCTACAAGTAGATAAACGAAGAATAAATAGTCAATTAAAATACTTCTATTCCTTATTGCTTACTATTGTGTACCGACATTAAACGTTTATATCACTTCATGCTAATTTTAAAAGCAAATGAAAACGTTGTTATTTCGAAGTTCAAATGAATGTTAAATATTAAAAATATTAAGTTCAAACATACCGATAGCTGATAAATCCGCCATGATATATAAAGCTTATTAAAAAATAAACCAAAACAAATATCAGCATAACATAAAGTTAGAAAAGTTATAACACAGAATTTCTACAGAATACTGAAGGGCTCTGTTTATCAGGAACTGATAGCATCGATATTTTTGTAAATATTACTTTAAAAATTGTTTTAACGTATTACAGCAGAATATTTTGCAAAATATTTATCTATGATTGTCTGGAAGTCCGGAAATTAAAAATAGAACTCTTTAACAAATGGCAGTAAACAAGCCATGATTGAAAATATTTTTGCTACGGGAAGTTATTACTTTGCAAAATAACTACACCACTAACCAGGTCAGGATCTGCCGATGAGTTGTCGAGATGAACAATTTAACTCCTTATTAAATTAAACGTGTTTCAAGACATTTGCTACTGGTAGTTGTTACTTTGCAAAATAACTACACCATCCACCAGGTCAAAGTCCGATGATGCACTCTGGAGATGAACAATGCAACTTCTTATTGGATTGTAATAAATCAAACATATTTCTAGATATTTGCTACTGATCATTTGTAAAATAACTTTACTATTGATCAATCCAGGGTGTGACGACAAGCTTAGGAGATGAATTGTTCATCTGCTCCTTATCGGATGGTATGAAATCAATTGTGATTCAAGATATTTTCTATAGGCATTATTTACTTTAGGAAATCTGATATTGGGCTTCGAATATGGAGAATAAGACTACTCAAGGGCTAGCAGCAAACCGTTGGCGGTTACTACTATCACTTCGCATCTGTATATTATTGATAACGAACTTATATAAAGAGGAAATTATCTATATGCTAGCTCTTACCCATGACTTTAATGATTATATGATATTCTAAAACAGAAAATGTTAGATATGGTGTGATAACTAATATTGTTAATAACTAAAAATTCTACAATAAATTATTTTTAAAAAATCGACTACAAAGGATGAAGGTACTAAAAAGTAAAAAATAATTAACCCAAATAGATTATATTACTTTTTCTTGAAGTCGGTGCCAGCACCGCTGATCAACTTGAACAAATGCAAAATTTTATATTATAAATTCGCCGTTTATGAAACGGTTTCGTATTATGAAAACAATAGAAGTTCTCATCAGTTTACTGCTTTATGCAAATTTAAATTTACATTATAAATTAAGTAAAATTATTGCTTGATTATCCATATTTACAACGAGATCCCGAATAGATGAATTCTTTCAAATATAGTTCCATTCAACGTATAACACTACACGTAAGTGCACGTATTGCACATTTATTTACAAAAAAATGCAGCTTATTGTTCATAGTAATCAAATAAGTATTAAAGAGGTGGGGAGTAAATAAAGTGCCCAAGAATTTCTCAGGTGGAACTTTCGTGGTGCGAGTTCTACTTGTATTTACCTTATCTTTTAATGTCTCTTTCACCCTCGTTATTTGGTCTTATTTTCTGACTATTTGAACCTAACTTTTTTGACTGTGTCGTAATAACTACCATATCCATTTGGATCTACTCTATAAAAAAAGTGTTAGGTATTATATATGTATATATATTATATTGTATTAGGTATTATACGTGTAAAAAGCACTACGAGGGTTTCGTACACAGTTAGGCATTTATAAACATTTAATGTACATAAAATTCCTATTAAACTATTTACAATATTTTAGTCTTTTAGAACGAAAATATATTGCCTGTTATATCTTTTACCGGCGCATATTAAAAACAATTTTGATACGACTACAAAGTAACAATTTTTGGACTTTTCTTTCTTTATTTGTACCATAGGACCTTTATTTTTGCCAAATTGCATGATTCTAGGTTAATGGGACACACCCTAAAGATTTTCTTTTATTTGCGAGTATCAAAATATCGGGCATAAATTGCCGGGGTGAAAATCTATTCCTTACTATGTCTTTCACAGACACATGTTTACAAATTAACGATTAGCAAATTAACGACAGGTACAAATTAACGATTTTTGGATTTTTTCCTTTACTTATGCTTACGACCTTGGTTCTTGCTAAATTGCATGATTCTAGGTCAACGGGAGGTACAATATAGGTTTTGATTTATTTGCAAAAGTTAAAAAATGCGGCGTAAATAGGGACGTAATAATTTTAAGGGCTTGTTTATTACGTTAACATAAAAGCTTGAGTTTTGCAGCTCCAAGGGACTGTGAAATCTCTTTGATACTTGGGACTGAGTATCTCTTTGATATTAATTTTAACTTCATACCTTCACACGTTCCTGAGAAAAATTATCTTTACAGACTCACAGACGGACGAAGAAGTTATCCAATATGGGTTTATTTTTCCTCTTGAGTTACAAAACACTAAAAATGTAACAAACATGATTATTTATATTATGAAACAACAATACATCACTAAAGCTTTTAGTCTATTTTTTTTATTTTATATGTATTCATACTCTATATAAATATTATGATAATCGCTCAAATAATTTAGGAAAATGTTGTTTTTTTTTATAATAATTGTGTCGTTCTCCTCGAATTCTATACATTAACTAAAGTTGACATTTTGCACTTTAATATCAAAAGGCAAGGTTAAAAAATTCATCTAAGGGATCTGGGCCAAAGATGTTTTCATGCCAGAAACCTGATGGGGATTCCATTAGGTATTTATATTTTTACTGAGCGCCGTAAGTCTCGAAAGTCTTAATACACTTAAGAGACATTATGCAAAGTCATTGGATTTCGGCAACGAACGTCTGTGATTAAAATAGGTAAATAAACGACAAAAATATGTTGGGTACACATTGATGTAATATTACGGAGATTGAAAAATAACTTAAATAGAAATTTCTTGTAAAAAACGACATTCGTGTGGCCTCAATAGAGTGGCGGGTATTGAGCGTGACAACATCTATAATGAAAGCAAAATACTTTGTCCCGTTTCGTTTTTTTTTATATAATTTTATTTTATCGGCAATTTAAATTAAAAATCGTTACTTGATACATTTTGGTTGGGTTGGCTTTGTTTTGGGTTGGGTTGGGTTGGGTTAGATTGGGTTTGCTTTAGTTTGGATTGATTTGACATTGGGTTTGGGTAAGTAGTTTTACGCAATGCGTGTTATAAAAAATGTGCAGCTTCGACGTGCCACTGGAGTTTACTTCTTAAGTACGATTGTCTTGGAATGTATAAAATATATAATACTGTATATAAATATAAATATCAATATCATTAAATGTAAATGGATAATTCTTTTATCTAATATTCGCTCGCTTTGAGGAAAATATTATTTACGAGTATATTATTTACTTATATAATACGAGAACCTACGTTGATTTATAAACTACCATGCTTCAACTCTTTATGCACTTTATGCAGATGCAGTCGACATTAAAACTTTGTATAATTATTTTCAAGTAAAACGCAAATGAACAAGATCAAATTTATTACATGAGTAAACTACTATTATTATTTATTTATGGGAGTAAACTCCAACAAGAAATATAGTGGAAAAAATGTTCGGCGTCTAGAAGAAGCGATTCTCATGTCTAAGCCATGGTATGGGTAATAAGTTGACTACCATAGTCAATGTCATTATTATTTAACATACATAACATAGTTATTTATATAATGATCAGTTTCTCGAAGAAACTGAGCAGGTATTGGAAAAAGTTATCAATGTTCCAGTTCCCTTGGAAACAGATTCGGGATTATCGTAACGACAAGCTTTTACTGATTCATAATTTTCAATTAGTTAAGGCTTTTTCAAAATGATCTGCAAGTTTAAAAAACACCGGTAAACATTAAATTAGTATGTATATTATCTGGATCTATTTAAGGATTATTTTTAATTTTTGGAGTTCACTCCTTAAGAATCGATTTTCGTATATTGCGCCCCAAGTTCTGTATGTATGTACGTATGTCAAGATGTACCTGAAATTAGCTAATGATTAATGCAGTACGTACTAAGCAGGCAAAAGTATTGAATCACAACATAAATCGTCGGTCGCCTATATTTTATTTTCCCAACTCGATTAGTTAATACTAATTTAATATACGTATACTGAACCAACGGAGACATAATGAGATGATTCACATTAATCTAGACTTGCGTGATCACGATTTAACCTGCTTTTACACTTTTTTTAATGCTCTGAACTTCATACACTCTGAACTTATGATTTTTTCCTCTTAAAACTTCATACCGAGCGCTATAAATGAAAATCGATTTTTAAGAAGTAAACTTAAAAAAAAACAGAGAAACAGACAAAAACACGAAAACTATATTATTTGTTATGTTACTTTTATTATGTCCCCCTAAGTAACTGTTTTGTTAATACCCTCAATGAACACATACGCCAATTTTATAATTTCATTACACGTGCAGATATATTTATTGCTTTTAATTTTGGTTTAATACAATACAATTTTTGTTCCCGCTTTGGTCATTATATTTTATATGTTTTAATTTAAACGTCTTAAATGACATAGAAATATTAAATGTTTAACTTGTATTTTCCGAGAAAAAGTTTTGTGTGCGTTGTATAACACCAATATGCTTTGAAAAGTTGCAACACAAAACAAGAAATAAAATTGTAATGAAAATTCAAAACAATCAATTCGTAATTGTGACAAATATCGTAACGTAGTGCTGTTAATTGTTTGGGAACGGATATATAATAAGAAAGAGGCGCATACATCCAAAGCCACATATAAACGCATTACTACTGACGGTGTGTAAGGACACTCCACCGTGTGGTTCTCACTAGTTTACTGCTTTATGCAAATTAAAGCCCATACCCTTTTATCTAACATTCGCTCGCTTTGAGGAAAATATTATTTACGAGTATATTATTTACGTGTATAATACGAGAATCTATGTTGATATTTATAAAGTATCATGCTTCATCTCTTTACGCAGATGCAGTCAACATTAAAACTTTGACTTACTGACAAACAAATCTGTGTGCGCTGTAGTGCAACGACAAATTTTCTTCGATCACAAAACAGCACCAACACGCGATGTGACTCTTCAGTGCGAATAGCGCTATTAGGCGGCGGTGAAGCGCTATTATTTACGGCTATTTAGGCACCACTGTAAGTCAAATAGAGGGATTAGTTATGTGGAAAATATAGAGTCTAATTATAAAACCTTTCAAGTTTAAAATGTTCCAGGATACATCTATTGAAGTATTTCAAGATATTTATATTTGAAACAAGAAAATTTGATAGTTGTCTCGCTAATCTACAGATAGATGGTCAACATTTACGGCCCCAGCCAGTAGGATTAAAAAATTTAAATTTGGTACACATCCGTTGTTTAGGGTAACATTTAAAAGATAAAAAATGGTCAAATGTAAATTTCTAGTTTAAATAAGTTTCGTAAATTGAGTTCATTTATAATTCTAGATTAAAATGAAAGTATGTTTTATACATATAATTAATTAAATTTATTATTTATTGCATATAATGTGGCAGTACGTCGCACAAATAAAAAGATGAAATAAACACGTGCGTATATCAGGCTCGTCCATTAATGTCTATACTTTTCTATTGAAATATAGTGTAAAAGAAATTAAAAAAGATTTATAGTTTCAAATTTTAGAATGTATTATTAACCTTAAATATCTTATTTTTCGTTTGGAAGTACTTCCATTTGCATATCGATTGTATTTATCGATTTAAAGACGAGTCAGATTTACCTGTAATAAAACCTCGAAAAAAGAAAAAAATGGTAGAAAAAAGGAGATATATTAAAGGCAGTAAAAGAGACAAATCCTTAGATAAAATAGAATAAGAAGGGGCAAAATACCATTAACAATTTTTTGATGATAAAAATATAAGTTTTTATCCATAAATGATGGGTTAAGGGCGTGCAGTAATTGTCCATATTTAATGTATAATATTAAATAATGAATAAGTTCTAATAATACTTATGCAGCCGATATGTACAGATTCAAAAGTTTATTTATATTATTGGTAAGGAAGAAAGGAGTTTTTTATATAATTGGTATATTAAGCTCATCGCAATGGACAAGTAAAATGCAAAACAGTCATCATGGAGTACCTCCAAATCGGTGAATAATTTAAATTTAACTCATTAAGTGTTAAAAACCACAACAATTCCAAAAATATTCATACACTGCAAATCAAAAATTAAATCAAATTATCAGTTGAACAAATAATTAATTATAAAATTAGAGAATAGAAAACCATCAAACCACTTTGCCATACTTGCAAATATACCCGGAAATACGTAAATATTGAGCATTAAATTACAATTCTGTACAGTATCTGGATTGAATATTCGATGAACTTATTTATATCGAAACTACGGAAATAATATTTTTTTATAAATGAAACTACAAATGTTCGCTTTTAATCAATTATCAATATATTATAAAATAACACCCATTTCATTATGATAACATAATTGAGGAGGCAGTTTCTAACGCTGTCAAAATTATTACCGAGTAGCTTACCAGATGTCGCGTTGTTTCTATTAACGTTAAGGCATGGAGGACACTAATTTAATTTAATCACAGATTTTTCTTCTTCGGAGATAGTATTTAAGAAGAATATTAAGCTATTTTAATGTAAATGACATGCAAATATATTCACGGATCAAATTGCAACATGAGCAAAATCTTATAAGAAGGAGAAAAAACAGGACGGGAGCGGGAAAAAGGAAGCTATGCTAATGAGGAATTAACAAAAATTGTATGATGAATCTGCTTAGTCAAATTCCCCCACGTGCAACTTGATCCATAATGTTAGATCTTTTTAACAAAAATGCAAATGCTCCTATTCGGAACCTTGAGTTTTTTTCGGTCCTCCCTTTTGCAGCTATTCCCTATTTATGAGTACTTACGTCCTTAAGTTATTTCACTACTTCATTCATTAGCACATTTTTATGTAAATATCTACGTAATTTTATTAAAAATTAGAAAATTTATAAATCTATAAAAATATCTCTATAAATAAATAACTATGAAAACGAATTTTCTCTGCCGGTGAACTTAACATCGGCGAATAAAAAGGGACATACCATGATGGTAAATAAAACAAAGATATGAAAGAGGGCATTGAAAGGAAATCGTTATGAAGATCAGGGTTTATTGAATATCCATGTAGCCTTAAAGTATATACAAGTTACTTGAAGATGAAATATTAACGACCGTATCGAAACATTCCTGAGAATTAGTTTCCATAAATAGTAATGTGGTAAATATTTATCACCGTAATTTGTTAGCGCCAGAAAAATTAAAAATATGTTATTTTCTTCCTATTTGCAAAAATTATACGTAATGTAAAAAAGTAAATAAAACTAAGGAATCAGTTTAATTTGGAGAATGTAAAATTTTTACTATTCGCTTTTATTAAATGGGGAGAAAATTTATTAAACCAAATTTATACTAATTTTTCCATTTTCTTTTTGACTATTTTGTAACTAACCATTATTTATTTGCAATAATTTTATGTGAGAAATATTTTTTTTCTCGCTTTATTACAATTATTGAAGATATAATTTTATTACAGTTATTGAAGACGGCAAACTTTAACTGTGAAATGATAATAAAAAACGCCCAAGACAACAGTGAAAATTAGAGCACAAAGTATTATTTGGCATTAAACACATAGGTATATAGTTTTCTATGTAGCAAGAATTAGAAAAAAATTCACACGCGCAAAGAACATCGAGCATGTAACGACGGTCAAAATAAACGCTTTTTGATCATAAAAGGTGTGATTCGAGCATCTCCTATTCAATTTTTAGATTTGAGGGCAGATTTTGGAGCAAGTGGCAAGATCTGTTGATTAATCATGTCATACAATAGAACTTTATTCATTTTATGCTGCTTATATTTCGACGACGTTCGAACTAGAAAGGAAATAATCAAAGATCACCTTGCCCCGGTCAGGGAAATTAGTATTATGTTAGATGATAAATTTCTGAAAGCCTACTCTACTTTGAGAGAGAACGCGACAATCGATGAGACTTATTGACTTCAGGGGCAGATTTAAAAGAAAAGTTTACATACTGAAGAAATATAAAAAGTATGGAATTAAGATTCAGGTAATTGTCGATACGCTGACGTTTTACTTACACTCTTGAAATTTACCGAGGCCAGCTAACTGGTATTTTAAATAGGTCTGATGATATAGTTAAATTATTAGTAAGCATAATTTAGGGCTCCGGAAAGAACCTAACTGCTGATTCACAAATTGCAAATATAATATTGCCATAAACTTTCGGTCCGATAAAAATAGATCAAACTAGAGTTCACCATTTGAATTGGACCAAGACTTGATTGTGTATTTAAAAAGTAAATGGTACCATTACAAACCTGGAAATACGTATTATTATATATAAAATTATTTTTATTATATATCAAAGGTAGAGTACACGGACTGGACTATATATGTGCTACATATAACGTTGGCTGAAGAAGAAAAGGAGAGTCCCTACCTGGTTACTTTCATTTGATAAATGTTGCAGCTCTAAACGCTTACGTTGTTCACAGGACCAATCATAAAAATTGTGGGACTCTTATACGAAGAAATTTTTGCGGTTACTGGCTAGGTAGAGTCACACTTTTTACGACCACGGTCTGAAGCACATCAGAAAGAAGATAAAACTGACGCTGTATATAGCCATAACTCCGAATAGGCCAGTCGTCTTAAGTGCGCTTTACGGCCAGAAATGCTGACAAAAAATAATATCAGCTTTGAACTAATTACTAAAATTTTGCATGTGGAACGCACAGTACATTTATATATAATGGTTTCTGCAGCACGAACAGGAATTCTTTAGAAGAATAATTAAGATTCCTCTGTTTTGCAATAATTGATTTCTAAATATTTCCTAATTAATCATAAAAAAATTATCTTCTCTTTATACAAACGCAATTTCTTAAACATGTTATTGCAATTTTATATGAATTATAACAACATGTTAACAACTCCAATTTATTTATGTATCTAAAAAATATATTAAAATTTTAGGACAAAGCTTGATTCTATACTCAAATGATTTTATTAATGAGCAAGATTAATCATTACAAAGTCGGTAATTAAAATTATCACTTGTGAAAGTCTAAACCGTATAGTATCACTATTAATTCAAATCTAATTGATGTACTCGTATTTACAATAACGTAGTAATGGATGTTTTGAAAACTCTAATATTGTGATTCTGATATAAATTTTAATACTTAAGCTGATAATAATTAATATTAGCATACTTTTAGAGGTCAACGTCTGATTTGTGGCAAAAGAAAATAATGTTTTTACACAAATCACAGTATAATATTTTTGAAGTACAAATACTTTTGCACTATTAGGCGTGTTATCAGTTATAACAAATATAAAGACCATTATAAAGACGAGTATTGCCGTAATGGCTCCATTTTTGTATTTCATATACTAAGAGGTTCATATAATGAGATTATAAGATCGCAGGTTAAATGCTTTCTTAACGAGTGCATATTTATATTATTGTTTTGGGTTTTTTTCCAGTTATATTAAATTATGATTATTGATTTCGATAGATCGAGTTCGGCTGTTTAACTTGGAGTAGAAAATTTTGAATGTACCTTCTTCTTCCAATTTTTACAATATCCAACGAATTTCGAGCTACACTAGTTTTATCAATCTGACATTTTTAACGATATATAATAAATTGTCAACAGATTCATTTTTAATTCAGAAATTAGTAATGTTACAAAAAATGAACATTTCATAAATATTTATTATTACTCTCATTATTGATAATTTTGCACTAATCTACCATTTTAAATCTTAAACGCATATTCAAACGTGTGAACCAATAAAATGGAGGTCAATATACAGAGTTACGCGGTCGGTTACAAAATATAAAACCTTCGTGTTAGAGAAACCTTATATTAATAAATCATTTTCAAATTGGACCGTAAATACGTAAGTGGTAATTAAGTAGTTCTATCTACTAAATATTCGCACAACTAAATAAATCAATGTGGTTTTAAGGAAATATGGGTAAAAAATCATATTATTAAAAAATAAATATATTCGTTTGACAATTCGTCATGTATGTAACACGCTAAATACCCAACTTCTTTTAATCCTTATGACGAAGGCATGGATTTGTAAACTATATTGAGAAATAAAAATATTACATTAATGGAACTTCATCCGTTATATCACAGAGGCTCTTTAACACTACGTTTTATTTGAAAAGTATAAACGCAAAATATAAAATAAAATACAACCATAATATTGTCATAGATGAAATTAATATAGACATCATGAGAAAAGTCGATGGTAGGTTCTAGCCGCTATATTTTGTCTAACTTCGAAGCACGTACACGTAGTGAAAAATCAAGTTATTACTGGTGTTATTAATTTAGTTGTGCGACATTATATTTGATGAAATCCACCTACACAAAAAAAAAGTTATCAATTAATTCATTGGCAAGATTTTCGTTGAAGGTTGCATTTAAAATATTAAATCAAATATACAATTTCTCAAAGATTAGGTTGGCAGCTAATGAACTCACCATTTTTTAGCGATTTCTGGAATATTATAAATATTTTTGTACAGGCGTTTGATTACATTCGATTAGCAATTGATTTTTGGTGAGTATAGGAAAAGCAGAATATGGGAATTTGATCAATATAATTTATAGGGCACTATAATGCTTCATCTCTTGCAACATGTATATATACACAACGATCAGTGACTACTTCTATGATATAGCCCAGCAGCGGTTCCAAAAATGTACCAACATATTTTGATCTTCTCGATAATCCTCATATAGGGCTACGTAATGTATTAAATTTAGGAAATTCACAAAACTTTGTTGAAACAAATATCAACTTAACTGTGTATCATTTAACAGATCTACTATAATGATCTAATGCTGCAATATAAATCCTGATGGAATCTTGATATTCCTGCAGATATACTGTGAATGAAATATTTTTGGGAGCTTTTTCAGACTTTATATATGACTTTATTTATATTCTTTTATATATGACTTTATTTATATATGACTGTATTCGGAATTAGAATTGAAAACAAATTTTGCATAGGTATTTAATTAGCCCCCTACCCTAAAATTTTGATTTAAATACTCTTGAGTATTAGTTTAACCCGAACTTATTGAGATATGTGTGAGTTAAAGTGCTTTACTACTATGCCAAATTTCAAATTTCTATTTCAAACGGTTTCAGACTGTGTAGGATGTTAAAAATATTCTGTTTTTCCATTTGAAAAACCCTAAAATTTATTTATTGTAATTTAACTTCACTTTTTTCCTCAACATTTTCGATTTTATCCAAAATTATACTACAATATTCTATTTTATCTAATACTTAGGGTACAATATTTTTTATACGTAATTTTAATTTTTTTTATATACTTTAAAAGCAATAAGCCATTAAATTTATTTTCTAATAAATAGATACAAATTTAAAAATTACAATATTTACTTCTGGCACAAATCTTGGAAATAATATTTCCTTTTTAAGGAAAAATATAGCCATGAATTCTTTTTTTATCCACAGAAGTTTTATAATTTTATCACGCTCGTCAATCTGTCTGTCTGTCGCAATATTCAAACAAGTTGACAAGGACGATAATTCCTACTCTCCTTAGTCACTGATTGAAAGGGTTATCCACAAATTTCTCGATAAACTTAGCAGAGATAAAATATTAATAGTGAAGTTTTGTTGAAAAGTTTAATAAATATACAAGCAATAAAATATTTATATATTAAAGCCTTTTGGACTGTGTCCTTTCTTTACTTGAAGGGAAGATATATATATATATATATATATATATATATATATATTTTTTTTTTTTTATTTTCTTTTTTTTTTTTTTTTTAATACAGCCTAAATACTAATATTAATAAAGCATGATGAATTTAAATCTCCAAATATTATATAAAACATTGCTCTTTGAACAATGTCGTGTCATTAAAAATACTGATTTTCAAACTTAGGATTAATAAATAAAAATAAACATTTTTCATATCATTATTACGTAACACCAAGTGGAAGGAATTAAGTTAGTAATTGGCTGAAAGAAGAATCGGTCGCGGGCCCCAATTACCTGTCCGTCTTTGATATTTTGCAACGTAAGAATTCCTTTCAAAGGAATGAATTTTCGTTTGAGAGATTAGCGTTCTCACGACTGAACAAGACTTTCGTTAAAAATTATCAAATTAATCCAAATAGAGGTAAAGTATTTATAGAGTACTGGAACGGAATAAGTCTACTATTCTATCAGGTCTTCCTTTAAAATGGACTTTAACAGTAATTTTTGAGTTAAGGTTTTCGTAAGCAGTAATTACATTAATTTTTTTCAAAAAAATTGAATATACTTTAAATGGCTGGATAGGAAGCGCACAAAAAATGATAAAATAATGAAAATAAGAATATTCAATTCAGCAAATATAGCAATGTTTGTAGTAACTAAGGTATTAGGAGGCGGAAAGGTTTAAAGTACGCAAAGGTTTAAATCACTGACTACGGTGAAACATAAAGAAGTAACCTATTGCAGTCAATGCCAAGTAAAATGTATTTGGGAAGCGACTTATCCGGTTTTTTTGATACCACATTGTGGCTATTCACTAAAAGGAAAAACAACCAAACTGGTTTAGTAGTATCAGAGATAAGAGTTAACATACACAAAATAGTTTGTACTACTGCAGTATCATGCTTGCAAGTTCGAATCCAGAGTTCAATGATGAAGTGTCTACTTGAGATCCAGAGCACGAATTTAAAAACAGCAGGTCCTCAAGTTACACGATTTAAGCAGACAGTACCGCTGCAGCACGAGCACTGAGAAATAGTAATATAGAGTTTAATGAGAGAATCCCATCTTGAGATCCACAATACTTATTTCAAAACGATAGATTCTCAAGTCTAACGATTTAGGCATGCAGTACCCTTGCAACATCTGGACTGAGAAATTGGAACCTGGCGTTCGACGACATAGTTTGTGCTTACGACCGATATTACTATTTCAAACACAGTCTCATACTTTAGGTAGGCAGTATCATTACAGAGTCAGGAACGAGAAAATCAAACGAGAATACCAAAGTTTGGTGGCTAGATCTCTGCTTGAACCCCAAATACTAATTTATGAACAGCATATCCTCAAATTTTCTGGTCGAAGCAGATAGTAGTCTGAGTCTGAGGAATTAAAATCCAAAGTTTAATGATAGAGTCTATGCTTGAGACCCAAAATACTTAAACAGCAGATTCCCAAATCTCACGACTTTGGCAACCAGCATTCCTGTAGCCTCAGAACTGAGCCGTTGGAATTCAGGGTTTAATGATAAAGACTCTGCATACTAATTTTCTCATTATACTAATTTGCAAACAGAAGACCCTCAAATCTCACGCTTTAAACAGACAGTACTCTTGCATCATCGCTGAGACATTGGAACCCAGAGTTCGATGACAGAATCACTGCTTGGGAGACAAAACACTATTTTAAAAAGTGTATATCCTATTGTCACATTATCAAGGTAGGTAGAATCATTACATAATAAGGAATAATAAGGACTGTGTGAGATCTCATAATACTAATTTTCACACAATAGATCTTCAAGTCTCGCGGTTTAAGCATCAGAATTTGTGGCTCATGGGTTGAAATTATTTCCATTTACCCACTTATTATTAAATTATTTACCCTATTAATTTCTCGTTATACCGACATAAGTCACACAAGTCTAAATTCGATAGGTTTACTCCTATTCACTAAAGAGTTTCTGTTAACCTCCATCGGCTCCTATAGCCATGTATTATTAGATTATAATTAGACCTATATCATTCAAACACGCCAAAGACACCTATGTTGTTCAGTTTAGGAATTCTATGGCATATATTCAATTTTCATGATCAAATTTTATGCGACTGTACCAAAAATGTACCCTTCCAAATAAAGCAAGACATATATAATTGGCAGGACATATATAATTCAAACTTGATCACGATACTTGTGCTGTTCACTGTTGAGAAATTATGTGGTATATTTTCAGTTTCCACGGTCAGATTCCCACTAAATTCAATGAAATATACAGAGAGAAATATAATAAAAACGTTTAAATTGAACGAGAAAATGAGGTAACAGAGAGAATATAATATAACTAGAGATGTTAAGTAGGTGTGGCACACGCGCCACTATTATCATTCCGCGTATCATATATTTAGACCTACACAAAAAATCAGTTAACAAAATAACGTAACCGATAGCAGAATCTATAAGTTAACTTGAATACATTTTATCGGAATTTAAATTAAAAGGTTAATGGCGACGTCGTTGCACCGGTAGGTGTTAGTATTGTAGGACACTTGGTGTTATTATCGCACAAGTATCGTTAGGGTGAATATGTTTGGACACTTCATCTAAATGAGATAACAGTTTCGTACTTTAAAGCAGTTTAATTTAATAATAATTTTACAGTATAATAAGGACATGACAATAAACATCTGGTATATTTTTATCAATTTCCTAAAACAAATTAAAAGAATAAAAAAAATTATGAATGATAAAAGTTTAAATTGTATATTGTTTGGATAATATAGGCAATTAATGAAGAAATAAAAAGTGTAATCAAGGTTTTAAATCATGTTAAATCTATGAATATATCTGATTGTATTGCTTTCTTTTGGTATAAAGATCTTCCTTCAGGCAATCGTGTAACCGATTTGATAAAATCTGTAATTCAGAAATTCATTATATTACATAATATATTCGTTAATATTATTTAACATATCACCTTATTACCCAATTGACGAACCGTCAATTATTTAATAAATATGTATTGTTTTCATGGCAGTAAGTAAACTATTTCCTGAAATATCTTATCAATTAAACTGACAAATTATAATTTCCTTGATCTATTAAAGAGTAAAGTGCAAATAACACATTTTATAAATTATAAATGTGAGCATCTCTTTTGAAACAAGAAAATATTTTCCCTTCATTATTATCTGTTGACATTGCCTTACAAATGAGAGCACTTCTATATCTGAATTTATTAAACTTATAAAATCTTCATTAGCTTCGCTGCTCTGGAATTCCGAAGACTTAAATCTACACGACAATATTTTAGCAACTAAAATTAAAATGAAGAATTATACCATTTCAATGCAATTATATACATATATATATATATTTATATATATATATATATATATATATATATATATATATATATTACTATAATAAAAATCAGCTGTATGAGAATTGAGGAAATTTCTTAAATTGTGTTTCACTCTTTCCAGTATGGAAGGATCGATTGTTTGATTGCAAGAATCTTCAGTACGTCAAGCAATTTTTTATTCTGCATATGCGCCACGACTGTCATCTTAGTTGTAATGGATATTACAGACATAATCACCATCTTGCTGCTAACTCGGGTGAGTTTAGGAGAAATTCAATTTAGCTTTTACCTTTAACTCATTATTTGCTCTACCGTCTCCGTAAGACGTGATTTTCAATATCACTTCTATATTTCTTGCACTAAGTGAAAAAATAATACTTTTATGTAACCCTTATTTTAAATCATTGATGGTGGTCAAACGTTCAAGCTAAACGTCTTTGTTGTTTCCGACTAAGATTATTGATGAAATTCGTGCATATGCTTTGTGATAAAATAATTTTTATTTTAAATATAAAATGTATATATAAAAAAATATATATGTCCAAAGAGCGGAAATATTCCTTTTTGTTCGGAGTGAAGTAAATGCCTGGCATACTCGTCGCCCAAACTACCAATATAAAAATTTGTTATTTCTTTCACATGTTCACATAATGACATCAACTATATTATTGCAGAATATTAAACTGGATTTTAAGATTTCTATTATCTCATATGGGTCAAGTACGCTCGATTACACGAAGGGTTAATATTTATTTTAGATGTAAGTCGCTTAGAATAAAGTGAAATGATGCTTTTCTTTAAACATATTTTTTGGAGTTTACTCCTTAAGATTGAATTTTCATATATATATAGGTATGAAATTTTATGAGGAGTAAAATCAGAAGTTCAGAACGTAAGAAGTTCATAGCGTTAAAAAAGTATAACCGTTAGGTGGCCTATCCGCGCAACATTTCTGCACATCTTTAAAGTAAAATATTAATTTGTTTATTTGACATTTTCTTATGGCATAATCGCGATGACGGATTGTGACACACATAGTTTATTATCGTTCGCTTATATCAAACTGTAATCATTAAATGTCATTATGTCTGACTATTTGGTGTCTTCTATCCTATAAAATTAAGAAGCGTCCTTTAACTTTAAGTTCTTAGGTTGACGTTATTAATATTTTTAATTTTTTTGTGTAAATTTGATCTTACTTATTTGTGTTTCACTTGAAAAATAATTATATTGTCAGCATTTTTTTATTAAAGAATTTTCCATTTACATTTAACGTTGATATTTATATTTCATACTGATATTTATATTTATATATAGTATAATTAGACCTATATCATTCAAATATATCATTCATATATCATTCAAGTATAATTAGACCTATATCATTCAAATTATACCACCAGAATAATAGAGTTACTCTGCACTAAAAGTAGAAACGTCGCGAATTCGTAAGATTTGTAATTCTAGATGGTACTCTTCCTTTATTTTTCCTCATACTGAACATAATTTGTTATAACCCAGCACCCTAATGTCTTATAAATCTAAACTCAAATCATTAAGTTTTCGAAATATAATTTCAGATATTTGTTTTTTACAAGCTCTTCAAATTATAGAAAACCCAAATAAAACTATTTATTTTTCTTTCAATCTTGTTCCATTTAAATTGAGATAAACAATACTTACCAAATTTATATATTTTTAATTTATATATATTATATATATATATATATATATATATATACATATATATATATATATATATATATACATATATATATATATATATATATATATATAGATATATATATATATATATATATATATATATATATGCAGATAGAATATTTATACGTAATTGTTATTATAATAAGACAATTATTTTCTTGTACTTTTATAAGGCCGATTAAAGTATTTTAATGATTGTTATGAGTCTTAGAAACACCTCAACAAACCATTAGTGTGATTTATTTCAGTATTAATAATTCTTTCGACAGTTCATCTATAGTTTTAAAACACTTTGATCTTTGACTCAGCTCTAGCCATTATTTTTAGATTCGACTATTACTTTTAGAGATTTCGTAGTCTTTAAAATTAAATCGAGATCTTTTCAACTTTTAAAACTCACTTTAGGGAACTGAACATACAGCTAATATCATAGACTAGTAGACAAGTAAAATATATAAACAGACAGATATCTCAAATAAAACAAAATAAAATATAAAATACTTAAAATATTAATTGAAAATGAATGTCTCTCCTCTCCGAAATAGCTAAATCACAACATAAGGAACGGAAAGGCTTGATTTCAAAACACAAAGCGTTAACAAAATAAATAAATAAATGATTTACGGAAGTGGTAACATATATACATAGACCATTACAGAAGTGGTAATATGGATACATAGATTTACAGAAGTGGTAATATGGATACATAGATCATTCTTCAATTGACAAAAAGAAGACGTTGATGTGATTTCGCATTATTTAAATAAACCGGTGGAGTAAAAGTTGAACTCGCAAGCCAGAAACTCCAAAATATTGAAAAAGATGAAGAAATTTATATATTTGCTTCAAGAAATGTTTATATACGTACACACATATAGATATGTGTGTGTGTGTGTGTGTGTGTGTGTGTGTGTGTCGGTGTGTGTGTGTGTGTGTATACACACAAACACTCACATTCATATATGTGTTTATTATTTTGGATTCTTTATTGTATTATTTTGATAAGAAGGATTGGCATATATTATAAACCAAAACATTTTATATGATACCCAATGTGTTTTTACTTATAATTTTAACATCCAATTTCATTCACCACTTTGGAAAAAATATTTCTGAAACACTTTCAGAAGTCGTTAGTCTAAATGAAATACACTGGGGATAATGACTTCTACCACTATGCCAAATTTCAAGACGATATATTGCCGAGTTTTTAAAATTTCAGCTCAAAGAACACGATCTCTCAAAAAAGAAATGTATTAATTTAAAAGGAATTTTCACATTAGGAAATTGAGAGGCAATCAAATAATTGGAATAATTTTTTGAACAAATAATTCCTTAAATAGACCACTTGATAACAAAATATTTTGCAAATTCTTATTGTTTAAAGAGTATGGTAATTTTTTAACATAATTTATAATTAAATTCAATCCTAATTAAATAAAATAATTAATTTAAAAAAAATTGTATTTGTCATATCACTTCGGACATGTTTTTCTATAAAATATAAAGTGAAATAAAATTAAAAATAATACAAACTTACACTTATTACTATCAATGTATTGTTTTAACAAGAATGGTGTTATTATCTGACAAAACGCCTTTTCATAATTAGCTATAACATTAATAGTCAACGCATGATATTCTTCCCTATTTTTTGTTTTAAAAAAACTCATGCAGTGGAACTTAGAAAAATACCTACTTTTTTGTAATTAATTCAATATGCCTTTATCAGATGGTTGTTTTTTTTCAGAACTAATGGGAACAAATATTTTTCTTAGATTTTAGGCAAAACCAATAAATTATATTAATTAATATATTGTATATTAAATCAAACTATTCAATTTACTTATATAAACTTGTAAAAAAAAAATCAATCAGCACAAATATCGAATGATTATGTGTTTAACTTACCAATAATTTGACATATTCAAAGCCAAAATTCCGCCCTTTAGATTTGCCACCCCGGACAAAAGTCGGTGTTATCCACGATCAAGTGACCCTGTGCGCTGACATGACGGGACGTAAATTCCCTAACTGAAGAATAAAAACAATGATATTTGTCTAAACTAGTCAACGCTAATAACTAACAAAAATGCTTCCTCGGTTCCTCACATACTGTATACACATAAAGTCTTCGGGTCATTTTGTTGACGTCGGAAAAATTAGTAACTGCATAAAATTTTCTGTCACATAAATTACTTATTGAATATTTTTATTATTATTTGAAATTTTTTTAAGAGACATAGTAAATGAATTGTACATATTTCCATCATATACATCGTCTTTTTTATTATAACCCGCAGACGTGGAAGTTCTTTTCTCAATAACACCTGACTGTACTCACTGCACTATTCGTAGAGGTACGCTTGTCGGAGATAGAGTTTTCTGCACTAGATATGATCATTTACTATCATCATTGCTAATTTTTCTGGAAATAATCATCCTAGTACCTAAAATGTCTGTTACTTGGTATATAAAAGATTTATGAGTAGTTGATATTTATTTTTAAGTAAGGCCCCAAGAACCGCAAGTTTCTGGTCTAAAAGTTGTTCAGCCACTTCATAAGTCGTAAGACTGTTCCCACGAAGACCTTCTATTGGATCTAAAACCACACGCATTCCTTCCTTTTTTTTCCGGAGCACTTCCCCAATATTTTCCAGTATAATATTGAATTGAACAAATATGATTCGTTTCAATGTTACACAAACCTAAGATTTTTTTCGGTTTTGGTTTATTCGGCACGTATTTCGAAACGGAAGTCGTCCTCTGTGTGAATAATGGTAACTGTTCATCAATGGTAATATTTATATTTGCATTATGACTCATAGGCAACAATGTCATCCAACCATCTTCTATATCTCCCACTGATGCTAATTTGATCCAAACATTTATCAAGTCGGTAAACTGAAGAAATTGTTAAGAAAACATTCAGTAACATTATTGTTTAAAATATGGGTCTTTCATAAAACCGTAATGTTTTGAAGTTTACGACCGTAAGCTTTTTGAAGTTTTATCATTAAACTTGATAACTCCAGCGGAAATAAAAAGATCCGGAAAAGCATCCAACTCCGCTCCATCTAGACCTCCCCAATCAAGCACACCTTGCTAGTTTTTTTTTATTTTGAACTTATATATATATATATATATATATACATATATATATATATATATATATATATATATATATATATATATATATATATCTATACTGACTGTTAGTACGTATCTGACTGTTAGCATTGAACGTATCTGACTGTTAGCATTTCTATTTTTAGTACGATAGGAGGAGGCTCTTCATCGCTATTTGTTTCCACATTTCTGCTCTCATTTTCCTCGGCAAGTCGAACATTGTTGCCAGTATTTTTTTCCAAACGATTCTCCAATTCACCAATGATTTCATCCTCGGAACTTATATGGTACTTGGGTATTTGCAAAACCGTAATATCCGAAAAATTGCCAGCCATTTCTAACACTAACACAACCAACATAATACAACAAAAAACAAATGATTAATTAGACTTAAATCAAAGCGCTGCTTCTTGCATATAAGCAATATTTCTAAGACAGCCGCCGACAACAAAATAAGATTCTTTTATGAAATATACTTCTAACCCAGGTACATTTTTCTGTCTTAAGTATAATTGTCTCGAAGATTTCAATATGTAAAATAAGAAATAATTTTAAAATGGGTGTCACAATTATTTAACTTTTGGGAATATGTATATAGTAAATGTATAGTTAGTAATTGTCACGAAGTTGTGTAATGTGTATTAAATGCATAATTAGCAATCGTCATGCATAATTAGCTGTTAAATTATAGATATTAGAAGTTAAATTAAATTTGTAATTACTAGTTTTATGGTGAAATAAATTTCAGTTTCGGATCTGAATGACCCGGAAAAGGTTAAACAATATAATTTTTTATGCAACACAAGTATTAATAAGTATATTTCCTCTATCTACTCAAATTAATTTCATTTAAGTTTTCCTTATTACCATTTTACTTTATTAATTTCTTTCGGTGATTTGGAATATTTGTAATGGTATAATATGCTATATCACTAGCGTTAAAAATCTTGCTGCACGCATTGCGCACATATACACCGTCATCGGGTGAAATGTGTTCATTTTGAAGCAATTGTGAACATATTATATATATATATATATATATATATATATATATATATATATATATATATACATATATATATATATATATGTATATATTAGACCTTCAGGCACTTTTGAATATACAGCATAAATAATGATAATGGATCCGGAAATTGGTTACTGGATCTTAGTGGTGAGGAGTAAACTTATCGCCACTGAAATTCTTTGAATGACTGGATGTAAGTCAGAAATACTAAAATAAATCGGTAAGTACATATAGGTATATATTTATATACATATATATATATATATATATATATATATATATATATATATATATATTGGCGTACAAAAGATAAGATATTAGTAATTAGATAAGTATGTATAGTAAGTATAAAAAGGCAATAAGAAACAAAGATATAAGTAGGCAATTAGGTATTTTAATAGGCAGATATGTCAGTATGTGAAGGATCGAAGCAGTTAAAATGTTAAGTAGATAGTAGAAAAGTTTCTACATACTGTGTATCAAACCTATGTTTTTGTGAAACTAAATAAAAAAGATATAATTACGGTAGAGGCAAGTTTTTAAGGTATTCACCTCTGCTAATAAATATTATCAGGGGAAACAAAGGGTTGATATATTAGATAGGTAATAAAGAAATTGTGTCGTATTTTTACGTAATTCTCGGGGACATTATTGGCTAAAATCAATGAAATAGTAAGATTCTCATCATGTTATGTATCTCATGAGCGTTATTGCTCATTAAATTTAGAACTAATTTTGTGCAACTGAAAGAGCTATGTACGTGAAAACATGGGAATAAAAAAAAATTTTTTCTCGACGCTATCTGGTACATTATATATTTAGTGTTTTATTATTATTTAATGTAATATTCGTACATACGGCGGCATTATTGCTACAAGACCAATCTCTTTCTGTCAACCATATGCAAGGAATGTAATTAATTAATTCAGAAGTGGCCTGTAAATGTTGAAATTATTATAATTTTGGCAATAAATAGTGAAGTTTATGTACCTAAAAGAAAAAAAATTAATATGTCTATGTGTGTGTGTGTATATATATATATATATATATATATATATATATATATATATATATATATATATATATGTATATGTGTGTGTGTGTGTGTGTGCGTGTGTGTGTGTGTGAGTATGTGTGTGTGTGTGTGTATAGAATTATAATAATTTGTGAGCGCGTCACTTCAATCCATATATGATATCATGATATGGATTACCATACACGCTTTTTTTAATAATTTTTTTTTTATTTAACATTTATTCGGTTATTTATCCGGTGGCAAGTTGGCAAAATGCTTGGAGCCCAGGGCCCGAGAAGACGCCGAGTGCACCGACCCTTTGTTTCATATTTTCAAAAACACTTTTAAGATATATACACTCGATTCGGGTTTTCATATACTTTATTACTTGTGATGCACGACATCATAAAATACCTATTATTACCAAAAGTTAAACTACATCATCAAATACATGAACACATTCGTAAAAAGTATCGTCCCTGCTTAGCGGCTAGGATCTGGCAATACTCGGTTACATAGTGAGGGGATACTGCGCGCTCTTTCTGTTTCGTATTATACTGCAAAATATGTAATATCTATTACCGCGCAAGTTAATTGAATGTAATGAGTAATTCAAAATCAGTTTAATATTATTTGTTCAAAGTATTAGTTTCTCCCATTTATTTTAGCTATTGTTGTGGTACTTGTGGTACAACTGACTGCAAATCTGTAATTATGCAAAACTTCTGCGAGAAAGTATTTGAGTGGTAGTGAAAAACGCAAGAAAAAGAAAGAAGTTGACAAAAAACATAAAAAGCTGCCAAAAATAGGTGAGTTCTTTAAGAATAATGATTTCGATGTAGTGTCAAATGAACAGTCCGATGAGAACAAAAATATTAATGAGATTGAAAGTAGCAGTATTGCAAAGAGCGATCATAGTGATAATCCAGGGCAACCATGTATCAGAAATGCATTAAATCAAAGTGAAGTGTTGTTACTTGATCTGGAACAAATTAAAAATTCGCCTGACATTACTGGTAAGGGTAATATTAAAGAAGTATATGATCAAGTTAGATGCTTTGTGATTTAAAAACGGCCACTGTAAACTAAAATGACTCAAACCAAAGCATTCCTCTTTTTAAAGAGAGACTGTAGAAACAGATTGCTTTTGGAGATATATTATTACATTATTTCTATATATGGTGTTAAATCAGAACGCAAATGGTGGTTTTATACGGTATAGCTTCAAAAAGCGTATTGTGAGTCATGATGGGTATTCACATCATGAAAACTGAACATCATTTATACAAAATATTTGGACTGACATATATATATATATATATATATATATATATATATATATATATATAATATTTTGTCAAAATATTCCACCTGTCGGTCACAAAATATGTAAACTTGTTGAATGAATGGTTTCATGAAAACGTTTACATCAATAAAACATTTTTTATGGTGACACAAGATGGATCTTCAGTCTTTATAACATTAAAAAAATCGAATTCAATATGGAGGTCAGGACGATATGATGCTATTTTTGCTCTAAATACCCGGTTTGTAAAATTTCAAAAAGCGCTAATAAAAACTTCTATTAAGTTCCAAAGCAGGTGAGCGAAATGAAGCTATAACACTAAAAAATGAAGCTATAACACTAAAAAATGAAGCTATAACACTAAAAAATGAAGCTATAACACTAAAAAAGAATATTGAAATGTATGATTTTATCATATTACTGGTTCTCCACTGCAAAATTTTACAAACAATCTACGTAGTATCTAAAGCACTTCAGTCTAAAATAACAGATCTATCACAAGCATCAATGCGTTTATAAGTCCTTTGGATGAAATTAAAAAGTGTTACGAATTTGAGAACTTAAAAAGCAAGCCTATAGCGTAGCAATAAAATGAAGCATAATTTCCGAGTTTTCTAAAACTCGCCAAAGAAAAGCTAAACGTTACTTCGATGAAATTTGCGAAGATGAACATTTGAAAGACCTTGAAAGTTTGTTTCGAATGAACGTATTTTATCGTGTATTTGACATCATCATAAATCAGTTGACATTTCCTTCCTCGGTATGAATAAAATATTTTTAAATTTTAGTGTTTCACGTCCTATATCCTTGAAAAATTTGAATGACTCAAACTTATTAGACAAGGCCACAGAGTTTCTCGATTTGCATAAAAATGTATATCTATTACATTCGCAAAGTAAATTCTCAACTTTTGGTAAATTTTTAGACGTGAATGGAAAAGCTGACTTCTATAAACTCGCAGATTTATTTTTTTTTTAATTTTATTTAATTAGAAAAAAACTATTTTGTGCCTAGCTTCCCTGGAGTAAAAACAGTAAGAAAAAGTTTTATAAATAACATTAAAGCGGTACGCTTTAATGTTATTTTTGACTAAAAAATTAAAATTAATAAAAACATAATAAAGGCATTCTATGAGCAAATGAAGGTTGCAAAATTTAACAATACTCTCAAAAGAACATTCTTTTGCCCGAAAATTGAACTTTCATGAAGTAATTGAAAATTTTGCCGAAATGAAAGCCCGGAAAACAAAATAAAAACTAATTTTAAAATATGTTTGCAGCACAGATTTCTTATAATATAATTCTTCTTGATTGCACGGATGCGGATTGTGCCACAAACGAGGTTCGACAAAATACTAAAAGTACCTATAATGAAAATAATAACGAGCTTAAGATTCGAAGGCCCTAGTCTAAAAATTCATTGTTTCATTATACCCGCTTCAATCATGATATAAGTGACAAATATTCTTTAATTATTATTGTTAAATTCCTTTGTCATATATATTAAGTACATGCACCAAATTTCAACTTGATCGGTTATATGAAAGTGAGTAAAAATAGATACTAAGATTTATATCCCGATATACTTACAAACAAGCCATTGAAAATTGAGACCATCTTAAGGACATCGAGCATGATGACAAAATAATTTCTCAAAGTAAAATGAAAAACAAATATTTCATACAAGAACGAAAAAAATAGCATAACACCTAAATAGTAAACAAGTAGTAAAATAACAATATATCGGCGTTGTAAATGTGTGTTGTAGGTGTTATGTTATAAAGTTATCATCACTTGAAAAGAAAACAAGTGAGTACTGGTTTAAATTCATTTCATAAATATAAAAAATAGGTGTTACATTAATTTATTTATTACAAAAAATAAATCTAATAGAAAACGGAAGTTAGTGAAAATATTAAGTACCTTAAAATTGGATTTACGATTAGTAACCGTGCCCAAAATGTCTGCAGTTCCGGTTAATACCACCGATAGAAGTATTTAAAAAATAAATAGTGGATCCAAACCATCCAGCTCCAGTTATTGACGAAGTTAGGAGTTAAAATATTATTATGACCTATAGTTGTTAGGTTAGCCAGTACTATTTGACCACAATATTTCATAAGTTGTTATACGTTGCGATAAGATGTTAAACTTATAATTCGTACTTTTTATACATGGTTCGTAATTATGATTTCAGACAAAATGTAAACTTTAATTATATTATACCTAAACTAAACGACTTACTTAAAAAAAAAAAGCTTAACGAATGTCATACGAATATTACACAACTAGTTAAAATGGCGCGCTCAATAAGTATTACAAACTACGGTGTATATATGTTTGTGTGCAGCGTGCAGTCGAGCGTACACGTTTGCGCGCGTGCCAGCGCACGTACCAGAGCTCTCGAGTGTGTCAAACGACACACAACCAGTACATCACACTGGTGACAGTATTACTGAGCAGGAAAAATTCAAATTCGCTACGGTACCGCGCTTCCGTGTACCCCCTTTTTACATGGGCATCCAAGTTATTTGTACATTAGTTATTTGTACATCACTTAATAATACAGTCTCAAATAAATCCTATCTATGCACCATGATATTTAGTTTCTTACCATAGTATACCCGGCTACTTTCATCTTCATCCAAATGTTGTTTTTTTTCAACGAGGCCATATTTGATGGTAAAGGTACTTTTTGTGGTCGGAGGTGACCGGAGCTGAAGTCAAAACCAAAATTTTTAGCGCACACTATTGAGAACAAAACCAAAGAAAGAAATACTAAAACATATCTTCTTATGTGATATTTTTAGATTTCAATACTACCGATACATTGGTTGTACAATCATTTATTAACAAGTCATGAGCACAAAATCAACAAAGTTTATTTTTTTTTCTGGAACACGAGTAATTCCACAAACGCTTATAGAGCGCAAAATGAAGGAAATCTTTGGTTTAAAAATGATCCAAAATATTTTTAATTTTCAATGCTTATTTAATTTTCCTGAATAACTTACATTTACATACGCATAAATTATATTAATGCTCGATTGATTGGTGATAACTGGTGTACTTTTTGGGTAGGAAAATCTACTAAAGACTTACATATAAAAAGTATACATATATATATATATATATATATATATATATATATATATATATATATATATATATATATACCCATGCTTTGCATTAATATATTAATTATTTTTCTTAATATTCTTCAAAAGATGCTCATAATGAATCTATGATTAGTATAGGACTTTAACCCAAGAAAAAAACTATCTCAATCACGACCAGCCTCAAGTAGATCAAGTAACGACTTTTAGGACAGGATCTTTACTCATTTCTACATCATTCATTCATGAGATTCAGTTCTCTTTAGAGGTCTTCGCATATCTATCACATTGAGAATCTGAGAATGGAAGTGTCCATTCTCAGAGATCTCGTTATTCTATAACCACATCAATTGATTGGTTGTATGTTTTTATGACTCCTGGAACTGATTAAATGCGTAGATCATGGTGAACGTCACTGTTTCCAATGATCATGGGACACTGACAGTAAATTAAAAAAAAATAAGTATTTCATATTTCGTCAGTCTCATATTCCTCATCCCGTCGACAGAAAATTTGTTCAATCTCATACTTATATATTTGTACAACTTCAAACAGCGGTATATAAAAACAGTCTTCAAAAACGAATATGAAAGATCTAAATTTTAGACCTATAATTTTAATAGAATTTGAATTCTTTTGGCGATTAACAAAAATTCTTAATTTTTCAATAATTATACCTGGACTATAATCTATTACCATTACTATGTGTATCTATATCTATTACGTTCAAATATAATCAATGTATTTTGACAATCTATTTTGCTAGGATTTCATCAATCTAATATCCAACACTGATTCAAACACCACAATGAATCACCAAAACCGTTTAGTGGTATACGGAAAAGTTTAAACATAACTTTAAGGAAAATTTGATATTGCGCTTAAAACTTGCTCTAGTGAAAAGGAGAGCGACTGTATCGGTTTCTGATCAGAAAATGGAGTAGGCAAGAAACACCATAAACTTCAAAGTTTTGTTTAAACTTGCAATTATCTCTATAACTTGATAATATTTAGTTAATTAAGTTTGTTTATATCCTTAATATCTTATAAGTTGATATTGCGTGAAGAGTTAATGAAAATTTATCAGTAAGAAACAAATTAAAAGAGTCAATGTGCAATATGTTTTTGGCAATGTGCAAATTAAATCTTTTATTTTTTCGTATTTCACTTGTATAAATTAAGGCTAAGAACCAACATGAAAAATGAACTACCAAAAAGCAACTAAATAAACTCAATTACTAAACATTAAACAAGAAAGTGGTTCATGACATACTTACAAACATATTGTTGAAAAAACTTTATTAGAGTTTTATAAGAATACACCGTCTATTAAAAATCGCTTCCTGTATATTATAAATTCTAATATTCAGTAATATAAAAAATCTAATCATATATGTTATTGCTCGAAGATGTTATTTTTTGTGGCAACCCCGTATCTCCCTTAGCTCCTCATCAAAATTAATGATTTACACGTCATTTTAAAGCCTATATTCCTCGCTATTGACAAAAAATGGACAAAGAGTTCAAAATGAGTTCAAGTCAAGAATATATATATATATATATATATATATATATATATATATATATATATATATATACATATATATATATATATATATATATATATATATATATATATATATATATATATATATATATATACGTTACTTCTCATTTAGCAATGCGATCTGTTGATGGCATTCCTAATAAAAATATATTCAACTAACATTTAGTTATATTATTAATATTCGGTATTTGATCACGATACTGTGCGGAATATTCGCATGGGTCAGCAATTCAATGAATTTGTGAAAAAAATTTAATATTCATAATTCCAAGAATACAAAAAGCTTTGCAATTAAATAAAAAATGCAATTAAAACGTTACATTAAAAAGTTGTATATACAGACACGCGTTTCATGGAAACTAAGTGCATTGTAGATAATTTTATTTTAAAAGTTATTTATCCCTAAACGAACTAATACATATTGAATAAACAATAATTTACTGTAACGCTGTGCAATCGATATTCCAAATATAGGAATCTTTTTTATTTTGGTTGGAGCAAAGAAATTTTTCAACTGCATATATTGTTGGCTTATTTTTTTATTATCGACGTTCGCACAAACATGCAAGGAAACTAGAATTCATTTTGGACTTTAATAAATGGTGATTTTAATCAATGAAGTGAAAGCTTGTTATGAACTTGTTTATGCAACGTAAGATGAATGTATTCTCCTATCAGGCCAACGAGAAAGGGCATGGGATTTTAATTGTATGAACAGGAAGGAAACAGTGACTTTCTGCTATTGGTTCTAATATTTAAATATACAGTAAATAAAATAAAAATATGGAGCAGTTTAAGGATCTTTTTTAAAATTGTTATGTTTATAATGCATATGTATTTGGACCAATTATCTTTAGTACGTTTTTAACACAAAGGAATATTATGAAGTGGTTTAATCAGGGACCGAGTAATAGTTTTATTCAAAATCCAAAGTTTTCGTCAATTTAAAAATTATTTTATACTTCAGTTTTAAAAACGAGTTATGCAAAAGTTTAGCTTCGAAAATAAACCTGGGCATAAATGTACAGAATATGAAGAAAATTGTCAATATACAATTTTGTGTCGAGAAAACACTTGTTAATCACATACTGGTGTTGCCACAACCAAATTCGGAGTTTAAAATATTTATTTCTATATTTTAACATTTTGTGTAATTACCTTTATTTATATAATATTATTACGAACAGGCATTTATAAACTAGTTATTATACCTAATTATTTATGCTGGAATTTCTTGATTTGAGGGTCATCTTATTTGCAAACTTATCTTTATTATGTATTTTTCAAATGATCAATAAATACAATGGGGATTGTAAAAATGTTTCTTTGTTTGTCGCACGTAATATACATGCAGATAATTCAATTCTTACAACATAGTTATCCATATATCTAGCATCAAAAACTATCTTCTGCATCCAAACTAAAGTTAACCCTTTAATATGATATGCAGTGACAAATAAGCAAGACAGAATAAAAAAATGCCATTACAGTTTTTTTAAAGATGTTTTTAGTTTTTGCTGTTTATTTCAATGAACTCACATATATTTTTTTGGTCATCACAGCATTTTTTTAAAATGAGATCGCAATTTTGCAATACGGAAAAGATAAGGTAATACCATACGACATTATTCTACACAGATTAATTTCATCAGCTAAGTTACTGAGAAAACTTTCAAAGCAGTCAGTACGAATAATTAATAACGCAAATAGTTTGTATTTGCGTTATTAATGGCGTATGAGCATACGAAAGAAAAATTTCTAAAAATAATCATGTTTGTTGTCTGTAAAGTCTTCATTTCTGTGATATGGAAGCATAAAAATAGTTTGAGATGTTTAAAAAAAGAGTCACCACTAAAAAGATTACAAAAATGTGTGGCCGCAAGTGAAATCTCCGACCTGATGTTAAATACACTAAGTAGTAACTCAAAAAATCATTCGTCAAAATGAACTCTTTAAATATATATGGGCCCAATAAATAATCGTAATAAAATGAATACAATTATAAAAATTAGGTTAAGTCTAATTCTTTGTTCACAATTATATGAAACTGTGTGATGTAGTATTATTTCTATTTTCTTTAAGTTCTTTACCACGACCTAGGTTTCGTTGTATTATAACATCTTCAGATGGGCTCTTAGCAAAGATTCGAACAGTTTATAAACTAGTTTCTCTTTGCTAAGGAAACTACTCTACGAAACCTAGGTCGTGGTAAAGAACTTAAAGAAAGTAGAAATAATACTACATCACGTAGTTTCATTTAATTGTGAATAATGAATTACTACAAAATTAACTCCAAATATATTCAATATCTAATTTTTGCCCAATCAATTTATTTTTAATAACAACTACACTTCAATGATTAAAATAATTAAAATAATAATACGTAAATACAGAACACGATATCATACAAAACAATCGACGTTTAATATCTACAATCTGAATATTTTTTATCCATGTTGGATAGAGACAAGGATAACCAGCAATAGCAAGAAGTTAGCAAAGACAAACAACGTGCAGTCGTATTCCATTGCACTCGCGTGACCTTTCCGTGACATTCTAATGTATGGAAAAATCCTATTTTCACCTAATCTCTGTAAAAGGTTGCCCGATTTTACAAATATATAATACGTGTAATAAATATATCAAAATAAGTTTGAAGGTAGCATATCTCGAAAGATCAGTAAAATTTTCTGAATTGAGAAATATATCATATATTCGTAACGCCAAGTAATGAAATAAAAAAATATAAAGCTAAATGAAAACTCATTTCCACACGTAGGTAGATCTGCAACACACCTACTCAAACCTGGCTTTCTCAATACTTCCAATAATGATAAAACTAATCTAAACGTATTTTTGAATTACCTATTCAGTAATACCACATAACATTTAAAAAAATAAAAAAATTTCCTTCTATTGATTATATCGGACGTTAATTTTGTAGCAATTAATAATCACTTAATTTTATTTACAACTAAATGAAACTACGTGATGTAGTATTATTTCTACTTTATTTAAATTTTCAATCACGACCTATATTTCTTTGTATGACAACATCTTCAGGTGGGCAATTTGTAAAGATCTTAACAAATTGCCCACGTGAAGATGAAAGGTTGCAATTTTCCTAATGTTCAATTAATGAATGTTTCCCGATTCTTGACTACATCTACCCACAATCTTGCTAAAATGATGGTACTAAGAAAATATTACCCTAAAAAAATATTTAAGATTCCTCTTTAATATAAATAATTAACAGCGATTTTTTAAAAATTTTTACTATGCTCTTAATAAAACCAAAATATACTCGAAAGTATAATTTTAAGCAAAAATTCTTAATTACTCTATTAAAACATTTAAGTATATAAATAATCAGTAATTAATAATATTAACAATTCACAATTAAATGAAACTACGTGATGTAGTATTATTTCTACTTTCTTTTCTTTTCAATATTATATATACTTTCCTTACGTTCTTTACCACGACCTAGGTTTCGTTGTATTACATCTTCAGGTAGGCTATGAGCAAAGATTCTTTGCTAAAAGCCCACCTACGCTAAAGAACTTAAAGAAAGTAGAAATAATACTACATCACGTAGTTTCATCATAGCAAAGCATTCATAGCAAATTTTAAGAATTTCAAAACAATTTCTTTCCAGAATTTTCATAAGATAGATATAGTCGAATATATCTACATAAAATATGTTATATCCCATCTTTAAAATAGCTAAAGAGAAAATTTCGAAAAAACCATTAGTTGAAGTTTACCCAAAATGTACCGGAAGAATATAGTGGCTATTACTAAATGTATTAACAATATATATACACAGCAAAAATAACATTATTTGTAAATAATTTTTATGAATTTAATATACCCTTAAAATGTTTGTATGTACTTAAATGTATACGGAAACATCGTAGTACGAATTCTACTCGAGCTTTTCAGATTTCAAATCGTTCAGTATTGTCACTTATATCAAAACTCTGTTTTTTTAATCGGTAACATTTGGTCACTCATGATAAATCTTAATAAAAAGAATGTAATAGTAGAGGAGTACCAAACTATGGATCTGCTCTTAACGGACTCTATCACGGTCGCCCGTAGTGTATTCAGTAGTGACGCAGTAATGTAATGCTTATATTTACTTAAATTTATACGGAAACATCGTAGTACAAATTCTACTCGTAGGTTTCAGATCGTTAAGTATTGTATATCAAAACTTGATTTTTTTTCAGTAACATTTGGACACTCGTGATAAATCTTAATAATAAAAAGTACTAGTAGATAGAGTACTACGAATCTGTTCTTAATGGACTATATCACGATCGCCCGTAGTATATTCAGTAGTGACGCTGCGGGTATTTTCATTAAATATAATTGTCTTAATATAAGATGGGAAACAGAGAATTGTTGTTTTTTTTTCATTTCTCTATTAAACACAATCTTCTTTAACATTTTGAAGCATTGGAAAACGAAAGTTGTTGCTCTGTTTTAAAAAAATCGAACGATTTATCAGCGAGCAACGCGCGAAACGTAATACGCAAACAGGACGTTTGTGCGTAAGCAAAGTGAAGTTGTTATCATATTTAGTAAATGCAATATTGCTTACTACAATAAATATTAAATAAAATTTTACTGAATGTATTTTAAAAATAAAATATGTTACTGTACCACCATTAAATTAATGTTAATAGATTGTAACGGGGATTCGGGGAAAATCCACAGAATACCCAAAGAAATTTAAATATATATAATTTAAAGTTTAATTTGAGAAAAAAAAAAAACAAACAAAAAATTCATAACGTTAGCAAGTATTATTATTTTTCGAATAATTAATGCACAGATCCAAAATGAGCCGTTTATTTGGTACTTTGCCAACATGTGTTTCATAGTAGTGTTTTTTCGAAAATGTATCATTTTTATGCCCCAAAAAGAAAAGAAAAATTATTCTTTTTTGTACTCAATATTTACATACTATATACATGAAAGTGCATGCTGATCGCCACACATTCGACGCAGTGGTCACTATTGTTTTATTTTTCTATTTGTACGTCTGAAGGCATAGTAATCACGAAAAATATTTGTGAAAGAGAAAAAAAATACACACACATATATATGTGTATATATAATATATATATAAATATATATATATATATATATATATATATATATATATATATATATATATATGTATACATTATACTTTAAGCCAACAAATAACTCCAAAAGACTAAAATCACAGCTAATAATGGTTAAAAAAGTGCATTTTTGAAAAAAATACTTGGAACCTGTTAGACTCCGCCACTTCAAAACGTCGGTTTTGATTAACATTTTATACTGATGATTTCTAAACCAAAAATAACGTTTGAAAGTTGAATGTTTGTTCTTTTGACGTTAAAAGGTCTATTTTTGAAACACGAATGAGATAATTTTGGGCCCAAACTGCCCTTTAAATCCAAGTGATTTCGTATGGTTACCTGTTATTTAGTTTCTTGTTATAGAGTATACGATTATATAGATAACAAGAGATGATATGTTATTTCACGTTACATATTTCGTTTTAAAAGATATATGGCCCAAGGCGTATTTTAGAGTTAAATCTCTTATTACTTTAACGGTCGATTGCGTATTAAAAAAATAAAATCTTGGTTTTGTAGGATTATATATATATATATAAATTCTACTGTCTGCTTCTGTGGTAAATGTTGTTATTGATGTGAAACATCTATAGGCGCAGGTATAAACCGGATCGTTGGCGTGTCGACGCTTGCCGTGGCGACGGATCGCCACGATATACTAAGGTATATATATAGTCTATATGTAGTAAAGTGTACGGTATGGCGACGTGTCGCCATGCGCAACCGACTACGCGACCCCCTCCTCACTCAGTTCGACGCTGTTGTTTACTACGGTACACATAACCTATGCTTTATTATTTTTGTATTAATTGTAAATAAATTTGTATTAAATAAAGTCATTATTTTCTGTGAGAAATTCGTAATACTTTATTTTTTCATTATGCTATATTTAGATCCTGTAATAATCTTGTCTTTTATGCATATTACTTGTACGAACACGATGTTTCACATCTGCCAGGCGTCCCGTGACGGCTCACTTTTTTGAAGTTATTATAATTAAATTAAATATTGAATTCTTCATTTGTGCAAAAACTATACCTATCGTAATATTTCAATCACGTTATAATAAAACTTAAAATGGGCTCAATATTGGCAAGTTATTAGCAAAGTGAGAGACAATTAAGCAAGAAATAGATATTACTAGCCATATCCTTAACTCATTGCAAATCAAGCTTACGGAATTTATGAACTTATAGTTGATAAAAAGGATAGTGTAAGGAAAATAATCAAATTTTCGGTTTGGTTTTTTAGTTGCTTCGTTCAATTAGCTATGTTCCAAAATTATAACTTATTTAGGATAATATTGCACAAACTTCAATTTCACACGAACACCTGCGATTAATATGTTACTAAAATTTGAACTTTCCATTTTCCATAAAAGCTAGTCGTAAATAAATACTAGTAGTAAATAAATTTCGTTTAAAAGGGCAAGAAGATTTTTTTTTCCTCATTTGAAACGTTGAGCCCTTCCTCGGAATTGATACAACCCACGATGGCGTACATATTATTTCTAATACATTCATAACAATAATTTATTTTAACATATAAAGAAAAAAATATATATATACATATATATATAAATATATATATATGTATATATATATATATATATATATATAGAAATATGTATTTTAATATATTTTCTATAAAATCTGTTAATGACCATTTGAATTAACGTTGAACAAAAACAGATAATGCCACCATAATGCCTTTTATTCCCGCAAGGTATACGTAAGACGCTTCGTTGATATGAAACACGTAGAAGGAAAGAAAAATAACAAATCCAATTTTGCAAATTCCGTTACGCTTTGTCTGAAATGAAACGGAACGTCAACGCGACGTCACTCCCACGGAAACCGCAGACTCCGCGCAATATTCATGAGGTATTATTGGCAAGTGTTCACTCTCGGCGGAAACTGCGGAAGCACAGTCGTTAAAATTTCATTGCCAAGGAAATATTTTATTGGCGGCTCCGTAAACACGGCAACGTTACAGTCTTTACATTCCTACCTTAAGTTCTTTTCATTATAGTGACACGATATGATTATTTTATTAATTGAAGTTAGGGTAAATTAATAATAAATAGAAGTGATTGATTACGCGTTTAGTGTACTTTAAATTACGTATATATATATATATATATATATATATATATATATATATATCATGGCATCTATAAAATTGCATCTATATAATCGGGTATAATTATCTGTTTAACTGACACTGCAGAATAACGATAGCTAAGTGTTTTAATAAATTGCGCAAAAAGACGTCTACTTAATGGTTAAATAATTCTTTAAAGATTTATTTTGTTGACTGTACACTAGATATATGGAGTAAAAAAAAGATGAAAAATAAGAAATTTGCTACAAATTACTAAAAACTTGTTGCAAAACGGTAGAATTTTATCAAGAACTCTATAAACAATTGTTCTTATCATGCCCATGAACAATTTTAAGTCAACTCACCTCATTGGAGAGAAAAAAATATAAAATTGATGGAATGTTTATAAGGGAGACTATCGAAAAAAATTTCATCCCTAAACTATTTACATTGTTGTAATCTTCATAATTATGTGCTAAAGTTAATTTTCTTATAGAGTATATAATTACCAAGATAATATAAAATATAGTAATGAAACGCCACAAAATCATCTTTATGGAAGGGACCATCAGCATATTTTCTCTTCAGCCCTTTTCCCGTTTACAAATAGTAAGTTACATCATAACTGCTGTGCCAAAATCAATGATAAAACTTACTTATCATTACTTTTGACATCCGTCACAAAAAACTAAATATGTACACATCTCGTCGCCGTGGTGTGTTGGGTTGATCTCAATGCATACGGCCTTTGAAGATGTGGCTTACCGCGGCGACCTGGATTCGATTCTCGGCCGTTCATCGAACGGGGCTGGACTGGTGTTATGGTTGACTGTAAGAGATTGCTCTCGTAGCAATAAGTCTGCCATATGTATTAATTAAATACATTAATGTATTATTATCTTTTATGAGTCTTAAACAATTTAATTATATACAATACTATAAAATTATAAAACAGAATCCAAGACCTACTTTTTACTAATTTGAGCTACATGCTTATTGCAGGTCGCCCGATATTAAATGAAGATCGTAACCATTCACTTTTAACATGACGCGTATTCTTGACGTAATACTGCCCGTTGTAAAAAGTAAAAAAATAAAATTTATATAAGGACTTTCGAAAAATAAATAAAGAAATACGTAAAACAGATTGGGATAACGAATTAAGGGAAACGAAATGTGCTGTGACTAGATTTTAATCTTCAGTATGATTGACTTTTTTGTACCGCAAAAGGCTACCCATAACACCAAGCAACCTACCTGATTTACTCATAAACTCATAAGATATTCTAAATACAAGGAACGAGCGTGGCTGAAATGAAAAATTTATAGCAGCATTTCTGCCTATAACAAATTTTTAGAACTTCGATATCTATTCACACGCTTGTCGTCAGCAGTGTGTTCTAAAAAATCTTATAAATACCTTAAAAAAATCTGATCTTATGTCCCTTTATTCCATGAAATAAATGGTTGTCCATCAACTATGTCATTCAGCGAAAATATCGCTAATAACCCGAACAAAATTTGCCAAATGTTCTCAGAGTAATTTTAGTTAACTTTCGAGCCCACTGATTCAAACATATATAAATTTATCAAAAATGTTGAACGTATGCCTACATGTCGTTTGATATTGCAGATGTTTTAAAAATTCTTGCGTTGTGAGACTCGAACAAAGATCCAGAACTAGATTGAATTAAACTAGCCTTCTTCAACTATATCGCAGATACCATATGTATACCTTTAACTCTTTTGTGTAATAAGTGTATGGCGTATGGGATTTCCCTACATTTTGGAAAAAGACGCACATGACACTTGTAGATAAAAGTCGGTCCAAAAAAATATAGTTATCTATAGACCGATATAAATTTATCAATAATTCAGTAAAATGCAAAGTTTTAGATAGATTTAAATACATTTGTGGGAATACCACGACTATGTAAGGGTCGAAATTTTTTTAAAATATTATTTTTAGTTGCGAGTACATTTTATGTCCAGACGTTACACTTTTTGTACCTTGTCCTTAAAATGCCTTTGAAATAATTAAAAAAAACAGGACAATGGAGGTATTTTTAAACCAAAAAAATATTTTTAACAAAATATAAAAGTATATCAGTATAAAAGTATAACAGTATATGTTTTTTATTTACATTTTTTTTATATCATGTAATTTACTCAGGTATTATAACGGTAAGTTAATTAAATCAAAATTAAATCAAAACGTGAAAAAGAACAAAAAAAACGAGAATGTAAGTTAGGCATGGAACATAGATGTTCTCCACAAGGGACGAATAGCCACTGCAACTCGGCGGAAGGAACGGCTTCGTCCATTATGATGGTAATAGTGACAGATGAGAAAACTACTTTCCGTAAAGGGCTTTGATCAAGTAAGCCTTGATCTCTATGATGATAAATATCAGTACACCAAGATTATATTTCATGATTTGTGATATGCGGTGTTTTTACAAGAAAAGGTTGGTTAACCAAGTTATTAAAAACGGTGGTGAAGTAAAATTTAACAGTAAGGGCTACTTCGTGACTAAAAGAAATAATGAAACTCTATCAACTACTAGTTTGGCCAATAATATGTACAGATTGGATACAGTAATGTTGCACACATCATAATGTTACATACATAATGGATTTTGACTAATCTGATATGATTCTGTGACACTAGCATATGGGACATTTAAATTTCAAACATCTAGAAAAAATTGTAAAAAAACACCAAAGGTGTGCAATTATCCAAGAATAATAAAGGATTTACATGCTTATTATTATAATAAGGTAAACTGACTCGATTGTCTCTCAAATATAAACGTCCGAACACTACAAAATAGCTGGAGTTAGTGCACTTGGATATTTGTGGTCCGATGAAAAGTACATTGTTCGATGGAGCGAGGTGATTTTTAATATTCATAGATGGCTGTTTGAAAAATGTTTTTATTTACTTCTTGCAAGGAAGTCGGAAGGGTTGGAAAAATTCAAAGAATTCGAAAAAAAAGTCTCTGCATATAAATAAAAATTTGTCCGAGTTGTTGAAAAAAGCTGAGATCATACATCACACGGCCACATACACTCAAACAAAATTGACTAGCGGAACGAATAAATCAAACACTGGTTGAAAAGTCAAATTGTGTATTGGTCGACGCCAATCTTCCAAAGCAGTACTAGGATAAAGCTGTGAATACGGCTGCTTATCTCACTAATAGAGCTCCAGAACTAACACTGGAATATATAAATCTAGACGAGTTGTGATCGTAAAAGGCACCAAATATTTAATATCGGAGAGTATTTGGTTAAGGGGCAATAGTTCATTTTCCAGAAAAGAAGGTGAATAAATGGGTTTCCAGAGCAAAGAAGGTGACCTTCAACGAATATTGTAAAAATAAAAAGGGTACGATTTATAATACTTAACTCAAGAAAAACAATAAAAAGTAGACATAGCATTTATGAAAATCACCGTTGAAAAGAAATCAAGTTCCAATGAATCTCACGGATTCAAAGTGAAAATCAGTTCCATCTTGCGCTTCGAAAAGCCCCCGAAATACTTTAGAGACGATAGAGATCTCTCTGAACGAGTTTTCATCGTAAGAGGCTCAAATTCGGCAGATATGAGAATAAAGAGTTTAAATACGACGCTGAGACCAAGAAATAAACCATATTCAAACACAGTCAAAGGAAATAGCTATTGTATGGCCTACGTGACTTTGATTAAAAAGGCTGTGTGTTTAATATTGATAACAGAAGTACTATAAACGTGATCAAAATAGCGAGTTTCACAAGAGATGCAAACATATAGGCATAGAAGTATACACTTGAATTATGTATATATAGGCAATCAATGCGCAGATATATTTATGACGGCCTTACCCAGAACAAAATTTGAATTCAAAAAATATTGGAATGTCAGAGTTTACACAATTCATTACACTTAAGCAGTTTCATTAAATGTAATTATATGTTAGATTGTTGAGTGATAGGCTGTTATCATTACAGCCTGTAAGTATTCAACTTTACACATGAATTTTTAATTTATAACAACACCAGGTATTAACTGTATTCAATATCGCCCATGTGTACGAACTCATGGTAAAGAAAACTGTTTTTTGATTTGTCAATATTTTATTGGCACATGTCAGCTGTAGCTTTGCTGCGCAGACTTCACTACTACTCTTAAATGTTGGTATGTTTTTGATTCTGTCAATCTGAAATACATAATTTATGGTTCTTTAATTTATGTTGTCGTAAATTAATATAGGTTTAAATATATTATTTTGTTTTAAATTTTGCTGTGTGGATCGAAATAAGGAACAAAGTTTTTAATAAGAAATGAATTCAGATACAATTGGATAAATATCGTAAATGTAAGACAAGAAATTACGTAGATATAAAATAAGAGTTACTGCATATCTTGATTTTAATGTAAATCAATGCAAGGCATATAAACTATAAACTCATGTAAAATCAGAAATATAAGTATGCAAGCATAGAATAAAGGATGTTGTGTGACTTCTAGATAAAACGTAAATTGTAAAATATAAAACGTGCGATATGAAGAGTGATATATAAAATGTTGTTGCAAAACGTAAAATTAAGTATAATTAGATGCACACATTTGGAAATGTGGGTTAGGATAACTGTATAATTACATATTTGGATATTGAGAATTTACAGCTGTGAAAATTACTTTAATTAGTAGAGCATATTAACATAGTAAAATTGCCAATAGATGTTCAGTGACGTGTAAAACATGTGTACAATTTTAATTGAGGTAACATTAATGACAGATGTCTGTAAACATCTGCTATTAATTCGTCGTTCCTTTCTGTATAATCCGTGTAATCTGTGGAGTGTACATAAAGCGTCAACCCATCTTCTTCACTTTCTATTTTACATATTAAATATTTGTCCGGATTCCTAATCCAGGAATGTCTTTAAAAGCATCCACGCAGTTCCACCAGTCCAACATTCATTCAATAATATTTTAACGAAAAATTTCAAAAAATACCCAATATTTCTTTAAACTTAACGTAAAACCGTCATTGATCATATATCGAAATAGTTTATTAGAAAAATGGGTTCAGCTATTTTGTAATTATCTTACGGACCATTTAAGATAATAGTCCTTAGATTCCCTGATAACTCCAAAGCATATATGAAAAATATCTCTCGAGGACTATTTCACTACACCTATTAAGAAAAATTATTTACCCGTCTGCTCAGTTAATCCCCAACCATCTTGGTAGGAGAGACTTTACAATTTTTTTTTATTTTCTTTTTCTTTTTATCTATGTAAATTGTTGACATAATTCAAACGGTTAGGAAAAATATACATTCTGTTGAATGTTAACGTTCTATCCGATAAGATTATTATTTTTTTCCTTTTTCCACAGTTGTTCGTCTATTTTTAAAAATCTCCAGGTCACATTGCTACCTCCATGTTTTTTTGTACAATAATTTCTAATGCTTTTCCGTTTGTTTGGCAGCGCATTAGTTTTATACTTTGTATGTAAAACTTTGTTCTATTGTGCCCTTATTAAACATTTCTGAATTTTACACCGGTTAATCTGTTTTGGTAATCAAGGTTCATTTTAGAAAATTTTCTATTAAAACAAGAGTAATATAAAGCAAAAAATGATTTGTTTTTTTTTAGTTAGTATCAATGAAACCGCTTCTTTTCTTCATATTTAATTTTCCAGCTAGAATTCGTTACATAAAATAACGAGATTTTTGAGCTTTTTCATTTACTCTATCTTTCTTCACGTATTCTTTGGCAGATTTTTCCTCACATAAGTACTTTTTTTTTACTCTTTTTTGCTTTTCTTTTGCATGATTTTGCCTTGCTATTTAATTAAGAATTACGGAACAAACTGATCTTCAAAAGTCACGAATCTCCATTAGGAAAAATTGAATGCAGCTATTACGTCAATACCAAATATAGAACTAATCGTCAAAGTCAACAATTGTCAACGAACGAAGATGGATGGGTTAGTAAATACGATATAATTATACGATATACCACATATAAATATTTTGTTGCCGAAATTCACTTAAAGCGAATGTAACATATCCTAAATTAGGATATATTACATTCGCTTTAAGTGAATTTCGGTTATTTTTCGATTTTATATCCATTTAAAGGTAAAAAATGAAACAAATATTTTGCACAAAATGTGTTTACAAACTTTAACCATTTTAAACAAAATGTCACTTTCTTGACTAATTTTACAAAATAAATATCATAGAGTGAGTGCTATTATGCAGCCCTCAGATTTATTTCGTTTCTTTTTACTTTGTTGTAAGAGAAGAAAGAGACAAAGGCGCATCAAACTATTTAAGTTATCTGAAGATTTAAAAAATGTTAGAATTCTAACACTAGTCTGTTTATACAAAATTACTCATCAAATAGTTTATAGCCTATTTCTTTAGAATTAAATGCCTGGCCTGCAAACTTAAGTGACGTCCTTAGATAAATAATGTTAAACGAAAGATTTTAAATACATAATTGTCAAATTCCTGAATTCGGAATATTGAATCTGCCTGAATATTGAATCGCAGATCTAATTTGCCTCACTTTATCGGTTTGGCTGCTTTTCTTTTTAAAATAACTACTTTTCTGCTTTTCGATTGCATTGTTTTAAAGACTTTGGTTTTATTTATATGATGTGTCATTTGGCACGAGTCACTTTACCATAGAGACACATATTTAAATTTATGAATTAATAATATTAGGGAAATTATATACATACAAATATACAATTAATTAACAAGACTTTTCTTATATTATTAGTATTTTGTCATATGCTTTCTATTGACACTAGTCATCAATTTTAAATGATTATAAAGAAAATCATATTATACAAACACGACAAAATGAAATTAATTATCGAAACGACAAAATGAACATGAACGACAAATTGAACGACAAAATTAACACGACAAAATGAAATTAATTAAAAAATAAAATTAATTATCGCCATTTTTATGGAATATCCAGACGGTATGAAAAATAGTTTAGGGCCGTCTTATTTAATATTTAAATGCTAACTATTTGGGAAGGGCTCCAGACAAACTTTTAAGCAGTTTCACTTTCAAAAATATTTCAAAACTTACTTCATTCCAAAATATATTCTTTGTCACTTCAATGCTGTTGTCAAGTCAGTGAGACGTATAAAACTAATATTTTTAGTCCAGATTTTTGTTGAAAGTCATTTATAAAATCGACGAATATTATAGACGGAGAATTATAAAAATGTAGTAAATAATAATTTTACTCAGCCACATTTTGAAATAAATATGATACATTAAGTTATAGTTTTCATGATAATGATGTCATGGCATGAACCGTGCCCTCATCATCGCATGTATCATGGCGAAATTCAAATATTTTTAATTATTAAAACCCAAATCATTAAACATCTGTTAACTAACAATTAGATGTGTATATATATATATATATATATACGTAAACATACGATATATAAATACATAAACATACGATATATAAAGTTCATAATATCTAAGCAGTTCATTGTATGAATAGTACTAGACATTCGTTTGAAAAATTTCACACTTTATAGTTTCTAAGTAAACTTAAAGCAATAACGTAAATAGTGTCATATCCAGCGTCGGCTCATTACTTAAGACAACCTACTCTAGTCGACGTGACACAATTTTACATTCAATAAACCCGCAGTGCTATAATTGCTGCGCGTTTGTTAAATGTATCGAAAAGTTTTCCAAGTCGACCACGTGCTTTTTCAGTTGTAAGTCTTTTTATCGAAAATATATTACATGGAAAACTCAACATGTCAAATTAACATTTCTCATGTGACTTGAAATGACTAATTGTGTATTTTCATTAAGACAAGATTTTCTTCTTTCTTAATTAAATTTCATTTCACTTTGATCAGGAAAAAATGAAGGTTTTTTTGTTATGAATTAAAAAATATTAAATAAATAAACGCAAGTTATTTCAATTTTCATCCGCATTAACTGGATTTGTTCTGGTAAGCATTTTAAGAGAACAAAAAGTATTAAAAACTTTAGCTGTAAATTAAATTTTAATTTGAAAATGGAAAAAAATGCGAGAAATGAAAACAGACTACAGAATACAATGTCAATATATGTATTTTTATATACGGTAATATGCTAATACAATATTATTAAAATGTTATTTATGTTATATTTCAGTAACATTTAATAAACCATCAAATATAAGTAGAACTCCCATTACTAGAGTTTTATACACACTAAGGCACCTACCTGTAAACATTTACGGGTACGTAGTATTTCTTTTAAATTATTTAAGAATTAAATATTATTCTCGACAATGTTGATATATTACCTAGTAAATTATGTCTTTATAACATCAGTCTGCTAAACTATTATCTAGTGATTTATGTCTTTTTAACATCAGTATGTTAAATTTTTACGATTTGTTAAAGCCATGAACCGAAAAAATTAATAAAAAGTAAATAGGTTTAATTGTTAAGAATATTTTATTGTGCTATCCTGACAGAATTATCTATTTTTCAATGTTTGATTCTCTTTTTTCTAATGAATTCTCTGAACACATTTTTTTTTAAAATTACTTTCTCCAAATGTATATATAGATATATTTATATATATATATATATATATATATATACATATATATATATATATACATACATACATACATATATATATATATATATATATACATACACACACACACACACACATATATATATATATATATATATATATATATATATATATATATATATATATATATATATATAGTTATACACACAGATGCCATTTTACAAACCCGTGGCCTAAATATTTAATGCTCATTACAAGTAACGTGTTTTTCATAGTACATGAAAATTAACTTAGCTCTATAATACACACCTCATAATATATATTTAGGAAAGGAATATACAGTATGTTTAAAAATTAGTTGGTATCTATTTTCACCCATTGCATTAACTCTCTTAATCTTTCTTCCTAAAATGTTTATCGATTTATGTCAGATTACCTTGTCTTTTAAGAACCTTTAAGTAAAACTTAATAACTCATGCAAATGCTTATTAAATAAGAATTAAATAAGAATTATAATAATCGTTCAAATAACAGTATTAAGAAAATTGTATGCTATAAAATAACAAAGAAAATGACTAAATTTAAAATAATTGATGTAATATGTTAAAATTAACTTAATGCCACTGCAGTGAAGAATGAAAAGTTTAAAATACTCAATTACAAAAAAAATTAAAGTTTTAATGGCATGGTAAAACGGCATACATTTTATATATATTTTAATTAATATTTTGCTTGTTATAAATTACGCAATTAAACACCCAAATATTGCCTTTGATATGTATTTTCAATGAAATTTTTTATCAGCATTGAACTGAGTAATTTTCAACAGTCAAATTAACAACATCAATAAAAAATATTCATCACGTTGAATGAACTACAATATCCATGTTTGCATTTGCGCTGTGACTGTATCTACCTGTAATAATATTATTTGGAAAGTGACGTTATTAAAAATTTGTATTATCGAAATATTCAATACAAAATGTTAAACTAAATCATATTTTATTTTAAAATTATCTATGCTTTATTATAAAATTATGGTCACAATTATGGCTAATAGCAAATATTGAAAAGACACTTGTGATAAGTGACATTGTTTTTAAGTTTACGTGTTTTTCCGCCATAGTTTTTCACTATTTTATGGTGCACGTAACCATTTTGCAACAATAAATATTTTCTATAACGGGGAAGCATTTTGTCTCGGCTCGGTTGACGTTAAAATATGATTAGATGTGTTAGCTTACAAAAATTATGTCAAAAATATACAAACGTTCCACCCGCGAAGTATGGGCGTGTACTCTCTCTTTAGATCCTTACCCCCATGGTGCCGCCTTTCTTTTCTTTAAGGTACCGACCCTATAAATGTTATAAAACAAATAGTACGTTGACTAATTTTGCATTTATATTATACAATGTGATGCCACAACTCAGCACACCTTTTTATTGTCTTTGTTATAACGTTTAATAGGTGTTGCCTTCGCAATATTTTTCCTTTGTAGATACTTATCATTAATTGGAATCAAGATTTGGGAATTTTTATTGAACATGCAAATAGAAGAGATGGATTAAACTTATCGATAAATTTCGAACAATTTAAATATTATCAACTGATTTCTCACATATATGTAATTTAAAATCATTAAGAGCTGTGGAACATTACGTTAATTTATATTTAAATGAATTTAAATTAAGGGTAGGCTCGAAAATTTTGTTTTGTCCTCCTGAATTTCATGAAATGTTCTGAGAGTTCTCCACAATTTTGTTACGATCTCTATCAATTTATTTATCGTGCATTTTTCCCTTTAGAATATTCGAATCATTTTTAAGGGCTTATTTAGTATTAATTGAAGAAAGCATGACATGATAATCACAAAAAAAATATTTACTTCATTCAGTACTTCGTTCATTCAAAACTGATGCCTGATACCAATTCAATTACAGTATTTTAATTTATTCTATTCGCAATGATCGGGACGAATATATTTTGCTATCTATGACAGAAAAAGTACGTCAACATCTGGGCCTTCCTAATTATAATTTGTTCGAGAGTAAAATGGTTTTTGTTTTTTTTAATATTTTTTTTATTTTAATTCGTGACTTATCGTGACCATCTCGTTTCACGGTCTCTCTAAAATTATTGCTTTCGTTGTTACGTTCATTAAAAATAAAAACAGATGAGAGTATTACGTTGGATCGAGGCCAAATGTATATAAGCCATATACAAGCCATAAAAAGCTCACCAATGGTATTGGGCTTGTCAACTTTTATGGAATGTCCTGCTGCCTTCGATCCTTTTGTTTCATAGTGCTGGGTAAAAATAATTAAATATGTCAACATTTAGAAAATTTATTCTATAAACATTTTTTGAACTCCAACCGAATTAATTACAAGCTTTTTTGGTATCATATTGGAACCATTTTTTTTATTAATATTGAAAAAAATACTTTGAGAGACCTGGTCAAAAGATAGGGAATTTTTTTAGTGTACAAAAAGAAGAAGGCTGTCGCATTACTATCGGTGCTGTGGCTACATTATTTAGAATCCAGATTTGTGTGTTAGATTTTTTTTACCTAATTATTTTGGTGAGATGTGATTCTGTGCACATAGTTCTTATTTAGGCTTATTCACTGCAATCCATTGATTTTATTTCTATAAATATAACTTTCATCTCAAAAATGGCAATACGGAAAATTACATAAAAATGTAAAGAATATATGACTTATGTAGTAAAAGACGGTGTGGAACAAACCCAAGATTTTTTCTATTTGCAATTTTTTTTTCGTTATACCTTCCATTTTTTACTTTGAAATGGATGTTCCTGTGATACTAATGATTCGAAAACTGAAAAATTTCATTTCGATGAAAGTATCGTTTGATGAGCCTTTCATTTCTTGTGTCAAGCAGCATAAAAGACTGCTAAATTTGTTTTATATATATATATATATATATATATATATATATATATATATATATATATATATATATATTAATATGTGAATAGTGAATGTGAACAAGTATGAAGTCGGGACATATCGCCCAATAAGTACAATTGTTGTTAGAAAATGGTAGCAAAAGATTGAAAATGTTGGTATCTGTATTCAGTTTCTCTTGAAAAATTTCTAGTTACGCTACTTTAGTAAATTGTATGAGAGATGTATTTTTTCCAAGTTCACTGTTTTAGAAGTTAATTTTATCGAAATGAAAACATACGCCAGGAGAGGTACACAAACAAAGTATATTGACAATAATAAGGAAAATTCGAAATGTCAGCGTCTTTTAAGATTTATAAAGGTTAATTTTATTTCAAACTAAATTGACAAAATAATTTGACAGCAAGAGACAAAATAAATTGACAGTAATAAGGAAAATGCGTAAACATAACTTCGTTGTCTTTTGTGTATTTCAACATTATGGCCTTTTTCTAGTTTCATTAAAATATAGTAACGAATTCTTTCTAACCCATATTTATTGCTTTCTATTTTCCCACTTGTAGAAAACATGAATTAGGAGGTAGACTTAAACGTAGTAGGAGGTAGACTCAAATATCCTGCCAGGCAGAATGAGTGTATTCGCTTTTGGAATGTGAGTTCAAGGATAAATATATGTTCGTATCACATGTGTATAAATTAAACTTTGGGATATTTAACTTAGCAAGCAGAAAGGACGAGGCTCCTGTGTCATTTTAATATGATTCCAATAACAGGTGTAATCTTAACTTGTGGGAAATATATTTGCATGAATTGAAAGCAAAATGTAATTATATTTTGTACAGCAATTGCTATTAACTATGATCACTGTAATAATCTACTAACTATAATTTTAATTCATTTTAATAATCAATAAATGTTGTTGGTCAAATCATCGCTTATATCACAATTAAAGCGATAATTTGAGAATACTTTTAAGATATCTTAATAATGAAATATAAATTACATCATTATAAACGCAATGAACTTTAAATATATAAAACTCAATAATCGAGCTTGTATTTAATCGTGAAGAACAAAAATATCCGATCAGTCCATGCATAAATATCATAGTTTGAAAGTTGTTTTTTTGTGGTCATACAAAAAAAAACAACTTCAAAAATATTTCTACTCAACAAACAGATTATATTTTAATATTATATCCTTACGTAATTGGTAAATACGTTTATTTATAAAAATGTCAGTGTGGAAATCAAAACATGTAACACAATCTTGAAGTCAGAATTCAAAGTCCTTCCCAGCCGTGATACACACGATAGCGTCATATTCTCTTATTTACGTAATACATATTATTAGAATTTATCAATAAAACTATGAGTAAGCATATTACACTAAGAAAATATTCTGCTCACGTCCTTGGAACATGTCGCTGAGGCACCTTCTCGGTACATTTGTTGTCATCATTGTGAGCGCTCCCACTCAAGCTCCTCTATAATAGATATTTATTTTCAAGGAAAACACGTAACTATAGCTTATTCTTATGAATGCTCCTATTGTGAAGGAACTATGTTATGATCAACGGGATATCTGTGTTTTCATTTAATATTGTCGTTGATGTGGATAACAAATTCGATTGACGTATTATTATATGATAAGTTTAGCTACAATGATTTTGAAGACTTGGTTTTGAGTCATGTTATTATAGAGATTCGCATTGTATCGTTCAAGTACGCTGTGTCTTAACTGGCTACATAAACACCCCGCTCATGCTCACATATTCTCACGTGTCTTTATTGTGAAATAAACTTATTGACAAAATTATTTTATTGTCGGTTTACTTGTAGCTTATTTTGTTAAGAGAACAGAACACGGCTTCATCATCTGGAGTCTACACTTTACTATTTGCATCCTGGTGATAAAGTGTGTACAAAATACATATATTCGGCATCGACCGCGTAGTCGTTCTTGTAAAATTTATATTATTAAAATAAAGAATATTACACCCAAAAATTTTTGTTCGTCATACCAAATAGCTTATTGTGTTTACCCAACCGTTATCAAAGTTTTACAATATCAACATCTAGGACTAAATCATACCGTAGAACTACAGTCTTCATCTAATCATTGTTATAATACAATTTTACTATAATTAAGTTTAGTCGGCGCTTGTCTTCTCTCTCACATATATACATGCTCCCACACACACAAATGTTCTACACAAAAATTCTAGTGGTAGCAGTATTTTGCAAATTTACTTATTTTCGAAAACTATATTGTAACGCAAAATTTCAAACCAAGTATTAGTATTTTCATGATTTTATACTTGTTAGTGCGCTTATTGAAGACGGTTAAATTTTTTTCTAAAAAGTTTTGTTAGAAATTGTATCTGGCTCGTTAATATTGTAGTTAAATTATTTGTTGTAACGTAACAAATGAGTCACAATACTTAACAGTGTACAATTTCTCACGCTCCACGATTTTATTTTACCCTGATCCGAGTCCCAGTTTGGTGAAATGTAATTATTTTCTAGCTTTTAGTACATCATCGAATATACAATATAACTGTTTAATTTATAGAGGGTTTTTTAACATTATTTTGTTTTAATTTGTTAGTTAGTGTACTTTGATTGCTTTCATGGATTTTTTTGATATTTATTCACTACGGGAGTCGCTCCTTGTGGCTTGTTTCTTTTTCAATTTAAAACCAGCCGATCTTCAAGTTTCATGATTTAGGCAAGCCGTATCCCAGCAGCATCGGGCTGAAAAATTGAAACCCAGAGTTCAGTAACAAAGGTTGTGCTTGAGACCCACAATATTAATTTAAAAAGAGTAGATCTTCAAGGCTCAAGATTTAAGCAAGCAGTATCTCCGCAGCATCACGACTGAGGATTTAGAATACGTAGTTCTATGACAAGGTCTCTGTTTGAGACCTAACATACGATATCAAAAACAGCAGCTAAACAAATTCTATTATCAAAATATGATTATAAGTTAAAAACGAGGTACAAATATGTATGCCAGATTTTTTTCTCTTAAGACAGTGCTCACAATTATGTTAAAGTATAGAATATATATTAGGTTACATTGATACAGGATACATTCACTATTCTCTTAAATTACTATGTATATCGCAATAATTAAATCAACCCGCATGACGCTATACACTGCAGGCGTGTGCCGATATGAAATTAAATCTTCCACTTAAAAATATAAATTAGAAAATGTTTAAAACTTAAATAATTCTTTGATATATTTCGTAGTACTATTAGCGTTCCCATGAACGTTGGAAAAAATAAGGATTTATTTTTGTTACAACATTTAGTATTTGTTTTTAGTATTTGTTTGTTTTTCCTTATCGTTTCAAATTCATTGAATGAAAATACGCGTGTCAATATTTTAAACTCATTTTTTTCAATATTTTAAACACATTGAAAATAACTGGAACACTTTATTTTTTTATTTCTAAAAAAAATATACTAATATAATTTGTAAAATATTTATTATCTATATGTTTTGTATTGCATGAACTTCTAATTAATTTTTTAAAATCCAGAGTCTAATTCAGATAAAATCCATTTTTTTAAAGAAATTTTTTTCATGTTTTCTACTCCTTTTATATTATTTTAATGGCTAATTGATTGATTTAAAAACAGATTTCGAATGTTTTAAAAAAATTTTGCATGTATTTTTTCAGTAAAGTCCTGGCTAAATTTATAATTTTGCGCGAATATCTCGAACAAGCTAGTATTAAATAAAGATGACAATAAGAAAAAAAGTATCCGCAGAAAATATATGACCGCATCAATCCGACGATTACAAAATATATAAAGAATTTGTGAGTCGATCATGAAAATTCAAGATTTTAAATCTGTTTTACTGACTTACTCGCTGCACTGGCGTAAGTAGAAAATACAATAATGTAATTATTTGTCTTTTCGAGTAATTATAACAGACTTATTTTTAAATAAACCAATACGTTTTTTTGCTAATTTAACATTACATTACGTGATTAGTTAGGATTATTTTACAATGTATATGCCATCATTAAGCTTAAATTAATAAATATAAAAAATATGATAAATTGATATTATATCCTTTAGCTGTAAGTGTGAATATTTGAATATCAAACTTCATTTCTTTATATTTGTTACACATCCACAACAACGGCGTTTTTTTTCCTAAGGTTTCTTAAGGTTTTCCTAAGTATGCCACTGCGTAGCATACATTATTACCTGGGGTAAATTTTATAAAGTAGTTTTTAAATCCTTAACTGAAATATGTTTGAGGGAATAAATATATTTAAATTTTTAGGGAAATTGAAAAAAAAATTAGCAGTGTTCATCTGCCATGTATAATGACTAACCTGTTGGTGAGTAAATGGTGTAACAATAACGAACCAAGAACATAGATCACCCGACACTGCGTCAAAACTGCGTTTTAACACCAGACTTCTTGACGAGGGTAAAGCCCGCTGACAGCTCTTTTCGCTAAATCGATTTACTCGCTGAAACCAGCTTGTCAATCTAGTGTAGTTGTATACAATATATTAGTTGCATCGCTTACACATGGACAGCAATTTACACGTTACACAAGTTGTGGTAATGGATTTTATTTTAAACACTTTGTTTCCCTTCTTCAAATATTTCGGTGTTTACCACTCTATAACACCGCTCCATCACTAGTTAGACAATGATATTTTCTCGGTACTTTTATTATAGACTTATGTCAGTGAAAATATATTTGTAATCACGTCTAATAACTTAATCGTGTACGCGAAATGGAAAATAAATGTTTAAAGCTGATTATTCAACGAAAATAATTATCAGCACTTATCGAAAGTCCATAAATAACATTTTTACGACAAATTTGTCTGCAGTAAAGTGCTAATGACTTATTTAAAACATTTCCGAGAGTAAACTTGCATAAATATTAATATCGTAAATAGTGAAAGTAAATTATTTCGGGTTCCAAAGTAATCGTTTAAGTCGGCGCCCTACGGGAGGCTTATATTTTGGACTGAAGTATAAAAAGTTTATTTATTGTTAGTGTCTAAAAATAAATTTGTCAATTTTGCGTTTTTAAAATGAAGATTCCACAATTTCACAAATATTGAATGGAAATTAATTTGAAACAACCTTAAGAAATGAAGAATCATTTCAAATAAGACAGCCTTAATGTAATTTCTATCCAAACTGGTAAATACTCACTCAAAATAGCGAACCGCGAAGTAGTTCAATCATATTTATACCTTGGAGCGTTGATCTCCAATAAAGACGGATACGTGAATGAGGTGAGTAAATGCACGGCGATGACAAGATGCGCTAGGGTTAAATTGAAAAAAAATATGGAGGGACCGAAACATTAACAAGGCCACTAAGACCTAGCTCGTTCGAACTCTAGTGTTCCCCATATTTTACTACGCTGCAGAGACGTGGATGCTACGAGTACTTGAGAAGAACAATATAAACGCGCTGGAAACGTGGTGCTGGAGATAAATGCTTGTGGTATCGTGGACTCAGTTCCGCACGAATGTCGCTGCATTTCAAGAATTCGGCAACGCCGATCAAGACGTCATGCGTGGAGATATGTATTATATATATATATATATATATATATATACATATATATATATATATATATATATATATATATATATATATATATATAGGATATATGTATTAAATATATAAACCGGAGATATGTATTATATATATAAACCAGATGAAGTCTGTTGTATAAGGTCTCCTGTATGAGTGCAACAGGGCGACAACAAATAGAGAGAAAGATCGTGAGGCGAGTAACAGCGGCCACCCATAACAGTACTACGTGCTGACCACGACCACTCTGTCAAGAACGAAATGACGGAGGAGAAAGATAAAACTAATAAATATCGAGAGTATAATTAAAAAATATGAAAAGAATTGAATTAAGGCTATTCGAGTCATAAGAAGAAATAAAATAGGTGTGATAAAAATCGAATGATTACAATTAAATCAATAAATAGAATTTATCTGAAACACTACTTCTGAAAGCTGTTCAAACAAATTACAATAACTTCGTTACTTTTTAATGCTGTTTTTACTATAGGCTTTATCTGTATCTGTAAAATTTATTATTGAGACAAAAGATTGATAAATAATTCATTTCGGTCACGGGTGGAGGGGGGAGGGGGTCACTTGACTGGGGGAAGGGGTCACTTGACTGGGGGAAGGGGTCACGGGGGGGGATCACTTCAAAACCATATGTAATGAAATATGTTATGGCAAGATCGCTTATAACTTTGGAAATATAGCTCCTATCGGCAATATTTTCATACCAAAATTTAGAGAATAGAAGCCATTATTTGTTAATGCATAGGGGCTAGCGTAAATGGCGCTGCAGTCGCAAGCAGTACCTTGCACGACTCATTTGGAACTAAATTAACCATCGCGCGCTGTTTTTTAAATTGGTAATTACTCAGCATGACATTGATCTATTAGAGCGGGAGTTTTGGCGTTTGACAGAGCTTATGACATTACAATTGGTGTGATACATAAAACTCATACTTACGACCATTAGAAGATGTAGAATTTAAAAAAAGTGTTGTTTTTTGCAGAAATTTGACAACTGCCTACTATGGCGTAAAAAGAGCCATTTACTTTGATAGGTCTTACATAGGTCTTACAAAGCGAGTGATCTTTGAAATTTCCATTTTTTTTTCGGATTGAAAACACCATGATAATAGCAATATCTTTATTCAAAGATAGGCTATACTTAACACCCAATAGTTGAGACTATTTTATTGGACAATAATTAAAATATCCATCTAATCCTAAATAATATTGTAAATTAAAATATTTAGATTCATGGATGAATATATGTTTGTTTGCTAATTCGTAGCTTCGTAATTCTGAATTAATTTACACAAAATTTGATGTGAATTATAATCTAATTTAACACATATGCTAGTTTTTATTTTGTAATCTGAAGTAGTTTCTAAATGATTTTATCCAAATTTTATGATATTCTGAGTATTATCTGTAAGAAAAAACCCTATATATTTTATTTCATCCGCCATTAACACATACTCTGCATCTTGAATTCCCAAATTCAAATGGGTTTTTTGTGTAATTGCATACAAACGTTTTTGTCTTTCACAACCTTAGGACATCGTTACTACTGATAGCGAGGAAAATTTGAAAAAAAAATGGGACAATGACTGTATTTCTGCGGTACAAATATGTTCTTTGCAACAACGATGTACTGTTCAGAAATGGAGTATTATTTGACTGTTTGACGAATAGACGGAACAGTTTCAATTTTGCTTGACTTTCTCGTCTTAATTTTTATTTACGATTAAATCTTGACTGAGCCAATACAATAACCGCTTTTTGAAACTTTAAAAAATTTAATATTTAATGAATATAAATAAGCTCCAACAGTAATTTCATTAATGCAACATCGGTTCTATTAGTTTATTTAATCAAAACGTGCAGAATGTTATTACCTTTCATGTTGTACTGGCACAAGTATATTTTATAAGTTACGAGGTATATACTTTAGAAGTTTTTCTGAAAGCGCAAATGCAGCAAAAAAATTATAGAAATGAATGTAAAAACTGTATTGTCTTGTTTAATGTATTGTAAATATACAAAAAAAAGAAGTGAGTTTTCTAGACAGTGAAATAAATATAATTTATGATTATGAATTATTATTTACTTTCGATCATTTCCATTTAATGAACGTTGTCTATGTATAAAATCAACATCCATTTGGTTTTTTTTCTTCTGTATTTCTAATATTGCCTGATTAAAAACAGAATTTAGATATAATGAAATGTTAAGAAAAAATATATAGGAGCCTTCCACTCTAACATATTATCAAAGGTATTTCACAGTCAGTTTTATTAAGCTTTTCAATGCCTGTCTTTAGAATTTCTTCACATTTGGCTTCATTTTTCATTTAGTTACTATCTGGTAAGAAAACCTAATGTGATTTGCGCGGGGTCAGATATGACTCATTCTTTTTTCAGAGCCAACATAGAGAAAGTGAAGGAGATACTTAGGATAAAGTCGGTTTGAGTTAAGGATATACTTCTATTTAGGTTTCCATACCTGAATGGTCTCAATGGAAATATATTATGGTAAAACTCTTCGTTCTTTCGTACGTCGGGGAATTCTGAGTTTCAAATAAAATAAAATGAAGGTTTGAAATTTGCTCATAACATATAATGTACTAAATTTTTATTACCAGGAGCTTTATTTTTCATCTTAACATATCATCCATAGGTCCAACATACAATTCAATATTTTTTCTCATGGCACAGATTAGGGCTATGCTCATGAAATTTGCAAGTAGAATGTTCAAAAAATTATTGCAATATAACTCAATAAATGTGACAATAGACATGTATATCACTTCTCATAGACGTCATAAATATTTATTTTGCGCACCCCTAAACATTGGAGGTATTATTCGTAAAATATTCCAAGATATAAATTATATTCATTTATGAATTTTTAAACCCCATTTACGAAATATTTCATTTTAAAGTTTTAATCAATGTGTACAATCCTCCAGTCGATCCAATTCTTTAAAATACTAATTTTTATATCTAAAAAAAATCAAACACTATTTAATTAAGTGCATTTCATTATAACCTCCAATTAAAGTCATTTCAGTTTGTTTGCATCACCCATGGATATAGACAATTTTAAAACCTACCTCTTTACGTGTGTCAACACACACTTAACCAGGTTTTAACTTCTGAAATTTTTCTTTTACGGGTAACGCACTTTTGTTCCTTCTCTAAATATCTGCGATGAATTGATGCACTCATATACAGCGAAGACTGTGGAACATATTGCCGTATAGAATAAACTGTAATAATACCTATATTGTTTATAAAATAATCGCGCAATTCATAAGCAACACCCGTTAACGGCGAAGTGCTACTTTCAACTGGCGTCATTTCATAAGCCCACGCGCCTTTAACCTTACCGGCAAATGGAGAAAGGAATTAAACAAAATTTATATTATTAATCTTTAACTTTTTGCATCACACTTACATCAACATTTTCATCGGGAACATTATTAATCTAGTATAAAATTTATTATAATATTTTCTCCTTGTTGAAAATTTTAACAAACACTGGTGGTATTTTCTTAAACTCTTCATGTATAATATATTATATATTTATCAATATCTGTCACTAAAATACAAAACTTGTCCAGTACCAAAACTTTTACTTTTGCCTTTTAAGTTACTTTTCTCGATAATTAAACAATACGATAATGGCTTACAAGATATCGCTAAACCTTTTGCGGTAGCATAGTCCTTGTTGCTCTTCTGGCCTACCCTCGTTAAGGAAAACTGCTTGTAATCATTCGTAAGATTATATCGTCCGAAACCTCGTCTCCTTATATTGGCAGGAAACCATTCGTGCGGGTGCAATCTCATAAACTTATCCCAATGTCCTTTTTATTGGTAACTCGGCGTATCCGTTTTAACTGTAATCTTCAATGTGCTTACGTACTCTGAAATTCTCTGGTGAAAGCATATGTCGAATAAATAATATGTACTCCATAGAGGTTATTATTTAGTTAGAGTCTTGTAAATTTCCAAGGCAAATTAATCACACAGCACAGTCAAATAAATGGATAAGCAAATTACGATCCAATGTTTCATTAATTACGTAAGTCGCTTGTTACTTTCGCTCGTAATAATAAATTGCATGATTTAGTAGTAAAAATAAAGAACAAGATAAGGTTTAAAAATTACTCAATGGACACTACTTCAAATTCTTCAGTCACTTTTTTTTATTTGCTTAATCCCAATTAAATGGAACTACGTGATGTAGTATTATTTCTACTTTCTTTAATTTCTTTACCACGACCTAGACTTCGTTGTATTACAACATCTTCGGGTGGGATATTAGCAAAGATCATCATTATTTGCTTAACTTTTTCTTTTGTAAATACTTTCCTTTTAAAGGCATGTATGTATATTCGAATTTTTATCGGACTGCGCCTAAATAAAAGGAAGGAAAGGAGGCTAAAAATGCATTAATAACGTGTAAGTATATATTAGAAAATAATTAAGATAAACATTGTACACGATTTATTACATTACTGTGCATTGCACATAGGGTATATGAATCAGCTTGATCGCATGCATCCATATAATAAATATATTCTGTCTTACTTTCATCATTCTATTTTTCACACAATCGAATTTTAAATTTATTTATAACTATTTATTTTCAGTTATAATGACTATATTAGTCATTATAACCGAAAATAAAGAAATATATTAGTCATTATAATGACTTATTGAATATATTAAACATTAATTTTGTAGAAATTTATTATTCATAATTAAATGAAACTGCGTTATGTAGTATTTTTTCTACTTTCTTTAAGTTCTTTACCACGACCTAGGTTTCGTTGTATTACAACAACAGCTCACCTGAAGATGTTGTAATACAACGAAACCTAGGTCGTGGTAAAGAACTTAAAGAAAGTAGAAATAATACTACATCACGTAGTTTCATTTAATTATGAATAATTACTTATATTTAATGTGGTAACGTAATATAATTTGTAAGAGGCGGAATGGAACATCAGACTATTCCTAATATTACAATCAGGAAAAAAATTATACATAACGAAATTTTGTTATGTCCGTCCGTTAATCTATCTGTCTGTCACAACCATTTCTGCAGTTTTAGACTATGGGAGTATTATAAATACGTTATGTTGGGGTCTCAATCATTATGTAAAAGAAAGGAAAATAGGGTGAAAAATTTCGGATATGTACACAAATATGGAATCCTATTACATGCATGTTTTGATGTTTATTTGGGCAGTTTTATTTATTTTTACCAAATGAAAGTGAGTTAAAATTAGTTTCAATTTGGTTTGGACGTGGTATTTATGACAATTTAATTTTATTTATGGCAATTTAAATTAAATTGCCATTTCTGGCAATTTAATTTCATTAACTAATTATTATTTTTATGTATCGCTACTAGTCCCTTTTATTTAAAATATTTTATGCGCTTATTTCTAGTAAACGCATTTAAATTTTTTGATTACCAAATGTCCACAGAAATGACTTACTCACGTCTTACGACTATAATTTGGCAGAAATTTAAAATAACTCAACCAATCTGAGTTAATTTAGATTTTGTACTGATCATTGAACTGTGGATATGTATCATTTCTTGTTGACTTCATATTTTTTGGAAGACAATTATTTGTTAATGACTTATTTAAAAATGAACATAGTTATATTGAGCTATAAATTGTTTTTCCATCTTGACTGATTTGGTGAAAGGAAGGAAAAATATATTGCTCTTAATTTTGTGGAAAACCCGTACTTGGGCGCATAACACTATCTACTAAATTTCATTTTGACGAGATATAATTTTGGAAGGTTAGATAGACGGATGGTCGAATCGAAATTAAAATTGTCATTACAAACTTAAGCGCACGATACACGATCTGTGCTATGCTTGCGAACAGACATTGCGTCTCGGTTATTTCCATAGTTCGCGCGGACGATCTACGTTTGTCGCTAGTTTACGCTGAGCCACTTCTATCCATATAGAAAAAGGTGGCTGGCCAAAAACAATATTAACATTTGTTATAAATGTTAGTGAGGGTAGGCACAATATTATTTGCTGATATCATTGACAGGTATTGTTTTGATATTAACCACTTTCATATTAACAAATTTTTGATATTAACAAATTTTTACAAACATTGGTAATTTGGGTAAATATATAATATAATTAGGTGCCTTTAAAAAATCAGTTACATTTTGCTATCAACGCAATAGCCTTGCAAGAAATTTTCTTAAAAATTATGGTGAATGATGGATCATTTAATGATTGATACGATTACCAATGGTTAGTACTATTTTCTATCTTACTCCATCCGAATAGCATTTCTATTCTAGTTTTAAAAAAGCGTCACAATTCTAGACACATGTGCCATTTTTAATGTATTTTGAATTAAAAAGAATAATTAAGAATAATCCCTTTTTTGGTGAAATGTATTTTTTCAGACCATAGCTACAATAATTTAGATTATTATAAACTCAGTACTTCTTACTTCTTTTTGTCTAAATATTTCTTTTAATTTTTTTGTAGAAACCGTTTTCAAAATCTCTACAAAAGAGTTTTCCCAAGAATGTGTGACATATTCGAAACGAGATAGAAACAATGAGCTTTTCAAATTTATCTCACCGAAGCAAATTTTTCTCAAGCTTATTCAAGAGTTCAGTTAAAGTTCTGAGAAATTTAGTTATCGGGAAAATAAGTATGTTTAACAGATCAACGAAGGAATTTGATAAGCAATGGGGCTATGGTGTACTACACAGATTTCAAATCCAAGGATCACGCTCACCAACAGACACTAAAGTTGGTGGGATCAGGTATTTCCATAATTTTATAGTCTAAGAAAAGCCAAGAAAGCCTATTTACCACAAAATGAACACACGATATTGATTGACACGCACGCAGACATTAAACTTCAAGCTGTTTTAAATAAAATAGGTTAGCGTTTAACATCGCAAAATGAAGTCACCCAAGCTTGTTCTCCTGATGGTAATGATGGCTCATCATTCACTTAGTTATCAAGTACGATTTTATTGAAATTTCTGGTCATAATACGATAAGGCAACATTTGTTTTAATTTGATTTTTATTTCTTTTTTTGACTTGTACCGTTTTATTTACGCGATGAAAGTTATAACACTGCTCGGCAGAATCCTTTTTAAGCCCATCTAGGTCGTAGACTTATTAAAAAAAAGACAGATAATTTCTCTTCGAAAGTTTTGTATTTCCGTTAAAATATATAATTAGGAACATTTTTTTATAATATTTAAATTGTCACATTATATGAAGTTAGTGTAAGTTTTTATAAATATTATGAGGTTAGCTATTTTTGTTATTAAAATAAGTTTTTTGTTATTAAAATATCAGTAAATTATTTTTATTTTATTTTCACTGATAAAGTGCGTCTTTAAATAATTGAATAAAATAATTAAAGATGCACTTTTATTTTAAAAACCACTTATATTTTGAAAGCTTTATGTTTAAAATTGAAAAAATTTTGGTCACCATATTCAGCAAAAGTATTAAAATTAATAATATGCATTGAATAATTTTGTTCGCCTAATTTGGTCTAAACGAAACGCGAGGGAACTGTCGCAAGCGCAGACATTAACTCGTGAGTAAAAGCTATCACGGTTTATTACATTTAAAAACAAATTTCCGTGTGCGAGGGAAGTTTCTGTATGCGAGCTGTTACAAAAGAAAAAATTACGATGGGAGCATTTGTCGCAATTAATTCCTACGCGCCGACGAAGAGAAATTTTATAACTAATTTTATATTTTTACTCGGTCGTTTGATGGAATTATTCGAAATAGTCTTTAATGTTAAGCTTGGTGGAATTATTTCAAATAGTCTTTAATTTTAAGACTGTAGGAAGATACCTATGACTCCAACCGAAACAGTAGCAGTAACTATAAAATGAAAATTAAAAATTGTTTTATTATAATTTTGTCAATGAAATATCTTTTCAATTTTGATAAAAAAATTGAACATTTCAAAACTTTCTTTAAACGGTTTGTGGGAATGTCATAACACAATAATTATCGCAATGTCTACCAAGGAGATGGGGTTACAATTAATTTAACTGGTGACAGAAGAGGGATTGGAGTAGTAGTTAAAACGGACAAATTTATTTATAATACCAAAAAATCGTCATTATAGTTTTAGAGTGGTGTATGAAAGTTTTGATAGTCTCTAACTTGGTCGTCATCTTTTTCATTTTCCTTACAGTTTTTTAACAAGAAGAGCAGGTTGTCTTCAAACGATTAGCTTTAGATTTTCCATTTAGCCCTTCATCGTCCCTCTATTCTTAGAAAGGTTATTGATTTTTTTTCTTTTTGGGATGATCATCATCATAATCGATATCTTATAAAACTGATTCTTAGCCAAAATTACTCTACCAATTCTCCTTATAGATGAACAGAAATATTTATTCTAAGCTAAATCATTGGCAAATATAAATCAAAATACGTCTACAATGCGATCATAATAAATATGTTTTGATTTTATATTTGCGCTTTTGTATTTGATTTTATATTTCCGTTTTTAGAACTTAGAGATACATTGATTACACTCTTATTTTATTGGGCATATTTTCGATACATTGATTACATGTTTATCTTCATTTCGCAACATTTATTGTCAAAGCATACTGTATCCTTCATAATTTTTCCCGGATACGAGACAGTCATAATTTAGAAAAAATGCTTTAGATCAGGTAAAGACCTACGAAACGAATTCATGGATAATTTTTTTCGTACGATTGCAATGCTCTGAGGGGAATAAAAAATCCGTTGAATACCATCTAATTATTTTCTAATAAACCATTGTATTCCTTCATTTGCATTTGTATATTCCCTAAATAAATGGCATAAAAAATTTAATACCGTATTCTTATGCCACGATGGGACTTTCTAAACTGGATACGACGTTTATGGTCATATTTTGCTTCTTTTTTTAAATTCAGTCTATTTCATAGTTTCTTTATATCTTAGCCCCGTAGATGAGTTTTCACAATTTGTTTATATTCGCCACTGTTTTTAAATTAAATCCAGAGTATGAAGATGAAATCTATCAACTGAAGAAGTTCAGTATATTCACCAAGTTTCGACAAAAAAAGGAAACAATTATAATAAAAAGGAATCTCTACATTAAATTTAGATTTATTATTCTCCTGGGACACATCTATCTGCCTTAGCTGGCTGGCGCCTTCTGAGCTCGTGCAACCAGAACTTCGTTCCTTCTCGAATCACTCCTCATATCGTAATCTGTCTTTACAGATGTAGAGATAAAATAAAGCCAAAAATTATTTTTATTTTACTTATTTTTCGTTATTTATTTCAAGATCTAGGTAATATATAGCATCCTCACGGTATTTACATGCGTTTCTAGGATATAACCACCCACCTAGCCTTTGGCAATGTTCTAACACAACTAATGCTACTTCTGGTATCCGTGGATGTTTCTTTATTACCCATTTAATCAAACTGGCTGATTTTCACTTGCAATTAAGTATTTATAGTTCAATTATTTTATATTTTTAACGAGCTTCTTGTTCGGTGGTTATTTAAAGTCGATTCAACTTTTGTAAAAAAAATTCATTTTTCCATTTCTAGTGTCCTAGTTATCCTATATTCCACATAGTTTATCCTATATTCCACAGAATGTAACGAACTTACGATGAATTCAATCAATATCAATAATATCTCAGTTAATGAAAATAAATATACGAATATATATCTACATCTGCATACATATACACACATGCGGATATATCTGTTTTGGCTTCCACATAGTCAATACTTCAAACCTGTGTATAGCTGTACATAATGTATATTTGTCCACTAAAGTGTTATTTATATCATGCCTTTATATATATATATATATATATATATATTAATATATATCTGGACTTACCAACCTATTCCAATTACTATATATCTCTGTATATACCATTATATCCTTATTTACTTAGGTAGATAGACCTCTCAATGTTTAGTTACTTCATGTTTTTGTTTATACCTGCAATATGGACCATATTTTTGCAATATATTTACGATTTGAAAAATTAACATATTTAAGTAGTTTAAGAGAAATGCTATGTACAAGAATACTGAAAGGGACAGAGTTGAGTTACCTTGTTAGGATCTGGAATTGAGTGCATTGATTGGAGACTGATTGGGAGTGCGAGTTATAGGTCATCTTGCAAGTCGTGCAAAAGATATTTGATTCGATTAATCGACAATGGCATATTGCATTTATATATTGCACTAAAAATAAAATATGTCAATGTTTAAGCTTTTAATTTAATATTCCTGAAGTCAAAACCAAACAATCGGAACGTCTGCCAACAAAAAATTGTACACGACACAAAAAGATTGTATTTTAGAACCTAAAATAGATACAATAATTTTATCAACTAAGGTTAGATATAATATTTCATCATATTTTTTCGTGTTGAAAATGGTATACTGTTAGACAGAAATTTAAAACTTAGTTTTATGATGTATACTAATCATGCTTAGATTTGTAGCACGAGTTATTTTCTTAAATAATAAACCATTTTGAACAATGACTACTCAAATTACGTAAACATTGTGTATATATATTTGATGAATTTTTAAATGGAACAAAAACGCTATTAAAATGGAAAAGCTTTAACTGAAATTTTCTGAAAGCTGTGGAGCTCAACCGAAAAGTTGTGTGTATCGAGTATCCACTAAAAGCGCCCTATTTTCTCTTATTTTGTCATTATTTTATCTTTGCAAGCAAATAAGAATTTCTGAACATACGGATGAAAAATGTTTGCTTTTAATGCATGTCATATTAACTAGAGACTGATAATTACCATTTTTCTTTTTAAATTACTCTTAAGTATTTAAATAATGGTTTGCTAATAAAAAAACAAGAAACTCTGTTATTGTAAACATTTTGTGAATCTCTTGTCTTAAATATATATTAATAGAAATATTACTATTGTCAAAGTGTTTTCTGCGAAGTAAATAGCGATTCAATTGAAAATTGTAAAATTAGCTTTTAATTAAATTATGATTTATTTCAAGTGTGTTTAGTTATAGGTTTATGCAATTATGTTTATTAGATCCACGGTGACGTTATTATTTACGTATTTTTAATTAATCCCCTTAGCGAGGTAAGCTCGTTGAACTCAAAAGGAAAAGCTAATTGCATTATACCCTCAACTAAAACCGAGAACTCTACTGTCATCGCTGTTAAAATGTGACGTAAATTAAAGGACAGATTCAATATCCGTGAACAGCATTACGGCGTCTTCCATCACGTCATGATGCCGTGTGATATCCGACAACGCCACTTGTAGGATGACAGACATGAATAAACTTGCACGCTTTTGTTACGTTTGTGGGAACGCTTAAGGATAATTAAGAATATATTTATTATCGTTTTCTGCAAAGAGGACAATTCAGGTATAAACTCTAAGATTCAAAGATATGTCGCATTTTCTGAATACTTAAACAATAATATAAATGGTTAATTAATATAATAAAATAATTTTAAGATTGTACATACGTACATTTAACTGGACACCATTGTAGGAAGTTAAGTTTTGTGAAAAAATATTCGGTATATATTTTTTCACTCAATGCCAATTCGATTTGAGCATTTGCTAAAAATAAAAAAAATGCTTTTGGATACTACCTAAAAAGGTGCTGCCTTACCTTGAATAGGAAATGGCCTTAGGATAGGATCATCTGTCGGTTTATATAGTTTTGGCTGGAGTACCCAGCTTCGCTCAAGAAGTTGATATGAGATTGTGTGGTAGTTAAATAAAAGGATAAACTTTAAAATATAAGAGCTAAAATATTTTTATTAAAAACATATTCTAACTATTTACAATACTTGTTTATAAAAAACATTTTTCATTTTGTTATCCGGAGTATATATATGTACAAATTTTCCGAATTTCCTGCTCGAGAGCAAGCTACGTACGGAAAGCAGGATTCTTCGAAGTTAATGCCACAATACTTTATAATTTTTGTCCTTACGCTTTGTTAATTGTAAAAATATAGGCTAGTTTTACTGAAAATTGCAGTCTTTTAAATTTAAACAGCAGTTTAATAGAGATCAGTGGTATTCTGTGGATATATACTGTGTATCTATTGTCTTTTCCGGTCATAAGTTCAGCTTTGATGATGTTATTCGATAGCTGTTTGACGATCATCCTTTTTCCATTACATAGTTTTGGTGAGTTGAGATTTCTGAGTAGTATGATTGGAGATCCAATTTTCAGTCGAGGCAGTATAATGGCGTTCATGGTACTTGCAAATAGTTTAAAAATTCTGTATGGCAGTTAACACTTTCTTCAACATTTACCATCCTGTCGATCGATTTGTATATTCTCTCTTCACCGAGAATTCTCCTTTGAATATTAAAATTGATATCGTCGAAAATATTATTTCTAGTTGCCAAAATTGCCCTCTGAAATATCCACTTCGATTTAATATAGTTGTGAACAATGTTTGAGTAAATCTGGTCGATGAGTTCTCAGTAGTAGAGTTCTCAGTAGTATCTATGTTGCAAAAATCACTGTTGATTTCAATAAGGCCGGTCGTCTGGTGAGTAGTATATGTGTCTCCGCCTATTTGTAAAAGTTTCTGAGCGAAATTTGCTTTGCGTCTTTGAATAATTCGACTCTCATATTTTTTGTTAGTCGCTGTATTTGTATGTGTGGCCAGAAATGTGATTTTTTAAGCAATCATTGATTTCGCCTGCTGGTGTTGACTTGGGGATAACTGCAAATGTTTGTCGAAAATTTCCTGAGAGTAAGAGAAGAGCTCCATTCATCATTTCAGAGTTTCCTCGCAAATCTTGTAAAGTTCTGTCCATGGCTTGGAGTAATGAGGAGTAGTTTGTTGTGAGCGATGTATTAAAGTAGTTCGTTGATGTTGTAGCTTTCTTCCTTTGTAATTTCTAAATTTAGTACACTGAAAGCATCTTATCGTGGTGCTGGTATCCCAAGTTGTTCTAAGGTCTGATTTTTTATTGCTAAACATTTATCTTCTAGACAAATCAGTTTTTCATTGACGTCATCTTTGAATTCAATGGCTAGTTCTGGATGAACTTGTCGGAAACCAGTGGTCCAGTATGTCATCACTCATACTCTTTTTGAAGTAGTCCCATAGCTTTTTTTGATTCGATGCGTTACATGTTAGTATTATGGCGAGTAAGCCTGTGATTTGTTCAGCTGAAGCTGTGAATGAAGCTTCTTATATTGTTAATTCCCAGTGGTTGTAGTTTCCCAGTAGTTCTTAGTGTTGGTATGCTTCTCTGTACATCTGGCATGAGTAACCGTCAATAGTCTTGAGATCTGTGAAATTTGTTGGTCCCCGTATTTCGTGTAGCAACATCCGAAGACAGAAACATTCGGCGTTGTTCAGATGTACGGTGTATACTCGGCCTAGTGCGTTAGTTTGCATGATTCCTGGATGATCCTCTACTGGAATTCCTTGTTTTCGTTGTTGAAAGTTTTTTTTGTTGTGTTCCACGTATAATAGGTAGAGACGTTGATATATAATAATGTTTTCGCGAATTAATCCGTTTGGCACAATTGGAAAAAAGCCGTTAACGTTGTGTTTTTAGGTGATTCGCTTGAAATTTTTTGGTGGTATCTTTTATGAAGTAAACTCTTTGTCCATTCTCCAAATTTACTGCTAGATGTTTCACAGTTGGTTCGTGTTCGTGTACTGGAAAACCGAAAATCTGCCAAGCTGCCTCGTAACTGTTGATGTATCTACCCATTTAGTATATGAGGATCTCGTCGTTTCTGTTATGATGTTCGCTGTCTCTGGCTATTTGAAATACTACTACGTCACTGCCTTTGTTCACATACTTACAGACATATTTAATTAATTTTACTGAATTACAGTATTCTACGTTTATGTGTACTTGGAATATTTTGGAAAGTAGTCGGTCATATAGTAATACCATTGATTATATATTTCCAGTTCGTCTCTGCTCCGTATTCGTATTTTTGCTGCTAACCTACATTTATGGGTGACCGTCTTCTGTATTTGGGATAGCCATCATCTCCGGTGTCGTTCAAGTATAGTTTTGAGTATTTTTTTGTACATTTTCCATCAATCATACATGGCGAATTAGGGTTTAATAGCTCACATGGTCCGTGAATCATATTTTTCCCAACTATGACATACAGCTCCGGATCTTCTTGTGGAATGGAAAGCTTGGATGATTTTGTCGATATATCTGGGATGAATTCTGTCATGTAGCCATATGATATTGGGTGAGTTAGGCAGTCCTCGTTTTTGCCCTTTGATTGTATACATCTAGCATCTAACGGTTCCAAATATGTGGTATTTTGTGATCACTTCAATAAATCTCATTTCTTTTTGTCGGAAATTTCGGCCTATTACGTCGTGTCGATACATGGAGGTTTGTCCGTATCTTAGTTTTTCTTTGATTTCTGGCCACGATGAATTTCATGTGAATATTATGAAGAGGTCAGGTCGTCCATATTTTGTTACGTAGGTCATGGCAACTTGAATGTATTCGTGCATGTGTATTCGTCCTATGTAAGAAAAGAGTAAGATTACCTTGTTCCATGTCGTCAATGTTTTCGTCATTTATGAACGCGTCTCGAAGGTGGATGTATTCTTCCGTGCTTTCTTTCTTCATATTCAAAAGCATAGAACTCCTTGGAAGTGACTTTTTTGTTTGTTTCTGCGTCTGTTTCAGGTTGGATTTGTTTCACATTAAAATGTTATCCGTCCTTTTTGTACAGAAATATTAATGGACATTGGGGGCCATCATATGAGCAAAGCGTTGTAGTCCTTCTTTTCTTCGTTGTACAATTATGTCACGGCTTGTGATTTCATTGTCCACAATTACGATGGCGACTTTGTCTACCTGAGGTGCATTAAATCGACGTTCGTGTTCTTCAGGTGATCTCTTGTGGGCTCGAATTATAATTTTATTGTCATCAGAAATCATTCGGTCTAGTGCAGTTTTGAATAAGTTGTTGTATTTGTAGAAGATCCAAAATATACTTGCAGAAATTTATAGTCTTCATTGGATTGTGGCAGTAATGTTCCCATTTTGTGACAGATATGTCCTTGGATGGAAAAAAACATAATTAACTCCATCTTTGTTAGTGTTGATCGATGTAACACTGTAAGAAGTAATTTGGAAACAGGCGTTGTACGCTTTTATATTCTGAAGAAAGTGTTTTGATTCTGGAGTTTCCCGAGTCATATAATGTAGTAATCGAATTGTTCTATTCATGCAACAGATTTTTGGTATTTCTCTATTGAATATTTTTACGTTGCAAAATTGGCAGATGTTACCCGTTTTTTCGATTATGACGTGTTTGTGTTTGTTATATTCTTTGGTCGGGTCGCAGTAGATTGCTTCATTTGTTAGGTTGTACTGTTTACTTGTCCTCGTCCGCGCTTCTCGTAGAGTGATATTTTCATAGGTGCCTTGCGTTCGCAGTCTTTTATTATAAGATTGTGTCGCAATTCTTGAATCTCCAATTCGTTTATTTCGTTGTTCTTAGGTTTCTCTGCTTGTAACGGTATTCATTCTTGTTCGTTGGGAAAGTAAACCTATTTCGCGTACTTCGACTTTTTTTCGCTGTTCTTTTTATTTTCGACATTTTGCTTCTGTCATAATCTGACAAGATCACCTTCTCTGTTATGTTTTGGGCATTGTGTAAAATATAAGTCAAATCAACTTCTTATTAAGAAATACACTAAGTACACTTTCAACACTTTATTTTCGATTTATATTCAGTCACTGTATCACTTTAATTACTTACACTTCACTGGTTGTTTTTATTCAGACACTTCACTTCACTGATAAGAAACTGACGTTCGAAACCAGGACGGATCTTCCTTTGTATACCTCTGCCAATGGGTAGCCCCGCGTATGCAAAAAAAGGCTTCGAATGGTCCACAAAAAGGCTTGGAATATTCCACAATGATCAGTGATGTTCCCGAAAGCTCCAGACTATTCCCAAACATTTCACAACATTGGTTTGGAATGTTGTGGAATGTTCTGAAATACTCTCGAGTATTCTGCACTGTTATAAGCAATCCCTTCATGTAAAAACGGGAACCTTCTTCATGGATGGGGCATAGATGGTTGCCACACCATATAACTCCCTTGATCGTACTTTATATTGATTACGAACAATATTTTCAAATTATAAACTTTACCGTATATGACAAAATTTGGACGTTACCATTTTGTGTCTATTTATCTTAAGTGACCACAATGATTTGAGGATTTTTTAAAAATAATATATAGAAATAAAACATAAGCAATAAATAAACAGCTGTACTTTTAATAATTATCTATAATTATGGAAATTAAAACTATCCTGACAATATATTTTTACCCTGGACCCAGACATGCATATACTGTTAATTGATTTACATATATTTTCAGTGCACTGAAATTTCTTTGTATTAATCGCAATTAAATATTCTGCAAAAACTGTAATATGTAAATTGAATTGTAAATAAATTACAATATTAATACTACCTGAACTGCGTTTTTTTCTTAATTGTATAGCTTTTTTTGTAAATATCTCCTGCCATAGACTTTAAATATATTATAATAGCAGCTATCCATCCTTTCCTATATTTGGTAACAAGGAAATGTCCATGACTTCATTAGCATTATGTTTTTAGTACAGTTTATGCATTAAAGTAAAGTTAATATCACTAAATCTTACGGCTGAAAGCTCTACACGTAAATCACAATTAATATTCAACGAGACAATAACTATACGATGATTAACCATTACAATACTTTTGGATACGTGATATTTGATCGTTGCACATTTTTGTCTCGTCATAATTTATGCACTGTTGTTTTCGAGTTATTTGTATTCATACTCGTATATTAAAGATTGTAGATACTCTTTGATACGTTTGTACTAATTCCTCGCTACAACTAGAGCATGGGCATGTATCGCTTAAATACTGTCCATTTCATTATTTGTTTATACTTCCACATAATTCACTCATTTTATGAACAGTTCAATTATTGTTTACTTAAAAAATTAAAAAGCTTCGCCTCTGTATTTTCTCCCACCCAGTGACACATTACATTGCAGCTCTCGCCTTTTTTCTCCTGACCAAATATTGACCCCAATTTATTTATCCCAAATTCAGCACGTATTACTATGATTTTAATTAAAAATAATTTAATGAAGAGAAAATGTTCAAAGTTCAATTTGGTCAAAGTAGGTACCGCTAATATCTCCGTCAAGGAGACATGTAAGGTAAAAGTTGCGGTACAAATAAAGATAGCTTACCACGCAATAATATAGTTTTAACATGTAAGCTCGCCAGTAAGGAGGATATATAAAACAACATATTTATATTAAATTCATGTTAATGACATGATTTTGAGAAATTGATTTATAACCCTATCACGACAATACACAAAATACAAACTTCAAGCAAACAAAACATATATTTTAGCTGAATATATTTAAACTAAGTATCTTTTATGAACTTAAAAATGAACAACTTTATAATTAAATTGTTCTTTTATGATGAAAATCACTATTATATATGAAACCGCAAATACAGTCCTTCATTATATAGTCGTTATGGTAGTGGCCTTCAAAATTCATAAAAACTTGATAGAAAGTCGCTCCTCATGCTTTTGCAAATACCATAAGTGTTATTTCATCACTTAAAAATGTTTCTATTATTTTCAATAAAACCATTAACTGCGCTTTAAACTATTTCAGACATTTCTCAGAATTGAATTTATAAATATAGAAAAAATTACGGTATACAATACCTATTTATCATATTTTCTTTAGAGGTAAATGCCTATTAATCAGATTTTCTTACCTCACATGGAAAAATGGAACCCTTGTATCAAATCAAAACTATCGACAATATTTAATTTACGAGTATGAATACAAATCACTCGAAAACAACAGTGCATAAATTATGACGAGACAAAAATGTGCAACGATCAAATATCACGTATTCAAAATATTGTAACGGTTAAATATCGCATAGTTATTGTCCGGTTGGACTGTCGTTTTACTATTAGTTCATTTGTTTGACGCTTTTTCTCCGTTGGTGCATTAGCTTTAAAACCTCTACATTTACTCTTCCTAATTGAAAATTAAGCTCGTTTTATTCTAATTTTATAGACTTAGATAGTTGGTAATCGTATTCTATAAAACTTAAATATTTAATAAATGTGTTTCATTAAACTTCAGTCTTAGTGAGTAATAACTGAGTACATTTTTAGGTATACGATTAACTTGTTAAAATTGCCTGAATATTTTTTTTTTACTTTTTAACGTGAATCGTTATGAAAAAAATTATCACTGAGCAGTGAAAAGAAAAACTAAACTATGCCAATCAAAACAAATTCTAGCTAATGGGTAATCTACGCATACTCTTCTCTTTTTGTAAATTGGGTTTTCATGGTTAAATAATAGGCTGTTTCAGTAAACAAAGCTTATAAACAAACATCTTATTAACTTGTTTATAGTTTTGTTTATAAATGCATGCAAAACAAATTTTATGTTCCATCACAAATTATATTATCTGCTTTAGTTTAAGTTATATTATAAGTAGAGGAATCAATTGCACATAAGTTTTATAATATTTACCATTTAAAGTAGCTCAGTATTCGATGTTTTTTGTCAAATCGAGTACTACTCTCAATTATACGTTATAGTTACAGGAATCTCAAAAATGTTTGTTAAAAATTTCTAACAGTATATCTCCCCAGATTTGCTGAAAAATATCTTCACATTGAATATTTCTTGCCTTTTGTTGCCGAAACTACTGAATTTAAAATTATGACAAAACCAGAAGTTTACCTGAAAACTCTACGATTTTAAATATAATACTTTTTTAAATAATACCAATATTTTTTGTCCATGAAAAATGAGCTAAACAATTAACCTACACAACTAAAACGGTATTATTATTTAAAATGGTTTAATGAAATACCAAATACTTTTAAATATTTAAACTTTTAAATGTACTTAAGTGTGTGCAGGCCCATCGTAAAGAGAATTCTACTTATATTTCATAGGTTTATTTTTTAATAAATCGCTTTATTAATAAATAATCATTTATTTTCTACACCCATTAATATTTTATCTACAACATATCTTATTCTTAATGTCAGTCAAAATAATATTATCATCTCTAAAAAATACAAGTTATCTGATGCAGATAAGAGGACACTATCAATATACAAAGTATGTAGGTGGGTAAGTTTCGTGCTCACATTTGAATTTTTTAAATATTGTCTATAAACGATATGATCAAATTTGAATTGAAAATATTGTTTATAAACGATATGATCGAATATGGTATTGGAACTCTTTATGTAGACGCATGAAACTCACTAAGTAAACTTTCTACAGTATATTCAACTTTCTACAGTAAATCTACAAAGTGTTGAGACGTCTCGATTAAAGTAACCACGGTTCATAATAAATGTATATTTCATTAAATATGTTTTTATACTTTAATAAAACTCTTGTTCAGCAAACTTCCATAGTTTGTAATTTGTGTCTTGTTAATTTTTTTATAAACTAACGTCACAAAATTGGTTCAAAATCAATAATTTTTTAAGCTTATCCAAACATTAGGCTATCCTCTTAATTACTATTACATTTGATATAGTATTATGTAGCTCGGTTGTGATGCCAGGTAGGTTACCGCCTGTAAAGTGTATATTCTCTTTCAATGAAAGTCGTTAAAGTATTTAGACGTATTTAAATTTCACAGGATCTAAACGATAAAAATGTTTTGTAACGCACACGGAAAACTTTAATTGAAACCTTACTGGCTTAATTAAGCTTACGACTTGGATAAAGCGCTTAAATTGACTAGGATAATATAATTTGGATATCTGCGTAATAAAAACTTGGAAAAGTTCGAAATAGTAGTAGTTAGTAAAAAATCCTTATTAGATATAAAAATCATGTCATCATTTTTTAGGGTATATAGTATATCGAGAAACTTTGTGGCTTCATCGTGTCGGTCTGTCTATCATAGCCGTAGCAGACTTGCAGTTTTACGGTTGATAAACCTAATAAATGTGAACATGTTTATACGGAAATACTCCCTATGGGAACCTCATTTAGTACAGGACTAAATATATAAAACTACATATATTGTTCTCCATATATATAAAGTAAAAGCGAAAAAAATAAGTCTTATCGAATTTGTACATCTCTCCTAGTAGAACATCGTTTTAGAATCTACGGAATATAAGCACTATAAAATATTAAAATTAAATTGACGTTTCATTAAAAAAAATTAATTTCTGAAATCTTGCGCAGAATTAAACTCCATAAAGGTGTCCAATGTGTTCAGAACCTCTTTAATTATTCAACCATAAATTTAAAAAACCTGTCTGAGTATCAACGCGCAATTTTTGCTTTTCAATAAATGGAGTTACCTATGCTAACCGACTTAGACCAAGCCTCGATCTTGAAAGTAAATTATTCGCTTCAGGTTGGAAATTGAGTTAGAAATTATGTTGTAATTGAAATCCAATTGGGACTCAGGGGTTGTGATGAATGACGTAATTTTCAACAATCTGCGTAATTTCAAATATTCTTGCCTAACAAATTTGTAATTTCATTTTTTATTTTTTACGCAGCGTTTAAAAAAGTCTAAAAGTTTGAAACATAATGAAATATTTGCCGTATTTTAATTTAAGTTGGGAACTGGTCCGTTCTGCGAGCAATAATTAACTTAATGAAGCGACCAGTTAAAATACGAAGAAAAAATTTCTTCGGGAAAATTTAATTATTATAAATTATTTTATGCCTTTGCTACATGCTTGAAAAGGTTTTATCGCCATGTTGTGGAAGGTATAAATAAATAAATTATTTTCACAAATTATCGTCGAACAAAAATATCCACAACGTACATATTAAATTGAAGGTGTAATTCAATAAAACCTTAAGAAACTATTCATTAATTGTATGAAGATAATATCGTAAGAGTATACTTGAAACAGTTTGAAAATGTTTTAACATCGTTTTTTTATTACAATATTAAACTGTAAACAAGTAATGTACCACGTCAACATAACTGACGGGGTACATTTATTTCAGGCTGACAATACAGAGGCCGGGTAGCTGCGACGACCATGCATCAGCGAGACAGACGAAGAAAGAAAAAATTTCAGATACTTTATAAGGGCAATATCCCCTTCTAAACTGTTATTGCATGTTCCAGCATCAGAATTAGAAAATTAGAGTCAATAGAACGAGTAACGTAACATAAGTTAACCTAATCAGCCTAACCTAATGTAACACATTCCGAGCTGAGTCGAGCCGAGCAGATCCAACCCAACCAGACGTAATATAATCTAACCTAACTTAACCTTACATACCGTAACCTAACCTAACTTAACCTAATCTAACCTGGTATAGTCTGTCTTGGCTCGATCTAACATAGCCTTACATAATCTAATGAGACCTCACATGATCTACCCTGACCTAGTCTAATGTAATATAATGTAATGTCGCGTAGCGTATGGTAGCGCTACTTAGGTTGCGTAGTAAAAAGTAGTGCAGTGTGGCGCAACGCAACACTCCGTATCGTACTACACCGTACCGAAGCGCAACGCAACGCGATACAACATATACCATCACACAATACAATACATAACATAAACTAGCCTAACTTAAACAAACTTGGCCTAGCTAAACCTAGCCTAACATGATCTAACATGGCCTAGCCTAGGCTGCGTTACTTGACATAATCTGACTTGATGTAACATAATCTAACATATCATAATCCGGCAACGAGTAACCTAACCTAGCTCATATATCATGATTTAACCTAATATAACCTAACCTAACCTAACTTGACATAATGTGGCCTAACTTGGCATAATCCGGCAACGCCTAAAATAATATAATATGATATAATCTGACCTTTCCTAAGCTAAACTAGCCCAAACTTATTTATCCAAATTATTAAATAAAATACGACCATAGTAAATTATAAAACTAAAACTAAGAGACGAAGCAAAACGCAAATATTTTTACATCAGATGAACATTTTAGTTTTTATAAATTCTATGAATAAAGCGATATGTATATATACATATATATATATATATATATATATATATATAGTCTATATGTAGTAGAGTATACGGTATGGCGACGTGTCGCCATGCGCAACCGACTACGCGACCCCCTCCTCACTCAGTTCGACGCTGTTGTTTACAAGTCACCATTTCCTGTAAGAAATTCGTAATAATTTATTTTTATTTTTTCATTATGCTATATTTAATTCCTGTAATAATCTTGTCTTTTATACATATTACTTGTACGAACACGATGTTTCACATCTGCCAGGCGTCCCGTGACGACTCAGTTTTTTTTTAATTTGTTCTCAAGTAAAGTATATGACCATCTTTTTCGGACCATACTTTGAAATGAAAATAGACATTTTTTTCTGATAAAGATCCACTAAGTAATCCGGTCATTTTGTCATAGGCCATTTGTTTTCCTACCTCAAACTATTTGAATTATCTTCTTCGTCAATTCCTTTTAGACCCGTGTGTTGTCATAGGGAAAATATAATATGAAAATTATCAGAATTTAATTAATATACTTAAATAACCAAAGGGTAAGTGAAAAACGATTGGACAGCATTCTTTTTCTTTGTATATTTGTTAAAATGAAAAAGCAAGAAAACAAAGAAATTAACTAAAGTGCCCACCATAATTTTTCTTTTAAGTCTCATTGTATTGCCTTTTAAGATATATTTTGTGAAACTGCGAAAGTAATTGGGTCAATTAAGAATTATGTTACATATATATGTATATTACAATCTTTGGTATGCTGCGGGCTTCATTTATTCTTTGAAGCTATTTGTGGAGCGACTACCTCGTTAACATTAGGTAGATTTAAACCTCCTTAAGCGTATATTACCCTAAACCAGTCTGCTGAACCTCAGTCTTCAAAGAATAACAATTATTCTCGTTTCTTTGAGCAAATTGCTTAGCTTCAAACCTGCATTCCGATGATCTTTACTTATTGTTTTGTTATGGCCAGACGATATTAATTTTAGCATTTTCTACTCAGTTTTATCCTATACCGTAATGTGAGTAATCTAAAATATAAAATCTTTCATTTAATCTGAGTTCTACGCAATCGTTCGTAAGATATAACCTACCAACTCAAACAAGCGTGCAAAAATGTTTGCGCTTCAAGCTTAAATTCAGAAAAAAATTGTTATATTTCTGAGATTTACTCACGACATCAGTGGGGACATAATATTCACACTCTAAAACTTCAGTTTAATATTTTCCACAATTCCTATAATCCCACATTCTTTCATTTAGATTTACAATCGGCAACGGATTAGAGTTATATTTCTAAATTTATAATTTATTTTAGGTTTTTCACATTTTTTACCAACGTCGATATCAAATTTGATTTGTTTAGGAAAAGTTAATACATTTTCAAATAGTTTTAAAATATGCTATATGGGGTTATTATTCTACACGTTTAAATTAACATTTAAATTTGAATGAAAATTTAATTTTATAAATATATATTCCTTTTAAGAAGCGAGGCTTTTTTTCATTTTACCCACGATGATAGGTAACTTTAGTAAATTTCTTTGGTTATTTATTTCTAATATTCTATCTTTTGCTTTTCTCCACTTCTTCAATATTCATTAGCTGTACGTTCAAAGTATTAATGTTTTATTAACATTGTTTCCTTTTTTTTTGAAATACGCCATTGTTTATAAATTCATAAAGTTTATTACGAATTTATAATTCAATGGAGGCACATGTTTGTACAGAGAATACATCTATGCACAGAGTTCCTTATTACGTTTATTATTTTTACAATGGCTCCTTACAAACTTCTGTAAGAAAGCTAAGTGTCTACTTTAATAATATCACGAATTTTTACGCACGAATAATAAAATCTATAATATAATTTTATGAGATTGCAATGCCGCTGCTCCGCCCTTCCCGTATACTCGTTTAATAAGGATAACTTTATTGGTAACTCAGTTATTTTAACGTCGACAAGCAATTATTTTCACGAAAATTAGATTTATGAGACACATGTGCCACAAGACGGGAGGAGCATTAATAGTCCTTTGTACCAACCAAACTGACAGGACATATCTTCCACTAATATCGACTATTACTTTAAAGTCCTGGCTTATTGACTAAAAAACCGATAGAGTAAACAAATAGATAAAACGTACTGAATTACTTGAAAAAGGAATACCGAGACAAATTATGTTTTATGCGCACTCAAATTACAATAGTAGAGGGATGTTATTTAGCGCGATGAGAAACAAAATTAAATATGTATTAAGTATTCAGAGACAATATTTTACAAATCTTTATTTTATATGAATGAATTAGGAGGATTTATAAAATTACATATCGCGGAAGCATTGATATAATTTATTATAAGAAATAGTCGGTATAGTGATAGGGGGAATTAAGATTTCTACTGTACGTCTGAATAAAAATAATTTATATATACCAGCTTATTTTCTTGACCATCAAAACTTTTTGCACGACACTTTTTTGATAGGTAAACTATCAAAAATCAACTTAGAATATTTTTATTTGCTACCCAAAAATCTGTTATTACCTCATCCTAACTTAGTAACTTAAATTATGTACCGATTAAATTCGAAAAAAATGATTATTCTATGCATTGACATCCATAAAAGTAAGTAAATCATCACATATATATGTAATTGACTATTTTCATCATTTAATTAATTTAATTAAGAATTGCATTTACAATAATTTTAACCATGTTTATTTATGAAATGAAATAATCTTTTTTGTGAACTTTGACGGACATTTTTTTATTTTATTATCAAGTAAAATATATGACCATTTTTTTCGGACCATACGTTGCAATGAAAATAGACATTTTTTTGTGATAAAGACCCACTAAGTAAACCGGTCATTTTATCATAGGCCATTTCTTTTCCAACCACAAACTATTTGAATTATTTTCATTGTCAATTCCTTTTAAACCCGTGTGTAGTCATCATTAATTCAATTCTGATAATTTTAACATTTAATATTAAAATTATCAGAATTGAATTAATATATTTAAATAACCAAAGGGTAAGTCAAAAACGATCGGACAGCATTCTTTTTTTTGTCTATGATTCCAATTCAAAATTAAATTCACTGTGACGTGAAACACGAAACTTCCCGCAGCTTATGGAGCTTGGAAGGACCGTTTCTAAGATTTATTTAGCTTATGTAATATTTTTCTATTTTTATAAATTAAATATAATAATAACTAGACAATGTTTTACGCTTATTTTTCTCTCGCTTTCGCACCTTAACTACTCAACCGATCTCCGTGAAACTTGGTATAGCTATAGCTTCCACAATGAAGATGAATATAGGATACATTTCTAATTAAATTGTTTTGGCAATGTAGTTTCGAGAACGTTATTTTTTAAATATAAAAGAATACAAGAATCTTGTTAACAAACACAAGAGCATGTACAAACACAAGAGCATATAATTAAATCTTCATAAATGAATCATTAATTCTTCATGTCCTCACTTGCAAAACAGACATTAAAACCTTTTTAATAATCAGCGTAGATTTGAATATTATTACAATAAAATTATTTTATTATACCAAGTGCCCGAGATTCAACAGAGCAGAGATTTAATTTATTTTGTTAATATTCTTTTGTTCAAACGCAAATACTGAATAGACAACTTGAAATACTTCAGAAAAAAATTTCATTACTCTATTACTCAATGATGGATAAGAGATGAAATTTTTACCAGGCATATTAAATAATTAATTTTAACGAAAATAAGTGAATATTATAATTTCATTTAATTTGTTTTAATTTTTAAATAGATACCTTAACTTAAAATTTAACAACAATAATATGATCTAGAGAACAAATAGAAAGGGTTTCCTGAGGAACATTATTGAATAAAGCTCAGAAGCGTTCAAAGATGATAAGTATAGCTAGCCAATAGAACGAAAGCTTTAAAATTTCGCGGTTCCGATTTATAACGCCTTTGGGCGGAATCACCCAATTTATTAGGGGTTGCAGTAAAAGCGTTAAGTGTAAAAGAAAATGTTGGGTGTATCCTTCCATTTATACAAAAGTTATCTGAAAACTTAGAACTTCCTTATAGTTTGTACTCCAATATAAACTGTCATTAAGCGTATTGACTTGAGAATAAAATACAGAAGAACTTAAAGTTACATATTTTCAGTTATATTATAAAATGAAAACTTTATGTGACTTCGTTTTCTACATACTATGATAACCTTGACTGGGCTGCTATGTCTAATATAATTATCATTTTGTTAATATTAAGGAGTCCTGTACACATATTATATTTTAGGTGAAAAGTTACGTTGTTACGGTGTAACCATTTTGTAGTTAATTTGTGAGTTCAGTTTGCCTAGTATTCGTCAAACATATAAGTTTACATTTAACGATATAAGCCTACAGCTATTTTACTGTTGATTCATTTTAACAACAATTTTCTTTCTCATAAATTGTTCAAAATATACCTTTTGGTTCAAGAGTTATGATGTTGAAACTTGAACTGTCTGATTTAATTACACATACAAATTTGTTTTATATTATTAAGTACATAAGAATATCAGACAAAAATATTCATTTTTCTCCATATAGTCTTTACGATTTATGCAATGAACATGGGTGCAATATTTTTAATTTAATACATGGATTATCGTGAATATTTTCATAGAATTGCATATATTTCTATATATAAATATATATATATATATATATATATATATATATATATATATATATATATATATATATATATATGTTTGTTTGTAACGTGAGTAATTGTGATAAAACTAACTTTGTTTTCTATCAACTAGTTTACTAATTGGTGTATTCGGTTTACAGACATTTACTGACATTCCTCATAGCGTGAAAAAATTAATAGAAACCACCAGATTTGAATCATTTTTCAAAAAATTTCACATAACTTGTTTCCAGAATTTGGTTCAAAAACCTCCCTATTTCACGGACTTTGGATTAAAATTTGATATTGCTCCCTTTGCCATTTCGACCTAAAACTATAACCAAAATGTAATAAGTGAAAAATCGTATTTTTGTGTGCAATTAAAAAATAATTAAAACAAAAAAATGTCAGAAATGTATATATTTAAAAAAATTATCTTTTGAATGTCTTAATGTCGTTGTATTTTTTTTTAATTATTTCTTCGGTTTCCCTTAGATTTCTTTCCAATTCTTCCAAACTGCAACTTTCTTTGAGTATTTGTGATATTTCCAATGTACAAGTTAATTGAATTTAAGTTGGGAGACACAGAGACAGCTATTAATCCGCCTAAACTAATTCACTTCCCAGAAGATCTTTAACTTACTCATAAATAATTTCTCAAGTTCAAAGTGTAGTAACAGGATGCGCCATTATTTCGGAATAACATATCTTTGCACGTCTGTAAATATATATCTTCTAGAAACTCAGTTAATATGTGTCTTAAATATTTTATGTAAGACCCCCCCCCCTATTTGTTTCCATTTAATATTATGGACCTAATTTCAAATAGCAATATAGCGTCAATCTTTACTTTGGACTTCTAAACATGTAGCTTATTAAAATGGATCAATTATCTACCAGTTTAGTAGTAGAAATTAAAGATTGATTCTATAGGACCAATAGGCAGCTAATTGAAAGGACTTAATTATCTGCTTATTTAGTAGCCCAGACTAAAAACTGACACTATATTACCAACAGGTAGCTAATTAAAAGGGCTCAATTAGCTGCTTATTTAGTAGTCGAAACTAAGTATTGATACTATATTACCAATAGGCAGCTAATTAAAAGGGGTCAATTATCTGCCAATTTAGTAAACCAAACTAAAGATTAACGCTCCATTACCAACAGACAGCTAATCAAAAGGCGTTAATTAGCTGCATATTTAGACCAATTATTTAATATTTGTGCCAAATATTTATTTAGACCAATTATATCCCAACTAAAGATTGATACTATATTACCATTAGGGGACAATTATCTACCATTGAAAGGGGCAATTATCTGTCAGTTTAGTAGCCCAAACTAAAGATTGACATTATATTTTGTTATAAGAAATCGGGTTTGGAATAAATATTACATAAAAAAGTTTTTATTTATTTTTTAGCTTTTCAATATTTGCCGACGAAATCGTATCTTTCTGTTTCGATTACGGAACTTGAATGATGTGGTATGTGTGATATCCCTGCCCCCGGAATAAATGATTTACCTAGGATTTTGGAACTCCGGTTCATAGTTCCACTACTTTGACCCTTATCGATTGATCTCTTTCATTGTGAAATCATAAATTCATACGGTAGTCACAAACCAGCTCGGATGGAGGCTAACTTCTGAAAATACCATGAAAACCAACTCACTCCAAGAATAATGTGACAATTTTCTATTTCAAGTAAAAACATCAAAACGTTAGGTAGTTTGATGATCCTTTAATATTTTAAGCTGTTCAATTTATAAAAAAAACACTAATCCACGTAGTTAAACCCTTGAAAGTATGGTAAAAAAATTGTTAAAAAGTAAACCACAAAACAAGTGTTTTTTTAACCGTAAAATCAAGAGTACCGGCACAAATAATCAAATTCTAAAAAGAGTTATAATTATGTACTTTGGTATTCCTTGTGATGAAAACGGTTAAAATTGTATTACTTTCTTCCTCAATTTTTAATTCTATATTTTTATAATTACTCACAAAAATCGTAATTTTTCATTTCATAAGTTTTAGGTCTAGTTTTAGGGTCACTCCATTTAGGCATCAAATGGGGGTATAAAATTTCTTGGTCAAAAATCTAGTAAAATGAAAAAGTTTTTGAAGCAGATTCTAAAAAAAGTTACTTGAATTCTTTTTCTAAAATGACGTTAAAAATTGAGTTGAGTATCTGGTGTTTGGAATATCTTGCTTTTCTATTAATATTTTGGTGTTATGATATGACGTATGTAAGTAAAGGTTCTTATCACGAATAGGTCCTTTAATCAACTTGTTATCTCTGATTTTGATCTACAGTAGAAATAAAAATTTGTTTGTTTGGTCGCTATTTAAAATGGGTAAAATTTAACAAAAAAATGTCTGACTTTGTGTTGTAAAGTAAACTCGGTACTGCAAAAAATTCAAAAGCTTTTCACGCGTGATTAACTCTGTAGAATATTACTAAAGAAATTATTTTTTAACTTTAAATACAAAATTGATTGTTATAAATTCGATTCGTTGTGATGAAAAAACAAAGTGCAAATAAGCGCGCTAATGGTGGGCACAAAGAGTGGGAAAAGACGCACTAGTGGTGCGCCGACTTTGAGAAACATACAAGATACACAAAGCGTCCAATAACTCAAGAACATCGCTAACCTCAACCTCTCCATGCATACCTGAGAATAGTTGAGTATAGCATTTAAATATGCATGTACAATTGCGCTGAAATTCACAACACTTCCGCATTTTGCTTGCTGTTCTTTTCTCCATTAATTTAACTTTGATATTTATTGAAATTTTGATAGAACTGTCCAGTTACTTAAAAAGTATTCGTCAGCTTGTATTATTTCAAGGGAAAACATTTGCTTAAACCGTTGATCAATTTACGTTTAAATTTCAAATTATCTTTCTGCAAAGGACCTCATGAAATCACTCATTCTCCCTTTGAACAGAGCATGACTGAAGTGAGTTAATTGCCTCTTTGGACAAAGAGCGGCTTACAGTCCTTTATTAATTACGAGTGCTTACAGTAAGAACTCGATCTCAATCTTCAATTTACCTTCCTTATTTTATGTTAATATGTAAAAACAATAGCTACAACATTATTTTGATGAAAACATTTTTGACCAGCCGAAAACTTGATTATTGGCAGTAGATAGCAATTCTTTTAACCACTATATCTTTTCTGGATGCAAAAGGATAAAGCGTGAATTTAACTAATTAAATTTTGCAAATTAAGATATAAAAAAATTGTGTGTTTATGTCTATATATATATATATATATATATATATATATATATATATATATATATATATATATATGTATATATACACTATAATTAACGCGCTATGTGCTAATTAACGAGACCTTAAAATTGTTTACGTGTTAAAATATTTTTCTTGAATTAAAAACCAACTCTAAGTAAGGCTATATGACTAGTAATGAGACTGTGGTGGTTTTCAAAAAGATTGCAAACAATCTGCACACGAATTGTTTTATTAATAGCAGGGTTATGTTATAACAGTGTATTGATTGTTGAAAAAAAAAGCTACGAAAAACCGTAATATAATCACAAAGGTCATACTTGGTTTCACTTTTTAGAACCTAAAAAGCTTTCAGTCTTGTCCTCATTTCAACGTATTTGTCTGTGATAACATACACGGTATACCTAAATGGTAAGAAAACGATTCACTTTGGTTTCAGAAGCTTACCAACTTGGCAATCTGTTCTTGCGTTGGGTGGCAGGCTCTCCACTTTTTACCAATTTCGTTTAGTCGCTACCATTTACGTGTCACGAATAGTTTAACCACCCCATCCCATCGCATTATCTCTACCATACTGTTTTGAATTCGAAAGTCGTTTATGCCCAGTGATAAATATCTATCTAACCAAGCTAATCAAATAAAACATGGTAAATAGGCTCATTCTTACGTAACAAACATATAGTCATTTAGTCAGCACTTATAGTCGAAAACAAAATAGTGAAACATTATTAAATGTAAAGTCAACATTATACGGTTTTTTAATATAAACTTTTATTTCATTTTTAAATAATGACATAAAATGTTAGTAAATTTTTTTATTTCTATTTAATTAATTAGAGTAACACTTAGACTTCACACAAATTTTTCACAAATGTTATATAATTTAATTTGATGTTCAAAATTTTGTTTATTGCCAGTAAGTCTTGAAGGCATACTCAGAATATTAAATAATTTATTTATTAATTTTTTTATTTTTCTTATTTCTTATAAAAATAGTTCTCCGATAAAATTAATTATGTTACATTTTATAATTTGATTGCTGTGAGACAATTATTGAAACGGTTCATACACAATGAAATAATAAAGAAATGATTCTAAATATATTTTTGGAAATATTTTTCAAGCAATTGGGCTATTTTTACTGCGATAATATCATCGTAGATAATAATAATAGAAAGACCCAAGAGTTTGTGGCAGACCAATAATAAAGTTGTTCTGCAACGGTTATATTTTTAATTTCGTCCAACAAAACTTTAAAATAATTCAAAGTTTTTCAGAACATTAACACATAGGCCAGGGCTACAATAATATTGCCTAAGTGCCAATCCAGATCATAGTTTATCTCTGTCCCAACTTTTTTTAAAATCCGTTTGTATTCAGTGTTAATATCGTAATAAAGTTGTAAAATGTGGAAAATTTTGTAGGCTATCCCATGGGAACCACGCACGAATTTGGTAACTCCGGGTTACCAAATTCGTGCGTATGTTATCAGTTAATACGTGCTAAAATCAAAGTTATAGAATTTCCTACAGACAATACTGCGTAGCCAAATAGGAAATAAATGAATACCACATAGCCTGTTATATTTTTTTTTAGTACTGCCCCGTGGAGTACAAAGGTAAAATACGAAGGAACAGTGTATCGTCCGCTAATTTCCTGTCAAACGCTTCTATACGCCTGTTCTGTATATGTATGTATATATATATATATATATATATATATATATATATATAATTATATATATATGTATATGTATATATATATATATATATATATATATATATATATATATATATATATACATATACATATATATATATAATTATATATATATATATATATATATATATATATATATATCAAATATAGTAGAAATTAATATTGATTATTTTTATTCGTCTATAATCGTAAGATATCATCAATAACCTCTCCTCGGTTTACGTACACAAATACGAAGATCGGACGCAGTAGCGTGTATTTGAGTACGCCAACCACATTTAAGCTTATGATGCATCTCAATGGCTCTCTATTTAAAATCTAACATTTACCGACATAATTAATGTATTCTATATATAACGTGTAAATGGGCATATTTATTTACCAAACACATATTCATAACTCTAAATTTAAATACTTTGTTATCTCATAGTGCATCTTAAAACAATATAGTAAATAAACGAATAATAACAGATTAATATTTCAATTTGTTGTTATTTTATTTGATTAATTTTATTCGAGGTATGTAATCATGGATTTATCAAATTTAAGTATATTTTACTTTTATATCTTAATATTTGATAAAAATTTTTGAATAAATACTTTTAAAGTAATTGAAAAAAATTCAAAGGGTTTTTGAATTATTTTTGACATTATACTTTAAAAATAAAAAAAAATTATCCACATTTACTGCATTTACATACTTTTTCCACAAAGATTTGTTTAATGTAGTAATTTATAGATTGCGAAAAATGATGTACCCAATATTAAGCTGCAGCTGAACTACAGCTTTAATGATCTAAATATCGGAAAGATGGAGGGGATGTGTGATTTAACTTTTGTTAACATTACGGGTATCCTTAGATCAATCGAGTAAGCTAACTGTCGGGCAGGTATCGGAAAATGGTACAACTTACTGCTCTTTTTACTGAGAGCAATGGTAATTACTTTAGTTGGGCCCAGATGGTATAATATTATGATATAGTACAAAATCGCATTGATCTATATTTGTCACATAGAGAAATCGGAGGAGCTCCATATGTAATTGAATTCCTACGTAATATATAATTAGTATAATATAAAAGTAAACGTATCAAATATCACGTAATTAGTTCGGGGATAATAGCAATTCTTCAAAGTCGCTTTTCACCTATCTTAGAGCGTGTAGCATCTTCGTTTCAGACAAAATACTTGCATAATATAACTTCGAGGTGGAAGGTTTATTACTTAATCTTACACTTGGCGAGAATAATCCAAAGTTTCCACCGATACCGTGGTACCGTAGCGAGGGTGGAATAGTCGTGGAGATGTTCATTGGATTGGATTGTAAAACTACGGTTATTTTTAGTTTTACGAAGTGTTTTCTACACTGCTTAAAATGTATCCAGTCTTGGACCATGTCTAATATACTTAGTAATACTTATTCAATATAATTATTTACAGCTTATATAATTCTTCCAACAGTTTAAATTAGTTTGACTTACTTCCAACAGTTTAATTTAATTTCAATCGTTTTCTTCCGAGTTTTGGAACAAAGTATTGAAATTAAACTATCAATATTGCATTAAAAACTAATCGTAATGAATATCACGTACATATAATAAGAATATATGGGACATTACTATCGATACCAAAAATATGAATGCAGAAGGACTTGAGAACTTGAGACAGTTTGGTGCAGAGGGCCTTAAGATTGTTTTTAATCTTATTTTTTTTCATAATAATTGTACAAATTCTTCTGCTATCGATGTTTAATGAATAATCATTTAATTAAGAACTGTAGAGTTTTCCACAAAACGACAATTATTTTTGTCATTCTGTCGAAAACTATAATGACATAATAATACGTTAATAGCAAGAAATTTACGCAAGATAGACATATTTGAAATTATTTAAATAAAATTATCTGGGCATGTAACGGATACACGCATCTGGGAATTGTCTTCATAAATTTAGGTAATGTTATTCGTAACTTTATACGCAATTTTTTGTACACTATACCTTCACATATGCGTCTTCATAATACATGAGAATATTAAAAATAATGTTTTGCAATTTCTATTTACTCTTTTTACTAAGCTTGCATTACCTTCCACGAAAGTGAGATCAAGGTATATAGGAATATGTGTTACTGAGGTGTATCCTGTAAAGCAAACAACGCATTCCGATTCGTTGAAGTTGTAAAAGCTTTATGTCGGTTGACCTTCAGGAGCTTTTTTGGTTTTTGTTTTAGTGTAGTTAGTGTACGTTTATATGTCATGAAGTAAATTACGCGGTGCGTGATCTTTTCCATTAAAAATATGAAACTTAAGACAAATTATATATGGACATATTTTATTGAAACAAGAATGAAAATGTAAAATATAAATTTAGTTATATACATATACCTGTATATTTCTATACATATGATATACATATGTATAAAATATATAAAGACACGCTTTTGTGATTTTTTCACTTTCATGATTTTTTCTATACCTACAAAAACAATCTTGCCCTACAAATCCTTATGCTCATCGGCATTCTCCAATAAGTTTACAAATATCCGCATCCTCATTTACTAAAGAACTTTCCTTACCACCCGATATTAACTTCTAAGGTTACAAATGTAATTAAATTATAATTGATATATTATATTACTTAGGAGCAATAAATCAAGGCCAGTATTTATGTTCTTTCTTAAAAATTTAAGATTAAAATAGTCTCCCGGTGCTAAGATACAATGACAAAGATAGAGTAAGGATCAACGTCGGCGAGTCTTACAAAGACCTGGAGAACATTTCGCAGAAGTGTGCTTTGAGGAAATCATCCCTTACGGTGGAGGCTCCGTAATGTTTTGGGCTGGTATTAACTCGGATGACCGTACCGAGCTAGTTTTTATTGAAAATTGCACACTTAACGCACAAAGATACAAAACAGAGGTTCTTATTCCTCATGTCCAACCCGCATTAACAGTAGTTGGAGGCGAGTCCATTTTGATGGACGACAACGCTCGCGCCCACCGCTCTAGAGACGTTGATGTGTATATGCAGGAGGCCAGAATTCATTAGTTAGACTGGCCAGCTAAAAGTTTCGACCTCAATCCGATAGAACATATATGGTATAATCTCAAACGATGCGTCAGAGCCGTAAAACCAGCTCCAGAAAACATTCAGGCCCTTAAAAATGTGATCGTCGCTGAATTCCCATTCAGCGACGTATTCCTCAGGAAATCATAAAAAACGTCGTCGAAAGCATGCCTAGCAAATTAAGCACATTGAATTTAGCTAGAGGAGGCCATACTCGTTACTAAATTTTCAAATTGTTTGTTAAATTAATAAAAAATATTAAAAAATAAACTTTAGTTATTTTTAATGTACCAGTATGAAAACGTTCGCCTGTGGACTTTATATCGTTTTTTTTATTTACCCGCATGTTTAATGACTGAAGTAGGAAAAATGATATCTCAATAATAAATAACAATATTGTCATCATATCACCATATTAAATGCATCAAATAATAATAAAATAACTCTGATATGGTTTATTCCCATAAGTGTCCGTTTTTTTTGCAAAAGAGTTTATATATATATATAAACTCTTTTGCATGAGTTTTCATGAGTTTTGTGAAACAAATTCAAACAATTCACTATTGACTTGACACAAATTGCTATAATTTGCTCTAACATGTTTCAAAGCAAATTCTCATTTTCATTAGGGTTATAAAGTTTACTCAGGCTAATAATATTCTTGTTACGTATCCGACCACATAATATAATTAGGAGCATTTACCCGAATTCCAAGGTGGATCGCACGGCCTCAGTCAGATCCCCACCGGTTACGTTGATTATCTGCATGAATCAAATTAATGGGCGCTTTATCGTTTGGAGAGTTTTCAAATTAATAAATTAACAACGTTATAAAAATCTGTTATATTTCGTAGTTTAAATTAAGGATAAGTTACTGTAATTCTTATTATTATCCTATAAGGTATTATATAATTATATGTAAATCTGTTGATTCTACGAGTAACAAAATGGTAAATAAATTTGTAAATTGTTTGTCCTTTGCGCCCTAATGCGACTGGAATAGCTGCGATATAAGTTTTTTTTTATATAAATATATTAAGTAATTGGAAAAATAGGATTTAGTTTGTTCTTAAATTGAGGCTTTTTGTTTTGACTACCATTTATTTATTTCCTGAAAATAACATGACAACTTACCCATTTTCCCAAAGCGTTGGACATGTGGAAGTATCATAAGAACTAATGGTTATAAAATGTAGTGAAAACAATAATAAATAAGACAGGAATACACAACAATTTAGTAAATATCACTCTAACTAGTGATCAGTCGTAATATTTCACGCAATTATATAACGTCCTTCCTGAATCAGTCAATGGAGCAGAAAAAAATAATATTGAGTTGAAAAATATGAGTGTACAAACGATAGGTGTGGTTCCAGGTAGGTGAAATAAACTATGACATCGTCGTCTCAAGTAACAGCCAACAGCATAAGGCGCTACTAAACTCAACATAGACGGGTTATCAAGTAATTTGCATACATTTTGTAAAACAAACATTTATGGAAAAGCACAATTTTCTCCAGAAGGTTATAAATATAAGTTAATATCTAATTTTTATCTAATATTTAATATCTAATATTTTCGTATCGCTTTCAATTTTTACAGATATTTTTCAATGAATAGAAATAAAATACAGCTAGGAAACTATGTGGCATTTGAAATTGTGTAACTCCTATTTCTCTCGGTACGAGTTGAAACCTGTCATTTTCTCGAGTTAAATTAAGAGGCCTGTCAATCCAAAAGTGTGTGGTGCTATGTAGTAAGACACGCTACCGAATATTAATTCTGTCGTTGGCGGCGTGTATACGTGAAGCAGCGAGAGGCAAGAGGTCCGCCGGTGTCGAATCTAATTACAGTTTGAACAAGATCACAGGAGAGAAATTAGTATTTGCATGTAGCGTTATGTGAAATATTGAGTATTGAATTAATATCGCGGCTCTAGCGTTCCAGTTAGAGGGCAAATTAATAAAGACGATGCACGCCGCGTAGAGCGAGTACCGCGCAAACTTTGTCATGAAACAATTTCAAAATTAAGTTGAGAGGTGTTAATATTCTTTTGTGTACCAATAGCATGCAAGACTTAACTGATGTACTTCAATCCTAACTTTATTGGCTAACATCAACTGCACAAGTAAGTACCACTTGACTCTATAATGTATTCTTGCCAGGCACATTGATGCGGATGATTATACTGGAAATTCCGCATCATTCTGAGCAAAATGATATTCTGTCACCATTTTATATATATTCATTGTGAAGGGAGATATTTTGAAATTATAAAAAAAGTAACACAATAATTTAAAACGCCATAAATAATTTATGTTTTCATCAGAAGCGTGAAAACAATTGAAAAACTTGTAAAGTGAAAATACAAATAACACATTGTTTTCTTTATTAATCTTTAAATGAATACGTATGGTACGAGGGTATGATTTAAGTATTGTGCAGTGTTATAGTGTGCTATTATATTCACTAATTACAATTTATGTTATCAACTTTACGTAACAGCGCACTAGTGATATTTGGTTTGTAAATATAATTTATAATTTCTTTGAAGAAATAGCCCTTTATATATACTGATAAGTCTATCTTCTAGTATTTGTGTTTGTGTGCTATTATTTCTTTTAATTTCATCATGAAATTTCTGTTTTCAAACTTAATAAAATAAACAGAAATGTTTAATGCTTATATAGTAATAACTACTTGTTTATATTTGCTAACACAATACAAGTAGTATATTTATGCATAAAATGAATTTTCAAATATTTTTCCATTATGTTTTTCTTTAAGAAAAACAAAATTAATTGACAATGATATAAAACCAAATTAAATTAAATAAAAATAATACACAAACGCTTCCTACAATAATTACTTATATTTAAATGGTCCACAACTGTACGACGCGTTGTCTATTTCAAATACAGAAAACTGTGATAATTTCAAGGTTTCATTATAAGGCGAATGAGTTTGGAAAAAAAACACTGTTATAGAAACACGAATGGCGAAAAAATTGACAATTGTAAAATTTCGAACAGCCGATGATTGGCAAAAATAACCGTCGATGCTAACACCGGACATTTTAATCAATCGGGGTCAAACAAAATATCTACACTTATTTCGAAGAATGATCAAAAAAGAAAAACAGTAAAATAATTAAATTGATATTAGACTGGAAAAGGATTATAAAACTTTATTAATATTATATGTTCTGAAATCTAAGAGTATTATTAGTTCTGGAATTAGATACTTTTAAATAATATTACTAAAGAATAAATTGTCATGAATGAAAATGCCGTAGATATAATTCTTGACTATACTGAATAATTAATGAAACCAGTCAATTTAATGTTTATTTGGCGATTGCCTTACCTTTGTGGATATGAATGGATAGAATAATGAAATTTTTATAATCTGATTCATGCATAGGTTTAAATTACTAGTGTAAAAAGTATAGTACATAGTATAACAAAGTTATATTAAGGACAGTAAAAAACAATCGTAATGTATTACACAAATGTCATTCAAAAAACAACTGTCGTCAAGAATGTAAGCGCGTTTATATGTGCAGTCAATTTCAGTTTCTTCCATCCAAATAACAACTATTTTTATAAAAAAATGTAGCATAGATTCTGTGATACTTAATTTTATAACTTCTTCTGATTAATTCATAAAAAAATAGAGGTATTTAACTTTGTATCTAATAGCGCTAAATAATAGTGAACCTGTACTACCATACTTGCATATGATAAGTAATATGTCTTAGCATTCCTTTTCCAAAGTAAATTTTACCTATCTAGATTTTTCTCCATCGGTCTTTACAATCAATAAACCGTTTTTTAAAAGTAAAACGTTATACCAATACCACTCAATTTTATGCAATATATAAATAGAATTAATGCTATTCTTACTTCTACCACGTGCATCTTGTAAATTTAATTTTCTCAATAATAATAGCATTATGACAATAATTGAGTTACTAATAAAGTTATCCTCATAAGAAGAGTCTGCGGAAAGCAAGGGGCGACGGCCATACGATCTCCTAAACTTACACTGAGGGCTTGTTTACATTTTTGACGAAAAACCGTATTTTTGTGAAGTTTTCTCTAAACTTTAGTAAATATAATATAATGATTTTGATATGGAAAATAGACTAAACGATCGTCTATAATTTACGTTGATCACTTTTTATTGGTGTCATTTATATATTTCTTGAAAATTATTTTTTTCCAACTCATTCCTTGCTAACATCGTAAGAGAGGAGCAAGTTTAAAAGTTTCATTACAATTATACATTAATTTTAAATGTGAAAAAAGCAGTTAACTGTTCATTTCGTCTTCTTTAATTTGTATGTGAAATAAGTTAGGTTGATGCAAAAGTAAAAGAGAAAAAAATATATTTAGTCAACAAATATTCCGCCATACATGTTGTAACACCAACTTGTCATCCTGGCCTGAATTGCTTCCCAAGACCGGCGCCTTCTGGCCGCTCTGAAGAAAAACATACGCCATAAATTTCTACACTATTGATGTATTAATAGTCGGATTAACCATTCATAGCCCTGATAAAAAATGTAATCTATTGAATATATTTGGCGTTAATCTTGTAGAAACTCATTATTCGCAATTAAATGAAACTACGTGATGCAACATTATTTCTGTTTTCTTTAAGCTCTTTACTACAACCTAGGTTTAGTTGTATTACAAAACCTTCAGGTGGGCAATTAGCAAAGATTAAACGATAGCAGATCTTTGATCAAGAGATAGCAGATCTTTGCTAATTTCCCACCGGAAGATGTTGTAATACAACGAAACCTAGGTCGTGGAAAGAACTTAAAGAAAGTAGAAATGATACTATATCAGTTTCATTTAATTGTGAAATTTTATCTAATTGAAATATTTTATTTTATAGTTTCTGTTACTTTAAATTTTACACTTGATAGTTGAGTGATGCTTACGTTATATATATATATATATATATATATATATATATATATATATATATGATATATATATATATATATATATATATATATATATATATAATTGTATTAAAAAAACTCTAATACACACAAACATACTCACACACACACATACACACACACACACACACACAATTGTGTGTGTGTGTGTGTGTGTGTATGTATGTGTGTGTGTGTGAGTATGTTTGTGTGTATTAGCGTGCGTGTGTGTGTTTAATTACATTATCAGACGTAATTGAAATCACTGAGAAAGGAAAACCCGAAACCTTATAAGATGTGTGTGTCTATTACAGCCGTTTTTATTCTCAGAAACTACTAGACGTAAAGATTTGAAATTTGGCGTGTTAATAAAACATATTAATCACCATATATTTCAATGGCTTACATTAAAAAAATATTCAAATTGCAATTTACGTACTCCATCCTTAAATTTCATTTGAAGGAAGGGTGTCAATTAAAAGGACTAGGTATAAAGCAAAAATGATGGAATACTGGGTTTTTAGAAGCAGACGAAAAGATTGTAGGGAAGCTAAAGCGATGATTTTGGACGCCATAATTTTTAAAGGAACACTGTGTTTTTACGCCTGTGAACCTTTAGTAGGCAATATATTTTGTTTTTCTACATTCTCAATAGAGTTTCTCAGAAACTATTCGAGGTAGAAGCTTTCGTAGGAAGTTGAAATTGGCATGGTAATGAATTTTATTAGACCATATATTTTTCGCTAACTTTAATTAATTTTGTAAATATAACATTTAAAAACGAGTTAAACGCTTTAATTTTTTTTAATATTGCATATTTTACGGGTATTATTTACTTATGAGGAGATCGCAAATATTTTAAGTTGTAATTCGAAAACGATATTTCAAAAATATGCGAAAATGTTTGGTTATTTACGAAACGATTGAATTTATGTAATAAAAAATTAATATATGCAAATTATTTAATAGAAATAGTAGGTACTCTTGAATGTTTATAACTGCCTAAATGCGTAAAGAAACCTCGTAGCGCAAATTGTCCTCGTGCATGACAGATTTTTATGAATGTTGTATAAGTACGCGTACATATTATAATTTTCATATTGTTCTTGCCGTATTTTCGTTTTCATTACATTCTAGCTTTATATTCATAACCAAATTAATCATCTCTCAGCCTTATTATAATTAGTTTCGATTTCGTTCCATTGACATGATTATTTACCGAATTAATTTATTCGTTCTAGTAAATTATTCTATTAAGTAAACTCTTAAAAAGTCCATTCGTTTATTGCTGTTGATTTGAATTACAAATATATGCAAACGAATGAAAAGCTACGAGCCCTGTTTCTTTTTATCAAACTAACATTCCAGAATAACAAATATTTATTAAAAATATATGTATAAAACGTCTAAAAGAAGAACCCGTTTTATCTAACTTTTACCCGCGGCTTTGCTCACTTATAGTTAAAAACTTAAGAAGGAAGAAATTAAAACATGGAGCTCCATCTAGAATGAAGAAAGGGAATTAAATACTGTGCCTTTGTTCGTAAATATAAAATAAATGACAATGAAGATATAAATATGTCTCTCTAAAGTAGGGACTAATGCCTTCTCATATTGCACATGTAGGATTTTAAAAATCACATCTATCCGTCCCTCCACTGCAACATTGCTTCGTTATTCCCATTGTATATTTTTTTGTTTCAAATAAGAATTTTCCCAAAGTAATGAGATTTTCCGTAATAAAAAGTACCCTACATCGTATCCCAGCACGTCAATTATCTCTGAAAAAAAATCAAGTCGATCCGTAGCTCTGTTACGACATGAAAGAAGGGCAAACGTACACACATTTGCATTTATAGTATTGCTTAAGATTGTAATATTAGTAAGGATAATATTTCTTGATTAAAATTACCCTGTGTCATTCCCCGGCTCGCTAACTTCTTCTGTGCTAATATTCACGTCAATCTGTAGCTCCATTACGACAGGAAAGAAGAACAAATAAATACAGTTTGGCATTTATAATATTAGTTGTGATTATAATGTTAGTTGGAATGAGGTTTTCCGGTAAAAAAGTAGCCTATATCATTTCTCTGTAAGCCTACAACCTCTGGGCAAAAAATGATGTCGATAGACTGTTCAGCTGTGAAAAAAAACACGTTTTTGCGTTTATAATATTATGAGTAAGACTACAATTAAGAATTAAACCGAGTGATTCCGTCGCTCTTTTTTATTGCGTATGTAACGATTCAAAAAATCACGTCGACCCATTCATTGCTCTGATGAAAGTATACAAAGTGAATAAGGAAGCAGTCCTTATTCACTTTGTTTACTTTGCCAGTTTCAAACAAAAATTCGTGGTAATAAAAAGTAAAAAGTAAAAGATCATATCAACACACAGTTATTTTAAAAAATATTGTTTTTGAAATACGTGTATTAGTCGGTTTATTTGTTCACGTACCACGCAAGGGTAGCTAAAGAAATTTTGATGAAATTTTTACTGGTGGAGTCTATAGGCTCAGAGGTAACATATTGGCTATAATTTATCACATTCGGCCAACTCGGTAGGAGACATGGCAATTTCACATTAATATGCAAATTATACTTACTTGAAAAAGTTAAATTTTATATAAGACAAAAAACATCAAAACAATACTACACTATTGCAATCATATGTTTCACTGTCACACTTCTATATCATATTACCTAGAATTTCAATTACTTCATCTATCTAAATTCATAGCTGTCTACTGAATGCATTTGCGTTTCTAAACTTGTCATTTGCTTTTGATGCTTAGACATTTCTAAATATTTAAAGATGATCGATTGTTTTTGTATTACATTTATGGAACGTCGATAAACTTATAAATGTTTTAAGAAATACGAGTATGTTATATCGGATTGACTTTCTACTGGCATGAGAAAATTTTTCAATATAAATATAAATTTCCTTTTACAAATAAGTAACTCCTTAGAAGAAATTTTTTTCCTCGTTTCACGCACTATAATATGTAATTGTAGCTGTGTAGTAGTGTGATGTTATTTTAGTTTTTTTCTAATTTGTATTGTAAATTGTCTTGCCTCCTTCTGTTATCTTCTTTTTCCATTATTTATTAGCCATTAATTGTATCGTTGTCACGTTTCATAAATCTAGGAAATAATTTTATTATAAACTTATAATACAATAAAAACATCTATGCATAGAGTTATTTATTGAAAAGTAAATATCTACCTCAATAATATCGCGAGCTTTTTATGTGAAATTTTATTAGATCTTTCAGCCACCGCTCTGCGCTCGTCATCTCTTCTATGATGTTAACCTTATTAGTAACTCAGTTATTGCAACGTCGATATACCATATGTTTTCGAAAAATAAATTTATGATAAACACACGGTAGAGGCAAGGCTAGTATTCATTTTATTTTTATGCTAAATCAAACAAATGGAAAAATGTGGTATTGGTATCACATTTTCCTTTAAAGTCACTGTTTATTGACTGCAAAGACAGCTGGAGAAAAACGTAGATAGATAAAATTTACTATTGAAAAGGAGTACCAAGACGTATTACGTATGTATCATATGCAAATACGGTAGAATGTGTTCACTATTAATATAACACTATCAGAAATAAATACCTTTATTTATGTATAAATGTATTAGGAGAAGTTGCATAATTAAGTATCGCAGAAGCTATGCTACATTTTATCATGAAAAATAGTTGTTATATTGCTGGGCGAAATTGAGATTCACTACACATATAATGTCGAATAATGAATCTATTTTTTTTTCTTTACTATCCTTAATATGACTTTGTTAAAATCTGTTACTACTTTCTTTTATAATGGTAATTTACAATTATAAATACATTAAATTTGAACAATTTAATTACTCTGTGCATTCAGATCCACAAAGATTAGGTGCTTGTCAAATAGGTATATAATTGGCTATTTCCATCAACTATCCAGAATAATCCAGAATAGTATCTATAACATTTTAGTCATGGTCATTTATTCATTAGTCATATCATTTAAAAGTACAGTACCTAATTCCAGAATTTAAAAATACCATTAAATTTGAGACTGTATGATATTTATAACTTTTATAAATCTTTTACAGTTTAGTCTCCACTAAAATATATTACCGCTTTTGTTTTCCGACCGTAGCTCGTAATAAATGTAGATATTTTTTTGAAACAATGATCCATTAAATAGTTGCGTGATTTTAGAACCGACCATTTCTTTTTAAATTTCTTTGTTTTCGATTCCAGGATAAATTTTACACGGAAGTGAGACACGATCCTTTATGTAGCTTATGGAGCTCGGTAGTAACGTTTCAAAGATTTCTTTGAACTTATATAGATTTTTGGAAACGTGAGTGAACAAAATAGCAAGTAAACATTTTTTACTCGTAATGTAACAAATGTTTGTTCGTTTACTTATTTGTCTCGCTTTCACCCTCAAGTACTCAAACGATCTCCATGGGATACATAGCTTGTGTCACGAAGTTCATATTAAATAAGATTCTTATTCCAAAACATAATTTTTTGTTAATTAAAAAAATTATTCTATTAGAAATAAGACTGTGAACATTGATGCTAAGAACCAATATTTTTGCAAGAACTTTATTTTGAAATTATACAAGGATACAAGAAAATTATTTAGAAATAGGAATTTTTTTAAATTAATTTTTAATATTCAATTATGTTGGCAACAAATTCAGAATTTCTAATTGCGATTTATTAATTATAGTTCATTATTTACATAGTAGATGCATATATCCTCACTTCGAAAATAAATATTAATACTTTTTGAATAATCAATGTAGAATGTAATTTGAATTTTATCACAATGAAATTAATTTAATATCTCAGGTATCGGAGGGCCAATGGAGCGGAGATGTAATTTTTTTTAAGTTTCCTTCCTTAAGGTTATTTTGACATTACTTTTCATATCTGATATGAAAGGAAATTATTATTTGTTTAAATGATATGTAGCGTAAATTTTTTCTAATAGCATTTCAAACCACATAAAAATGTATATTGTGCATTTTCCTATGATAATCATTTAAAACAAAGGGATCAGCTCTACGTGTTATTTACTTACATAATATTAGTTGTTACTACGTGAGGAATCTTTAAAAATTAATTATATGCTGTGGAAATTATAAAAGTAACAATTTATAGAAATTTACCTGCTGGGAGTTAAATCACAATGTCACAGGTAAAAAGAATAGAATAACGTTAAACTTTAGAGAAATGTATGAGAGTTTCCGTGAAAACTTCGAGAGTTTTCAATATATATTTATTTATATAATTCAATGGGAACACTTGGTGTTATTTAAAATTTTTAATTAATGACAATAATCTTTGTTTGAGGTTTGTGAAGACCTTTTATAGCTGAAAGAAAATAGGTCACAGAAGACATGTAAATTATGAAAAGGGGTAATAATTTACTTGAGTGGAAATATTCCGAAATTTAAAAAAATTGAGCAACACTGCTCGTTTTAAATGGAAATAAATACCACTTTCCCTTGTATGTTAATGTGGTAAAGCCAAATTATACTTTATATTGATACCGATGTAATTAAGTAAAAGTGCCCTGTACTTTAGCAACTTTACTGCCAAGAATTTTTTTTTTGCAAGAATGATGAAATTGTAATTTTGGTTTACTTCATTTCTTTCTAATTTCATCCCTACGTCTTCACGTGCTGAAGAGCAGACGTAGGGATGAAATTAAACTAAATGATATGAGTTGGTGTAACAGTGTATGTACAATTTCAACTTTGAAAAACCTTTGGGGTTGATGAAGGCACCGATGAAAATATATGCAATTAACATATACTTTTCATTCGACAAACTCTTTGCTTGTTACAAAGATAATTAAATGAAGAGTAATATTGAATGAAATAATCGGCGTTATCAAAATGACACATCCAACTATTTAAATTTTTTTCAGATGCCTAGCATAACTTGTTCGAAACTTTGTAGTTTACTAGTTGCACACCTTCATATTTTATTGCACCCTCATTTATGAATTGTTATCATTATAATATATGTATGTGAATGTCCCCTACTCCACGGTATTTAATCTTATATAGATAGATTAAACAAGTAGGAGAGAATCGTGTCGCAACACGCTGATGCTCATTGCAAATCAAAACTACACGACGTCAGCGTGATTTAAGCTAACAACACAAATTAATATATTGTGCCATATCTAGACCCAATACTTTTAATGAGCTTTTGTTTAAATATTCGGTTTAAATAATAAAGGATTGTTTATTTTGAGACGTGCCTCATGAGGCTGAGATAAAATGGATTTTTTATTCTTCACATTTACTTTCTCATTCTTTATGACTCTCGTATAGTCGTCTATTAACAGCGAGGATGATAAGTTATGCGTATAAGGGTAAATTTATTTATTTGTGCTTGAAGCACTATTCCCAAACCACCATCTGAGTCGACTCAAAACCCCTGGAGGGGCCCGTAATAACATGTCTCATATAAAAGAGGAGTTTTAAAAAACCCTCTAATTGCGTCCCTTATCTGCAATGAAGCATTTATACTCAACAGGGTTAAAGACGGAGGGTCTTTAACCCTGTTGAGTATAAATGCTTACTAAAAAAGCCATTTAATTTCTTTATTATTTTAGGACACCTTCTGCGAACGTTCAAAATACCGAAAATTGTGTCCACTCTCAATCAAGCCATGATGGCTGAAGGTAACTCGTCCTAAAGTTTCGCATGATTCTACTCTACTGCTGTGTCAACGCATACTCGCAGCAAAACTCTGTGTGCCTGCTCACTGCGTTCGAACTACTGCGTCTCAAACCCGCAAGAACACGCAGGACTCTCTTTAAAGACAAAACGACAAGAGCGCTTCTCTTCTATATACACATTATATATATATATACATATTCAATTTTATATGTTCAATTTTATTTAACTGATAAGTTAATAATACAGTAATAGTACCAATAATAGTTTATATCGTAATGTAACATAACAGTTCAGAACGGATAAATGAAAGTTCGAAATAAATTTTTTGAGCGAATGGCCGATTTTAATATTTTTGTTCTGTTTTATTTTCAAACGCAGTAATGTCATTTGGAAAACTTTTTTCTAATTAATATTGAATATATTTGGCGTTAATTTTTTAGAAATTCATCATTCACAATTAAATCAAACTTCGTTATGTAGCATTATTTCTATTTTCTTTAATTTCTTTACCACGACCTAGGTTTCGTTGTATTACAACATCTTTAGGTGGGATATTAGCAAAGATCTTTAATAAATTTGAAAGACTAATTAATATTATAAATTTAAAAGTATTTTTGTTTGTTTTTTTTTTTACTTAGTATCTCTGTAAACAAGCACCAAATTGCTTCTAAATTTGGGGGTCATATAATTCATAGTAAGACAGTTACAACAATTTCGTGAACGTGCGATATTAATATCACGAACAGTATATTTAGATGTTTGTTTTCCATACAACTGAATAGATTCCCATTAAACTCGATACAGACTAGCAACGAAAGAATGTAATTCCTATGATTCATAGTAAGATTATATTGACCTAAAAACACTAACATTTAAGCAACATTTTACATTTGTACAAGTATTTTTCTAGTGAGGAAGTTATTTAAGTAAAACAATTTATCCACTTCTTTCTGATAAACTTAATATTCGTATATTTATCTGTACGACCCTATAGTACAAATAAATCAACACTGACTTAATGATATTAACGCCCGTTTTCCCAACGATATTATGATGTCAATTATTTTACGGTCGATCAATACGGATTTCGGTAAGAGAAAAATTTGGTCGAACTTTTTAATCGTTCCTATTTCGTTGGAAAGTAGAGCAGGTGATCTACAGTTATTTTCGTTACAAATCTAAAGCGGCTAAAAGTGAAAGTGAAGTACGGAGACAACAATTGAAAATGAAAAACAGACGACGTAGTTCACATCAATACCAATACAATATACGTAAGTAAAATGACGGTTAGGAAAATGAATTATTTTTATAAACGTAATAAAATAGTGGACCATTGTACATTAATGTATTAATTTGAGTGATTAAGACGGTATGCCAGTTTTGTCATTATTTTTGGTTAAGGAAATGTTAGAATGGAAAGCTCATTTATTATTTAGCCTTATCACTTCTAATTAACGACGGCCGCGTAAAATAATTGAAATGATTTTTTCAATAATTTTCAATTCGTTTAATTTCCAAATAATTTTCTATAGTATCTTATTATTTTCATACCATGGATTTAACATTTTAAAATGTATTATATTTTATTCCGTGGCAAATCAAATTCAATCGGAATATATTTTTGAAGGATTACAGTACATACATAAAACTGATTCTCCCTGAAGCACCAAAAACAGTGCAAATATATTATTTAGTAGCACGATAAGTGAGCAAGGCGTTATTTAAAAAGGTGCGTAATGATATTTTGAATATAATGGAAATACAGTTTTAAGACTCTGTCTTAACTAAAACAAAAATAATTTTATTTCTTAAATAACTTGCAAACGTGACAAACGTGGTTCATAATAGTTATAAACAAATAGCGAGGAGATGATTGTCATAAACCGACAACAGAATTCGTTTATGTAGTAGGAATGCCCAATTAATTCTTAATTGTATTATAGGCTATATCATGTTATCTGACAAAAAGTTTCCGACTTATTATAGAGCTGAAGCAACAGGGTTCATGAAGAGTATTATTTCTGTTGACACCATTTAATCTCAAATCGATAAAGGTAAGCACGGGGTAATGAAATAAAAAAATAACACGTGCGAATTAAACTTAAAGTATTATTGGCTGGAAAAGTTTTTTCGTTTGGAATTTGAAAAAATTCATTTAATTTTCTTCAGGAGTAATATATAAAATACTATTGTCAACTATAAAATGATTCTAAAACTGTAAATGTCACGATCAAGCAATTTGAAATATTCTGATCTTACACTGTAACATCAGATCTCACACAGATATTAGAACAAGAAAAAAATATTTTTGAAATTTTGACTCATTCAAGTTACCACCTGTATATGATAAAAGGGATTTGTGAAATGATGTTTTAAGTGGACACCGAAGCTATTATGCTTCAGACTTCTCTGTAATCAAATTCTTGCATGCCCTTGAACTTTTTATCAAAACTGAATTTATTTACTTTTATTTCGATTTCTCGGGAATATATGGGAAAACAGGATGAATATGTTGATTTTTTAAATTCATTCAATAAAATTTATTTAATAAATTCCATTTTCTAATTTGCGTTAAATTTTCTATTGTTTTTAAATTACTTTTCAACACTCAAAAGACTTCATTCTTTCTTGCTCTAATCGGTAGTTAATAATAACTGAATTCTTTAAATTTCATCTGCATTGATTAATTTAACAAATTATTACATTGTAAAATAATGTAATACTATAATGTTATTTCTATTTAAACAATAAGCACACAACACAAAAAACACAGGAATGGTGTTATGAAAGAAAACTATATTAATTACACTGTAAAGATAAAAATTGTTTTTTGTTATTATAACGGGGATAGTATGGGCAGGAAAAGGAAATTGAGGCCTGAACTATACTTTAATGAAACTCCGGCTGAAATTAATTAATCCGCTATACCTACTTTATTAAATTACTATTAATCTCATGCAGTTGGAATTGTATACCAGGACAACACTGACGATGATGATGACGATAATAATAGTCAAACTGTGAACATGGATAATAAAATACTTGTATCTATATCAAAAACAATTACTATTATGTGTCTCATATAATCATGTTCAGGGTGGTCAGAATAAAAATTATTTTGGCTGAAAATGGCAAAAATAATTTACAGTGTTACTTTAATACAACTGACAATCTGTTATATTGGAAGGCGCAAACGTGGCTATTGAATTTGTTGACGAGCTTAGCAATAGTCAAGGAATGAATATATTTAATAAACTATTGCATTGACAAACAACGCAATTGGTTTCACAAAAACAACTATGTTACCGAAAATTGGTGACCTATTGAACAATCAACTAGAATTGAAGTAGAAGTTACTATAAGTAGCCTTATTTCCATCACTATATAGAAAATAAAAAAGATGGTTATTCAGATTATTTTCCTGCAGAGAATGTATTTTTAAACAATCAGATGTAGTGGTTGGCGAAGAGGATGGTTTGCTTTTCCTTCTCTAGTGAAAATAATCTGTCTTATACCGATTAAGAGGGTTTCAACTTAGGTTAGTTAGTTAGGAGTAGGTTCTCAGTATCATTCAAAAGCAGTACTGGTCACAGAAATCCGATATACCGAGGAAAAATGTAACGAAGTATTTTCAAATGATTGGAAAATTGTACATTAGCTAAAATACACCAAATAAAGAGAACAGTTATGTGTTTCATGACTAGAAATATGCAGATCAAAAAGAGTGTTAACAAGATCATCAAAAACATAGGACGTAAACATTTATTATTTATTTGTGGTAATGAATGGAAAAGGAAATAATATTTCGGTAACATAGTTGTTTTTGTGAAACCAATTGCGTTGTTTGTCAATGCAACAGTTTATTTAATATATTAATTCCTTGAATATTGCTAAGCTCGTCAACAAATTCAATAGACACGTTTGCGCCTTCCAATGAAGACTGATGCATTTTTCTTCCATGTATTGATTATATGAGACACATAATAGTTATTATTTTTGATATAGATGCAAGTATTTTATTATCCATGTTCACAGTTTGACTATTATTATCGTCGTCATCATCGTCAGTGTTGTCCTGGTTTACAATTCCAACTGCATGAGTTTAATAGTAATTTAATAAAGTAGGTCAATGTTTAGCGGATTAATTAATTTCAGCCGGAGTTTCATTAAAGTATATAAAACTAAATTTGATTTAAATGATCAAACTAGTACTGCATATCTGCTCTCTAAATGTTCTACCATAAACGAAGTATTTTTTTTCTTTTGGCATTTTTTTCACTTGTACAACGTTACAAGCAAAGAGTATTTAAATTCCACAAAGGACCGTGTCTTACTTCGAGGGTTTAATTAAATTCTATACTAGTATCATAACATAAACATGTGTTAATATCGATACTAGCTACAAAATACTCGCGATCTTTTAAGAGTAGCATGTGAATATATTTGAAATTAGGGAAAATGTTGAACGAAAAATTAAAAGATCTTTTGTCATTAGTAAACTTAGTTATTTTGATGACAATATCTGTTTGAGTGTTTACGATTACTTGTAGTGTGAATTCTGTATTCTGTGTTACACAAATAATTTTCGTAAAGTAGGAACAAGTCGGATATTTAACGTAAAAACTATATCAATTAATTATTTGTACATAATAGTCATACGGCAGTTGACGCCATGAGTGGTTTCTGGGTCCAAGGTCGATACATATTTTTCATACAAAAACAAATCAACGCACATAAGATTTTTTCCCTAGTACTTTATTTAATAAGTCAAATAGATGAATAAGAGAGACAGTTTTTTCTTGTTGCACTCTAATATAATGCCTACATTTACGACATCTTGTTAAGTTCGTAAAGTTTTCTATCGTTTAGACTGCGGGATCTACTCGTCAGGTGTATAATACCTGTTTAGTATTGTAAAATATTCTATTAAATATTCATTATATGATTATTATATTATCTTGAAAGCAATATAACTATGTAGAAATAAAATAAAATATTGTACCTCTTATACTTTTAAATCTTCCCCAATATCAACATTTTATATTTTTTTAAGTATATAATTAGTCAAATATATGCAAAATTTGATGAACGTTATTTTAATTTGTTTAAAAATATCATTATATGTCTTGTATTTTTATTTAGGAAGTAGTTGAAATCCATACACAGGAACATTTATAAATACATTTAAGTTATTACAAAATTGGTGGCATGACTGTGTATTGAAATACGATATCGTCCGATAGGTTTTGCAACGGAACATATGAACATACGTAGCTTCATATGTATTATTCGGTCACTCTTACTAGCTATAACGTAATTTAATAGAGCTCCTAGCATATCGTCTTCATTGCTGATTGGTATGCATTTTATATAAAATGAATAATCCAGAACTTTTTGAACTCAAGACACTTGGAGAAAAGAGACAAGAATATCTTCTATTAATGATAAATTTAAAAAAGTTTATATATTCGGGCAAACAATAAAACACAAAACTATAATCTGTAAAATAGAAGTAGCATACTGCAAAAAAACATCATTATATTATTCATAATTTTTTTCAAAGGTTCTTGAATAATATCGCTCGAAGAAATTGGAAATGTCTATACTGCAAAGTATGATTATTGTCATAGATTGAAAAATGTCAGTACATTTTAAATCATTTAAACAAAAATTGAAATACATTTTCTTTATATGTACGCAGCACTTAACTTTCTTTCGCACATATCAACTCCCTACGTGTTTTCATATTGTGATGCATTTAAACTAGAATTTTAGGATTTTATATTTTAAACAGAACCATACGTGTTAAAACGATTAGAAACTTCAGATCCATCAAAAGTACTCTTTAGGTTTTTATTATTTACGCCGGAATACGAATATCTCTTCCTTCATGTGTCGAATGGAACTCTTACAAATTTCTTTGCGTCAAAAAATATAATAGATTGTGGCAAATAAGACCATGTTGTTTGAAAAATTATTACATTAGTCTCCTTTAACGTAACGAGTTTCTTCTGAACTGAATAACATATATATGCAGCACTTTGGCGAATACCGAGCCGCATTGAAAAATAAAACTGAAATGTTAAGCATTTTCATTTATTTTTGAGAAGAAGCGCCCTACGCTTATATACTCAAATATAAAACTCAATAACAAACATAGCTTACACTAAAGTCTTTGCAGAGTAGACAGAAAAAACGAGTTTGATAATTATTTTTTGCTTTTTAGTACAGTATTTACAAAAGCGTATTTTTTAATTTTTAACTATTCATTTACTTTTACTTTTTTTAGTTTTATATTATAGGAAGACGTACTGTTTTGAACTTGCTTTATACTTCATTTAAAATTATTTTTATAAATATTAACTCGTTATTAAAAAAAAACTCGACTGATTCCAAATTAGCAGAGCAGCGTAGTTGACTAGGCTGAGGTACCTTTTTTTGATTCTGTGTCTATTGGCGACTGAGCACGCATTCTCTCCATCCTTAACAATGCATCAGTGTTGAATGTTGTCTTTCTCGGAAATTTAGAACAATCCGATTCTTAAATCTGACTTCCTGCTCTATTTGATTGAATCAATCCGAAGTTACCATTTTATAGTGTTGTCAATACACACAACTGACAAGTTTCGTGATGATACAACAATTAGAGGCTCAAACATGGTTAGCATACGTTGTTCCGTTATCGAGTTCAGTGTGTAACTTCTGGTTCTATTTCATTGAATCAGTCCGATAGTACTATTTTATTGCCTTGCCACCAGAACAAACACAACTCCCAAAAGCTTTATGATGATACGATAATTAGAAATGCATGAAATTTAATTTCCCAGATTTAATTATATAGTTACAGGCCGACCCAATAAAAGCGTGTTACTATGACAAAAGTTGCCCTGAGTATGGTAATTCGTTTCAGAGCATAGTGTAGTCTCATTTATATAATAGTAAGTATATTATGTGTTACAAAGAGGTATTGTATAAGAATTTTGTGCTTTTATAGAGAAAATATGTGGGTTCAGAAAAGAATCTCTTACTTTTTTTTTCTTTAGACTTACGTATCTAATAGGATTTAACTAAATCTTTATACCGAAGCCTCAATAGTTTAAAGAGTTAACCCACAACTACCGGCTAAACGAAGTAAGGCAATATCCAAATATGATAGATTATAATTTACGTGGCAGAGAGAAAAATCTATGTTATATTTACAGTTAAATACAGTATATAATCAAATTTGACTGACTTTTTCTTTTGTTACCTCATCAAGTAATTAGTCAATTATCTTAAAGATGCTTCTTCTGTCTCAAAATATGTTCTTAGCTTCTTTAACCATCCAACCAACGATATAATTTGGACGTAATATATACTTACTGATTAAAAAAGTTCCACCAAGCAACTATAATTTTATTACAATGAAATATCTTTGTAATCTTTAATTACATTTGTTGGTTTTTAAGCAAAATAAAAATAGAGAAAAATTTTGATGTAAATATCGACTGCAACGAAGGAATTTTATTATAGAAAATTCTAAAAATATTTTATAAATAGAAAAATTGACTTTGAAATTAAAAAGTCATTGGAATCTCAAAAAGAAAAATTCAAAACTTTTTATTTAAAACTTTCTATAGTGCTTTCTTTAGAAAGGTGATGAAGTTTAACAACAGATATTTATGTAAAGATAAAGCCATCATACTTCTTTATAAATTTAATTGTCAACATAATTCTTTAAATAACCTAAGTAATAAATAGTTTCAAAGATTACCAGGCTGTATTCATGACTAAGTCACTATAACTTAGTTGGTTAAACATCAAAAAGTAATGAAAATGTGCGAGTTTCTATCCCATTCATGTCTCAAATAACTTGTTGAGTGCGAGTGAAATCCAAATTACAAGGGTTTCGTACACACTTAGGCGCAAATATTTAAGCATATATATCTTATATACATAAAATTTCTACTAAACTATAAATAAAATCTATTAAATTTCTATTAAACTATGAGTAAATATATAAATATTTTGACTAATATTTCTTTTACATTTAAAAATGCAATGTAATTTTTATACACCCATCTGCATAAATTGCTTGTTTTTTCTCATATTTTACTAGAGCCAACATGTGGTAATTTTGTTTTTAATTTGTTTTATACGCTTTTATTATGAATACATTCAGACATCCAAAACAGTTTACCTGGTAAATATTGGGAAGTCGTAACTGTAACAAAAAATATGAATGACCCAATATTTTTCAAAAACCTATTCAACAATACTTTACACAATGGGATGTACGAATATAAATATCACCCCCACATTGTATATAGGAAAGGTACCCTCAAAAATATTGTTTTAGAACAAATTTATTTCATAACTATATGTGTTATGAGTATGTAGAGTCATGCAAAATTTAGTGTGCGAGTAAAATGGTTGTGACATACAGACGGACAAGGCAAAAATATAAGGGTCCCTAGTTTGGTTAGGGAAACGTAAAAGTACTTTCTATATTATAATTATATGTAATGTCAATAGCAACCCTGCAGAAAAGTAAATTCACCAATCGTTTATGTCCAATTTTCACCATCCATTTAGAATTTGTATGAAAGTCGATATCTCCGATCGAAAAAGGTAAAAGAATATCTTTAAAAACCTTGAAGGAAGTTTTTCTAGCTGATACCACTTGCATAAATGTACCTGCCCATTACAAATCAATCACTGTTAGTTTACAGAATTCAAATCTAAATATAAGTTTGTCATTATTTAGTAATACCAATATTAATTTTCCTCGTTCCAAGACACATATTCATATGTTACATTCTGGGATACCTTTGCTCGTATGACTTTAATTTCGAGTATGAAGGTTTTGTTATGTAATTACGCAATATTGCAATGAAAAGTCGATATTTTAGTTTTAATTCGTATTTTGTGAGAAAATGGTAGGTATTATACCTACCATAAACACAGAAATAAAAATACATATATATGGGTAATGAAAATATATTTTCTTTTCATCAAATAAAATATACAATCGTATTAAAACGTAAAGTCAGTAATATAACGGATATCAAGAATTGCAATGAAATTAATTTTTTCAACGATTTGGCCAAAACAAGAACTTAGTAAGACGGTAAAGTAGATATAAAAAGCATGAAATTGTGTTAAGTCCACGTTGGTTTACTGATTTTTAATAGACTAAAATAAATATTATTTATATATTTCATGAAAACTCCACACGAAACTTATAAACTCACTCAACGCGTTGGGCGTGTAGACGAAGAAAATAACAAATGATTCAAGATAAGCACATAAAAACAACATCTAATAGAATACCAAACAGTAAAAATAACAGATCAGACGGGGATACATGCCAATTTGATTAAAACTAACTAGCACTTAATAACCATCAAGCAACTTCATACCCCTATTCCTGAAGCAGACAACGGAGCAAAAGAAATATTTAGACTGGATGCACCTCGCAATACTGCAATAAGCAATAAGAGTGCACGAAAATCCTATGATACTAACTCTAGATCGCGGAATTATCAACATTATATTTTAATACTTTAAAAAATGCATGACCGAAACCAATTCCCGTGGAGTTGAAGGGAATTATATATAAAGACAAAAACATATTGAAATTTTTAAACTTTTTCTCCATGAGAATAAAAGTAACCTCCCGCGGGAACTGTATCAGTTTCAAGAATACTACAGACCAAAGAATTAAATATAGCAATAATACGTTCGATATTATGAAAATCAATACAAAACCTTATTCAGAACTATGTACCCCTACCATCATTATGAACGCCCTGTTGATAACCAAGTACCAAGGCACACGTAAGCATGGTATGTCATCATTGTATATGACATCATTGTACGTTAAAATAAAAACCCATTGGGATACTAACTTGATATCACGATAGAGCAGCTTACTGCCATATCTGCCATTGATGGTTAAAAACAGCTCAAATCATCGGCGATCACAAGGTAATTAATGAAACAAGTTATGTATCATAATAAGAAACACAAGTGGAACTACACGACTACCTCGACTAACAACAAATTTAGTGACGTAAGCCCGGGATTCAAAATTTCCAAATCACACGTAATGTTTTAGTAGAACGAAACATTTCCCACTTTTAAAAAATTAACTGGAAAATAACAGCGTCAACTCGGAAAAATACCTTTTAAAAATCGAAATAGAATCCATCTACATGACAACCTCGATCCAGTTCTTTAGCCACATAATCCACAAATTTAGTGAGATTGGTGACGGTGGAACACTTTGAATGTAAACCGTGCTAGCAGGGCGTGATCCGCATATTATTAGGAAAGTAAAATATTGTTAGGTAAAATATTGTTTGTTGAGGAGTATCAAAAGTCAACAATTTCAATAGAATCGTTAACTTTGTTAATTTTATCTCATGATAATGCATTTAATTTGTTAACAATTTTAAAAAATCTGACTTACAGAAATCCCAGTCGATATCTGCTGTCTCCTGATGCTTTACAAGTTAATAAATTTATAGATATGGATGTGCCACTCTACATCCACATCCATATCATTCTTTGCTCGAATACGCATGTCTAAGCACGAATCCTCACTGTAGTACACTCACATATGATCCGGTGTCTTAAAACGATCATAGCACCAAATTCAATTTGCTTCCGCTACGACTAACAAACTCTTTACACCGTTACAGGTGGCTAAATCGCAATCTCACTACACTGTTCAGGACTGATTAAGAGCCACACAGATTAAAATCTCTAAGAGTTAAAATTTTCTTGCAATCAGGCGAACAACAAATATTTTCTATTAAAATTAAAAATAGACTTATATTGCAAACTATAAACATTGGGAATAATATACAATACACAGACGACCGCACAAAATGAACGGTGAGACAAAGATACAAAGATATACTCGTCGATGTTAGTCACGCCAGAGAAGCTGAACGCCAGAGAGCTGTATATAGTAATGAGGCGCGTCCGGCCAGCAGTGCGCCTCCTCCTTGGCGACCACCACCACGGTCGGCCCGCACTATTGAAAATCCACTGGCGAATAATTCTACATTGTTAGTTAGATCATTCAGCCATGTCTCGGTCAATACAAACAACTTATTGGGCATGGTGAGCATGGTCTCAGTAAACAATTTCAATTTCTATGACAATCCTCTAACATTATGATAGAAAATGTTGAGCTTAGCACCAAAATTATTTCCATTTAGTTCCCTCTTGACGTCGATATCGCCACTTCTCTGTATAGGTATTTTCAAATCTGGCATTCAATTTAAACAAAAGTAATGCATTCAGTACGATAGTAATTTTCTTTTCACTTAAACAGTTATTTTATCAAATTCAAGGGCATCGAATAGTATAAAATCGTTTATCGATTTTTGCCTATTGCAGCATTTAAAGTATCTTATATCATTTGTCGCCAGTATAACACATTTATGTTGGCGACAAACTATAAATCAAACATTCTCAAATCAATTTCTCTAACTGGAAACAGGAAAATAAATCTATTTTCAAATTTTTTTCACCACACAACAAACGTAATCAGTGCGCGTTGTTTATTCATGCACTTATTATCTTCTCGGTATCCCTGGAGATGGCTCGGCGACGCAGGAGTACGCCCGCAACGCACAGACACTGAGGGGGCCCATGTCGCTGTGAAGTCCTTTACTGACTCGACTGATGCCTTTTTCTTTCTTAGTTTTGTGTGTATATTATTATTTCCGGTATTTATTTACAGTATATTATTTCCGCAACAACCTCTCATACTCTCTAATTCATATTGGCTAGTAGTATTAACACAAAAGGATTTAATTATTTATATAAAACGAGAAGTGAACAGCGGAATATCCTATGTTCAATTTACTATATAGACTTTGCATCCTATAAACTAGTTTCGAATTCATTTTTTGTTTATTTTATTTCTAACCTTACTACAAATCCACTCAAAGCTTTGGGCATGTGCAAGTACTAAATAAATAAAAGGTTTTAAAATGTAAACTAAAGAATAAGCCAAAGAACACAAAAAATTATTAGAATTATTTAGAAGTTAACTAAATTTTTGAGAAACCATCATCCAAATGTTCAGTCATTTCAAAAAAGTGACATAATTATTTTCTTAAATCTAGTCATAACTGTACATATTTTACAGCAAAAAAAGCATTTTTTGCGTTTAATTTACCCTTTTTAATTAAAATTTTAGTAATTAAATGCTTAACCAAGAAATACTACGTATTTTTTTTCATAAAATTATAGCTAATTGCATATATTTTTAAAAAATTCACACAACATTTTTGTCACATTTATACCAAGATACAACGTTAAACATATTGTTAAAATTTTATGAGATGGAAAAAAATTAGGTAGGAAAATTTTAAATTTCTCTAACATTTTTATTTCAAAATGTTATAAAGGTCTTAACAACAAAAATGTCGACCTACTTATTTTTTTAAAGTATCTTTATTTTTATGGATTGCACAGCGCTTTAGAAAGAGTAAATAAAAGGTATGTGATGCATATTTATAGTAAAAAGTCTTCATGCTTACATTTAGATATAAGAAAAAATCGAAATACACACTTTTTTAAAACAAAATTATTCAGTATTCGACTTCCGTTCTTTGCTGACCTTCTTACCACTTTTTCTGCTTCCTATTTTTTAATTTTGTACTTTTATCTTTGATACAGTTGTTTATTTAATAAACAATAAAAAAGCAGGGCGTGCAATTGTTTATTTTACCACTTATTTTTTACCATTTATTTTCAAATATGTAAATCAGCAGCTAAATAGCTCATAATCATTTAAACAGTCAACAACATTTTTTTTTAATATTTGTTTCTTTTTAACTTGTACAGGTATATCTGTAAGAATTGAAAAAAAACAAATACAAGTCGCCGACATGGTCATTTTGATGTATTTCAAACGTATCTTAAGCTGGCCACTAACGGACCAGTCATTTGGAGCGCGACCATTCAGCACAATTCCAAATGAATACGCGGATAATAACAACTATCCTCATAATAACTCCATGTACCATATATCTTGTTATCCGAGTCACGTGTGTTTATTTATTTAGTAAATGAGCTGCAGCGCAACCCACGGCCCCTCCATTCCATCAATAGCCCGTTTGGCACGTAGTGGTAGAATTTTAATTGTTGGGAAAACTAAGGCGTCGTGCCGTTCTATTAAAATTAAAGATGGTTTGATATTCATGAGTGAGTTTCGATCACGCCATTTGGAGTATTAGACTGTTCATAATTGGTCAACTTCATATTTTGTTTTTCAGTTCCCAGATATACATCAAACAAATATTTACCTGAATAGTATTTATGGTTTTCTCGCCCAACAGTACCTTCGGAGTCATTTTAAAAAAATATTAAATAATGAAGATTTAAAAAAATCTTAATGCTCATAGACAATTTTTTCAAATGTATTTTGCATAAACGTATTATCATCGCCTGTAGAAAGAGATAAACGTATAGGGTGGGCTGTCCATCACAGAACCAGGCAGATACAATGATCCACCATGGGTATTTCACCGACGTTGCCATATCGTGCTACTTACACGTGCGTACATATCTTAGTACCGTCTGTTACCCCTCCAGTCGCCAGTGATCTGTCTACTCGAACGCGTGTGTTATGACAAATTTTTTTATTTTTTGCATAAAAGTTAGAAAAAATGCGAGTTTCTTTTCTTTTTTGTAGATTTTCAGGGACCGCGTATCTATAGTTTTATCTATTGTGCTTATACTATATCGTATGGATCTTTATTTGTAAATATTTTTAACCGCTTCGAAATCACGTCTTTACTGTGACGTAACCTGAAACATTTTAAAACGGAAGTGGTTCACAATGAACTAAAATCGAACGTTTTGCAATAAATCACTGGTTCAGTGTTAACTACATATATTTTTTAGTAGAAAAATAATTTAATAAGTACTTTTTTTAATTCCACTCCCTTTTTTTCTATAAAAGCTCAAAGTCTATACCTATTTCTTTTATTGTAATATTTCGTTTTGAGGATGACACTTATAAAGATAGGCCGTGAAAGAAGAGCAAAAGGTAAGCATACGGCATAAGATATGCAGCGTGCAATACTAATGTTTATAAGGAGTCAGTATCAGAAAAGCAGACAAAGAATATCAAATAGCGTACCCAACATTAAGGCGATACATTTCAAAATATAAAATGATCCCAACTGCTCACTTACCCAAAATTACGAAGGGAATATTTTTAATATCGAACAAGTAAACGAACTGAAAAATTATATAATTCATTGTGCTCAAACACTTTGCGACGTCTCTGAAAAAGAGGTTCGACACAATGCATACCAGATACCCACGACAAATAATATGAAGATGCCTTTAACATGGAATACAAATGAAATGGCGAGCAAAAATTGCAAAAAAAGTAAGGCAGGGTTTATTCAAAGAAATGAGATAGGGTAAGAAAATCGCTGAAAAACCAATAAGTTCTAACACATCGGAAGTTGAGTCTGAAGAGATTTTTCAGGCAAGCTGTTCATCTTCTGGGAAAGATGAATTTATAAGTAATCAGGAAGCAGCGGAAATTGTATTAAATGATCATTGACATCATTTTCCAAGGGATGTGCAAGTGAACAATTATTAAACTATACTGTATCGCAAAAATTTTAGAACTGATGACTCTGATCTTGATTTTAACGTATCATATTTGAAACTCAAAAGCAAAGCTTATCAAAAATTTTGTGAACCACTAGAACCGTATTTAGTAGGAGTTAAGAGTGTGGACATTAAATATATTTTGCCTAGACCAACAATCTCATACGGAATACGAGTCGTCGCCAAGTTACAATTCAATTGAATTGAATGCGGTTAACCTTTCTCTTTTGAACTTCCGTTTTAAATCTAGTGATTTTCTGCTTTTTCGTTTCATAAAAAAGACTGATTTTTTTAAATTATGTACCTACTGTTTTTAATAAGTATTAGAAACAAAAAGTCTATTATTATGTCATTTATTTTTAATAATAAGTTTAAAACTTACAAAATATTGCTACGTTCCTGAAAGTGCCTTAGACATTTTTTTACCTTAGAGATTTTTTTGTAATCACAGGTATTAAGAAGTATTGAAAATAAGAAACCCTATGCTATATGTTATTACTATTATAATTTTTGTTTATGATTAAAACAATAATAATAAGTTTAAAAAGTTGTATTGCAGTTCTTTAAAGAACTGTTTAATATGTTCCTGAAAGTGACTATTTTTATTTTTTTATTTAATCTTAAGAAAAGGATATTTTTTTATTACTGATAATGAGAAGTCTCTTACCATGATGATTATGACAAATATAATTGTTAAAATATGGTAAAATAATAAAAATAAGTTTAAAAAGGCTGTTACAAAATGTAGCTAATTTTAATAGATATAAAGTTCATGGAAAGACTGTGTTGTTAATTACCTAACTCATAATTATGTTGATTTTATTACTTAACGCCAAATAAATATTATGATTCGATATAAAAACATTTGTTTTTATTAATTTTTAATAAAGATGGCTCATTCTTTATTAACCAGTTTATTCTATGCCATACCTATGGTTACAGAGTGTCCACAATGAACCAATTCTCAATTTCCTTGAAAAACTTTGTAGGTTGTAAACGCATAAACATATAGTTATAATATAGATAGTTATAATTTGATAAACATAATAGTTATAAATGAAGTTCATTAAATTACATACAATTTGGTATGTAAAAGATTTGTCAACAAATGGTTCATTAATGGATACCCTACCCTACCCCTTTTTAATTTTTGTTTGTTCATTATATTTATACATTTAAGTATATATATATATATATATATTATAAATGTACATACATATATAAATATATAAATATTTGTTTGTATGTAAGTGCAGAATGGCAAATTTTTGTAATGAATCTAATAGCAAATATAATCTGCAAAAAAATATTTTGGTAGTTCCCTTTTATGCAAAAACTTCATTCAAATTATGTTTTTGCATAAATAAAAATGTAAATGCAGTATAGTGATAAAATTTAAATTTAAAAAGATCTCATATTAAAAAATGTACATGAAAAACATTGCAAAAATTTTATTTTTTCAATGTCTTATAATTTTTTGAAAAATTGTTATTCTCTATTCTCTTTTTCACTATTCTCTTTCTCTTTCTTATTTTAACTTACAGGTCAAATTTTATGTAAAATTTTACGTTCTACAACTTTTATATAAAACTCGTTTTCAGGACGATTTTTACTTTTCTAACTGCCGCCGGAAGAGTTGGCCGTTTTTACTTCGAAGGTATATTAATTAGGACAGTGGAGTGCTAGCGCGCGTGCACCGAAAATAAGGTGAACATCGTGCAACGTATACAATGAGGCGATTACAAAACTTATTGCGATTTGAATACTCAGCATGAAAAATATCATTTCACGGAGAGACATTGTATAAAAATTAAGCGATTTTTTTTAGTTTTGTTACAGAAAGCTTCTTTTTATGGTAATGGATATTTAAATGTAATTTTAATTGAGAAAACGCAGGAAATAATTTTTTTTTTTAAATAAATTATTTCTCCCCAATAAAGGCAAAAATCAAAAGTGTTGTACATGATTTTCTCCTTATATTTTTTGATGGGAATCCCAACCTTGCCATATCGATTAAATTAATCTCTTGTATAAATAACCCTCCATTCGATCGAAATGCAGCAGATGAGAAAGAAAAAAAACTATATTCCAACGAAATTATTAGTTTAGAATTTTTCGTAATTAAATTTAAATCAAAATGTGGAATATTTATGTAAGTAAATCGTAATTAGAGTATAATATCAATTAAGTGCTGAAAACGTTTGTGAAAGCATAAATTTCTCTTATTTACTTTAAAGCTAGAGCATTCGGCTCATTTTTTTTAAAGAAGGTGACCATATTACTTATTTCAGCTACGACAAAAATTATTAAGGGTTTACAATATGCCAAATTTACATCTTCTTGTATAAATTCATCATCCAAACTGAAAAATACTATTTTATTTACCATCATTCCTAGTTGTCAGTTTGTTGATGTGATTATAAATGAACAATTGTGCCACTGTCTGAAAAAAACGTGAAAATTGGAAAAACCATTTTGAAATGGATATAAAAGATTAGAAAAACATTTCATACACAGACATTGCACGAAACGACTTTCCGCATATAGTTGAAATATATTTAACGTGAACACATACTGTCACTCTTCGTGCAATTCATACTCAATTATTTTGGTGTAGAAGTTCATAACAATACCTGAGTTTTCTACAACCATTTTACTCGTAAAATAACCTTTTTAACCTTGGAATTAGTATTTTACTTTAACGAGATATTTTTGTATATAAATATAGCGAGCATCATACGTCGTTTGAAAAAACTTAAAACTTGTAATTTTTCAGTTATTTCGATTAAATATTTGGGAGCTAGAATTTCTAAAGAGCTTAAAACTTTCGAGTGAAAAGGGAAATTTTTTTTAATATCTAGGAACATTCTTTGGTTTGTAACAAAATTACTACTGAAACGTTCCCATAAAATATGAAGATAGTTTCGTGGAATATGAATATTAAACGAAAGTGAATCTAAGCTGTTGACCTTCTTCTTCATATTTCTCGTACAAAGTTTCTTACCTTAGTTATTAGACTTATTAAAAGCATCTCTTATCATTTCTTCGAGGCTTAAATTTATTTACTCAGTGCAAAGACCTCCATAGTAATATATTAAAACCACGAGAATCCGCAAAAAATGGATCGCTGATAAAATAACAAATTGAAAGCCACGAAAGAGACACACATACCTACAAACACAATGAGTGTACTATATATTAGTTACGAACATAGTTGCATTACACATTTAAATATAGAAAGAAATACATTTCATAACTTTAAATAAATGAGTTCCCTTTAAAATAACAATGCACAATTAAATGAAACTACGTGATGTAGTATTATTTCTACTATCTTTAGTTTCTTTACCACGATTTCTTTACTACAACATCTTCAGGTGGGATATTAGCAAAGATTCTGCTAATATCCCATGCATATACATGAAAGATCTTTGCTAATATCCCACCTGAAGATGTTGTAATACAACGAAACCTAGGTCGTGGTAAAGAAATTCAAGATAGTAGAAATAATACTACATCACGTAGTTTCATTTAATTGTGAATAATGAATTTCTACGAAATTAACGCCAAATATATTCAATAACAATGCAATTAATTTACTACTCAAAAAGTAAGAAATACTAATTTATAAACAAATACTTACCGAAATTCAAATTACGTTGTTAGTGGCAGGGTTACAATAACCTCAATTCCCCTTTACAGTCAATCTAGTCGTATCCCCCGCTCGAACAATACGGAGATAGAAAAGGACGCACAAGCTAAGGTGATAGCAGAAGAAGTAATTTGCCAACGTCTATACTTAGTAATTAATTGTAAAATAAAATCTCTTGAAAAGTCGTTGGATGTTGAATATGGCTAATATGGTTCAATAGTTTAGAATTACGCAACCGATAATTTTATAGGTACAGTGTTTATTATTTCAATTAAAAAAAAAATTGAGACTCATTTGATACATTTAAAATTTTCGTGTAAATATCTACAAGCATTAATATTGAGATATATTTCAGTTTATGTTAGGTTAGGTTAGGTCATTTGATAAGATTAGATTATGTTATTTCTCTTAATGTATGAGTACCAGTATACTTTATTCCAAATTTCAAGTTCTTACTTGAAAATGCTTTTGAGAAAATCAATTGTAATAAACAGACAGAAAGACGCAGACATTAATGATCTGGCAAGGAACTCGTCTTTTGTTCCTTCTGTGGTATGAAACCCTAATATATAAAAAAATGGAACTTACAAAAATGTATTCCGACTAATTTATATAAATTTTATTTTTATGAATTGGTTTGTAACATAAGACCTATTTATTCAAATGGTGAAGAAATATCTGGAAAAATAACTAAATTAAACAGATGTTTACGTTGAATTTAATATAAATTCAAAAATAATACCTATCCCATATTTCTTTGCGAAACAACTATATCGATTTTGATGAGAAAATATATCATAATTAATACTCAACAGGCTTGAAATTTATTTCATTTCTAATCGATAGAAAGCAAAAGAATCCATTTGGATTAATTCCCAACACGAATTATGTTCACTAACATAATTTGCAATTATTTTATTAATTTCAAATGAAGACAAAGAGATAAAAATTAAATGAAATTCAAAATATACTAATTAACTGCAAATACATACAAACATATATATATATATATATATATATATATATATATATATATATATAATGGTGTAAATGGGAATGTTACAATCACCAAAAACAAGTTTTCCTCAAAACACCGAAGATAAATTACTTTTTGAATTGTTTGCAAAATTATTAACTTACTTTCCAATTTTTTTTCTCACATTATGAGATACAATTTAAAAATTTATTATTAATGATAAAAAATACCTTCTCAAAACAAGGAATGGTATATCAAAAAATGAGATTAATTTAAAAAAAAATTGAAAACATAACTATAAATCATAATATTAAGGATATTATTGCAACAAACTTCACTTTTGCATCAAAATTGACGTTGCAGATTCTCGCGTCACAAAGTAGCGGTGAGCAATATATCAAGTAGACAAACCCACATCGTAGCGGTCACACACTAATACACACCACAAAATAATAAATTAAGCTACTCAAAAGGGATTGTTCATATTGGTTCTACGGAGACATTTATTTCATGTTTATCTTATTACATTGGCGATGCATTTGTTGAATCAACCCATAGTTTTAGGGAATTGGTGATTCTTCGCTTAAAACTTTTGTTATTTTTGACCCACCTATATTTCATTTATGTTATTGAATAGTAAATAAGTATTAATAATTATTTATATTAAATAACAATTTTATATTTTTCAAACAGTAACGTTTAAATAGAATTTAAAATTTTATTCACTATGGCACAACAAATAAAATCATGTTTATTATTTCTGAAAGTAAATTTTCGCTACAAACTTCTACTTCGAGTTTGAATAAACATATATACAGAAAGTATTCAACTTTCCATTTTCACGCTGTGCTCCATATAACACATAAATAAAGATAAGCTCTAAAAGGGAGTCAATCAATTAGTGACCTAGTGTAGGTTTTGCCTCGAGTGAGCGTATAACCACTAGAGGGCGCATCCCCAGGTGGCTGATCGGGAAACACTTCCCATGGGTTTCCATGGGTAGTAAAAGGGAAATGAAATACCTTCTGGCACCCATTTTTCCAAGAGAAGTCAGACAAACCAAAGGAGACACCAAGTTTTTTGTCATCAACAAAATAGTAAACCACAAATTGATTACCAGTTTTCTAAACATAAAATATTGACGGACAATTGAAAAATGGTCAGTAATTTAAAATGAATCATATTGCCTATATATTACAAAATTTTTAAAATGGGTCTTATGTGTCGTCCCTGTTTTAATTTGATTTTGTGACTACATTTATTATTAATTCAGTTTCATCTTTTATTGACTTGTAATATTTATGACCTGACAATAATTCATATTATCTTAACAAAATATAAAACAAATAAAGCAAATATTTAAAGAATGAATACGCTGTGTGGATAATAATCTCCACATTATCAAATTTCTCTTGGCTTTCATCTTCTCCTTCTAACTAATGAATATGATGAAAGGTAGATAGATTCGAAAGGAAGTTGCATGAGATTTTAAGCGCCGCTAAACTTTATTTATAAAAGAAGGTAAAGACATTATACGTATGTATAATAATAAGTCTAACTTTAAAATTCTAAAGTAATTTTAAAAGTAAATTAAATTAAACTACGTGATGTAGTATTATTTCTACTTTCTTTAAGTTCTTTACCATGACCTAGGTTTCGTTGTATTACAACATCTTCAGGTGGGAGATATCTTTGCCAATAGCCCACCTGAAGATGTTGTAACACAACGAAACCTAGATCATGGTAAAGAACATAAAGAAAGTAGAAATAATACTACATCACGTAGTTTCATTTAATTATGAATAATGAATTTCTACAAAATCACGTCAAATATATTCAATATTAGAAAGTAAAGTTTTGCATTTTGGTGGTCAGATATACTCATAAAGTTGAAGTGGCCAGATACTGCAAGAGCCCTTTATGTAATTCATTCTTAGCAAGTACATTTGACATTTAATTATAACTCGAAATTTAATCTTACAACAAAATGAATGAAAATTTATCTACGTGTCTTTTTTTTTAATTTATATTTGTTAGGGTTAAGTTTTGCTGTACATCATCGTGCTGCTAATTTAAGCTTCTTTAAATGATTTCCATATTAGCGTCACAAGTACTTAACAATGACCTTGCATTACAGAAATTTAGCAAATCTGAGCATTAGCGAAAAATTCTTTTATTTTTTGATACATCTACATATATAACTTTAGCGTTGTCTTTTCTTGTATTTTTAAAAATGTTGTAAATCAGTCTATTTATCAATTCTATTATTAACTCACTTTTGCCACTTTAATAGTAGTTGATTGATGCCGCCGCTGTCAGTCTACTAAAAGTGTTAAATGTTCGTTAACAATTATTGAAATTAAAACTTAATGTCGATTCGCTGAACCAATCAAAGAAAGAAAATCCTCCTACGTTTTGGATAAATCTTATATCAACGTATAAGACTTATCCAAACGGGCTTTTTAAGAAATAGATGAAAAAGAAATAAATGAATTAATGACAGGTGACCAAAAATGGTTTGCATACCTTAATCATTCACGCAAATGCCAATGGCTAAGGGCAGGACAAATGCTTCTTGTTATTCACCCGATATGGCTTCATTTTATTATAATTTATTCAGAGCTCTAAGCAATATTATACCTACCAAAATATTCCACAATATAAAATACATTCAATAAGACTCAGTTGTTTATCAAATTTCGCCAGATTTTTACGCTGAAAATATATTACTGCTGCCGATAAATCTAGATATAAATGGCGATAAATGTATACAAACATACCGTAATTAAGAAATAAAATTTGTAAGTTTGTTAATTCAAGGTAATTTCAAAAGCTACCTAACACATTTAAAAAATATTTTTGCTGGTTTATTTGAAAAGTTCGTTCTAACCATTACAACTCACATTTATATAGCTTTACGCAATAAAGTGGCTTCAAAAGATGTCGAAATGATAAAAGTCAGAGAAAGGTACTTATATTTTACATGAATATTTCTAAACAACACGGCTTAGTAATTTGAACTTGGCATAGTAATTTTTAGATACGATTTAAATGAAAAGATGGAACGTGAAATCATTATTATAAATTTAGGGGTGGTCTAAAGAGAGAACGTTGTATGTTTCAAAATCAGCTTAGTCGTGTAATTTTATGTGTATTGTGTTCCAAAAACACTTTGTGGTCTAAACTAAAATAATCCTCAGGTTATGTTATCTAAAAGTTTTCCCTCCGCTGGTCTAACCTTCCTCTGTCATCCATACACTCGACCCACTTTATTAGCCGGCGGCGGCTGATTACATCATACGGATGTTGAGCATTTCTCCTGCTTACACGTGTAAAATTGTTGTCTGGTTATGAGTAATCAATTAATTTCTCTTCGTAAATATTTAAGTTTTGTTATCGAGAAAATTAAGGGCTGAACTAACGGAGATAGCTATAAAGGATTTCATTGAATTTTTTATGAACGTATAGTTTTTTTCCCTAATCGCATGTTGGAAGTAAATTAATAGGTAATCTATTAATTACTATGTAGTTATTTTATTGATTGCAAAATTTTAAATTAGCGTTCCATAGTCACATTTGTTTTTATTTCTATCTTTTTTTGCTATTATTTGGCAAATACTAACTTCAATAGTCGGCATTTGGCAACTAAGCGTTTTTACCTCGGACATTTTTAAAATTTGTCTTACTTTTTTTAAAAAGAATGACAACTTGTGTTATGTTTGTCTATAGGTCTGTATCTAGAATGTCTATAGGTCTATAGATGTGTCTATAGGCCTTTCTTTGTTTAATAATTTTGTACCGTTTTTCAGGGTAAAAACCATGTTATATTATGTTTTTTAAATTTATACAAAATTTTACTTTTTACTCACTTAGAGGTTGAATTTCGAAAAATTCTTTCTTATTCTGTGTCACATTGGTCCTACTAAAATTTTATATTTCAGATTGTGTAGTTTACGATCAACGTTAATAAACCACTCTAACTTTAACAACCGTTTTCAGATTTATTTTTTTAAAGCTTAAATTCACAATCCCTTTTTATTTAATGTTATTAAAAGTTTTTCACCCTTTCATCTCTTTTATAGATTTCAATGATAATAACACGGTCAATACTCTATATATTTATGACGTGCTTATATGATATTAATTAAAATTGAAGTATTTAATTCGAAAAATATTGGGTTAAAACAGATATTAACGGTAGATTAGGTTTGGGATATGAAACTGTCATATGGACTGTCGGCTTGTATTGCACCGAGTGCGGATTAATAAACCCGTTAAGTTAAAAATATGAGTTGAAAGTTGAGTTAAAAGATATCAAAATCGTTCAAACATATGACTTTGATTTTTGAACAGTCACACTATATCTTTCACTTCAATAAGCAATTGAAACGAAAAAAAAATCGTTTCAAGGATTACTCTCCAAATAATCTATCATCAATTTTTTACAAGTTTTTCGATTATTATAAAAAACTTCAATTTTAACAATAATTATTTAATACAAGCTGCGTGTTTTAAATTTATATATGTCTATAATCGTTAAACTTTCAAAACTAATCAATATACAATTTTTGTCATATATTATTTAGGCTTTCGTAGCCACATGTTGAAACACAAAATTCTTATAATTGCATTATGCCTGTCTGTCTGTTCGTATGTAACAGCGTCATAATTGATTTACTTTAAATTTAATGGTTTTTTTTGCGAGATATTAACCATCGAAGTATTAAATATAGACCTTCCCTCTAACTTTTTAACTATGCATGTTAAATAATCTAAAAAAATCAAGGAGGCAGCATATAGTAATTACTATGAAGAAAAACCATTTTGCTTAACTTGTTTTAATAAACAAAAATGTACCAGCCAACATTATTAGTTATTATTCATTATAGGCTCCATAAAAGTTCATAGCATCCTACTAAAATTTGTTTGCTGTAAGTCAAGTTAAATTATAGTTAAAATTTATATATGCCTTATCTAAAAGTGATATTAAAAGTGTACTTTTCAATTAATCAAGTACTGACATATGTCTACTACACTATACTATACTTATACTATACTACTATACTATTATAGTGCATAAACAGTAAAGCCGAATTATCATTGTAAAACTAGTGTCGCTAAATTATTTTCCACACCTTACTTTCACATGTCTAAACATGTACTTTACAAACTAAATAAATAAAAGTTAAAACAGGAATAACAACGTACATTCAATCCATCGTTAGACGCATCTCTTCCACGCGTTTCCATACCACATACACACGAATTTGTTGGATCACCCCGATGTTTAACAATGTTAATATAGTTATGTAAAATGCGTTGGCGACGAAAATTGCCGATTTTCTGATATATTATTCAAACTATAAATATATAACTTATTTTAAAACTTAAAAATTATTCATCGTTTTATTTAGGTAAAAATCTCTCTCAAAAATTGTAAAATCAATATTACACGCAGACACAAAACTAATAATTTCATCACACTTTCCATTTTATTTAAAAAAACGCGTCGAGTGATTTGTCTAAATATCTAAGTCAATGTAAAATAATGTTGTATCAAAGTATTGAAAAAAAAAATTTGACAATTGTAAAATTAACATTACAGGAAACGTGAATACACCGCACTTCATTTTATTTTAAGGTGAGCAAAGAAAAACGCAAAAATTATTATTTTACAAACTGTTAAAATTATTTTATATTAGCAGTTTGGAAAAGAAAAAAAAACATAATTTTCAATAAAAAAATTTAATGTCACGGACGCAACTACTCGAATTTAGTACACATCGTGAGGGCACATACTGCTTAAAAAATTTACGGGTTGTAAATAATTCTGTTGTAATTTTTATGCTTTTTAATATTAATGGTGTCACCTTGTTTGCTCTATATATTTTATAGATTTCCCAGATATTCCAACAAAAGCAATAATCGAGGTTTTAAATAGTATGCTACATGCAAATAACATGCCTACTCTAGTATTTGGAGACTTAGGAGATTCTCTTTGCAATGATGATATGACTATACAGTTTATTAGCCCTTACTGCACCTTTGTGTTACAATTCGTGAAAAGACAAATAGACAGTATATCCGGAAAATGCAATGTGACGTTGCTGTTTACCACAAAGTATTTGGTTGTCATTGTTCCTTATGGGCGCGCTTTTTATTTTCACTATCTTTATATTTTAACATAATTTTTAATATAAATTGATGTATGTTCTAAAACATGGCTACGAAGCCCTATTAGTGCGTGTCCAATATACTCGTGGCCAATTTTGTTGATCTCTTATAGCCCAAACAGTGCTAACTATAAACCATATTTTAGCAGTACATTTAACTAAATATATCGCCCACTTCTGAATCTTCGTGAAAATAAGAAAATTCATAATGTCAGGAACTTTATTGGCTATATATTTTTTTATATGTGTATATTTCCTCGGAATAAAGTTTTACAAGTTATTTTGGGATGAATTGAATATAAACATTGCAAATGTTCTTAAAATAGTAAAATAATTTTGATGACAATAAATGTGCACCCAGTATCTCATCTCAATTATAAATAGTAGTATATATCAACCCATGCTATGACAAAGTATTTAGAATCCTTTAAAATGTAGAATTCTTCATTTAATCCACTCACTTGTGTAATTTGCAACCTTCTGACAACTCGTACTATTGTAGCTTCAAATTGAAAGGATTGCGCGCTCCATAAAAGTAAATTTTGTCATAGATAATATCTTATTGCATTTAGTATATTATATATGGTTTTTTCTGAATATCTGCGAAATCTATTACATATTGACTAATTTTAGTAAGCAAATAAAAAAAAAGACAACAATATTTTTTTCCCGACTAGTTGTCATTTTGAAAATACAAGCGGTAGTAGAAATTTAATAAATTTAAAGGTTTAATTGTATAATACTTTTAAAGATTCATTATTTGGCTTTCGGATGTTCAAATTTTGTAGTGTCCTTGAAATCTTCTAATTTGTCAAATATATGTATCACATGGTTCTCTATTTGACTTTTGTAAAAAATGTATCATGTTTATGTAAATACACTACATATTTTTTTGTTATCTGTGTGTGCAAAAATACGATTTTAAACTCTCAAAACTATTTAGTTACTCCGTTAGTTTAAAAAGCGTACTATTAAAATTTTGCTTTTAATGTTAGAAATCAAGATAAGAGGAGACTTTGTAGTATTTATTGTGCAATTGGCTAGAGAAATAACCTTAATATAAAAAATAAATATATGTAATTTCCCATTTTAATAAAATGACGTGAACAAAGAAATCACCGGGTCGATTATTATTGTTGTATAATACCACCACTCAGAACCCTGTCCAGGGAATTACTAAAGAAAAGACATTGTCATCAAATGTTTTGACATATCATCCGCAGAATGTCCGCGGAGTATATGAATGAGTCTTATGAAAATGTGAAGTACCTGTCACAAATTATAAAAATAATAATGGCTTCTTTGTGGTCATTTAATAGTTTTTGCCCTATAACTAAGCTTAAAATTGTAATAAAAAATATTGCTATTTCCTATACAAATGGAATAACCGTCCTAAAATAATTTACTACAAAAAATTAGTTCCCTCCTGTTTGGAACCAGGAAATAAAATATTAAAACGACCACTAGTTGAGGTCAAAAACTTGTGAAAAATAATGAAAAGCGTATGGACTAATATTGGCCAGCTTTACAGTATTTTCGTAAAAAATTATAAGATGAAGTGGATGGAAAATTAGGGAGAGAATTATTTAAGGTAATAAGTAAGAAACCTTTTATAAGAAAGATTTTGACAAAATTATAGCTGGAGCTGAAAAAATTAAATGTACCCATCCTTGCCTAATGGCAACTACTTTGCTGGAACCCAGAAAAGTTGAAAATTGTATTGATAAAATGTAAAATATTTTATAATCAAATGAAACAATTCTGAGGCCTCTTAATAACATTTTATCTCCACAGACCGTCATTTTCAACTTTGTTTTTAAATAAATTTTCTTATTTAGTCTCTCACATATTCGGTGGGCACGATAAGTATCGACCTTTAAATGTTCTTCGATTTATTTATTTCATAAATAATATTTTGTTTGGCAAGGTTTTTTAGTTTATTTTAAATTGTTTGCTGAAAGGAACACTACTGTGAATTAATTCGAAGTCATTTTTGACAAAATATTTGATTGTACTTAAATATAATAATTACGTACTGTGGTAAATAAATGTTAAATATGGAAAAGTGTTAAATACAGTAATTAATTAAGTACCTATGGAGATAGAGTGAAGAGACAATATTTAAAATTACAGACTTATTATTATAAACAGAATCTCTTTTTTTCAATCATAAACCAAGAATATAACAAATAATGAAACGTCAGTTACAAAATAATTAGAAATATTAAATTTAAATAATCCAACAAATGGAAAGTGAACATGGGACAAAGTAATGGGTAAATAGATAAAATTATGGAAGGAAATATAAAGAAGCTATTACTGACTAGATCAGGATAGTTTTTGCTAAATTATTAAAGTGTTCAAATAACGAAAGTTTCAACTAAATATGTGACACATTTTTTTATTAATTTCATTATAATGCTGTCTGTCTGAATATCACAGCATTATAATTCAGTTACTGAGCACTTAAGAAATCTCTAACAACCATATTAATAAAACACGACTAGAACCGACTTTCTCACGAAACAGCTCAATAACTTTAATCTCAAGCGAAAAAAAGCTTATTTGCTAGTTATATTTAGTTCAACAGATTTATCTTAAGAGGGAAGTCGATTTAAAAAACAGGGTTTAGATGGAATTTACCCTCGTCAAGAACGACCGTCGGAATCTTTTTTAGTGTCGGCCGCTTGTTTATTAAGTAGCAAATTGTGTCACCTGCGCCGAGTAACCCTATGTCAGTGAGGAGTACTTATCATGTAACCTGGTGTACATAATTGGCGTACATTAAATGATGAATCGTCTGCAAAACTTCTCCGTTGACTGTTCCGTGAATTTACCAAAAATGTTTCATATCCTTAAGATAAAAATAATATTTTATATACTGTGTGTTCCTAGTCAGTATACACTGTCGCATCTGTCTCTATTTTCATATCTTTCCCCACCTGTGTATATATGCTTGTAATTGCAAATCACTTTATTGTGATAGAATGTAGAATGTCAAAAAGAAGTCAGTTTCTCCACTACCATGATTTTACATATTGCATAAAATTTAATACTGGGACGTTCCATAAATTAATTTCTTAAGGGTTTAAAAATGATTTATTGTTTATTAATAAACCTTTGACGTACTACAAAATATAATTAATATTACGCATTAATAGATAATAGTATAAGCTCAATAAAATTCGATAACCTCAGGAGACAAACCAGTTAAGTAGGATATTCCCTAATTTGACTAATCTAACTCGTGAATTTAATATATCGTTTGTTTTTAATTCCTTTAAAATTTTTTTTAAAACAAATTTAAATGTTGAAAATTTTTTAACTAAGATTTCAAATAAATTTCGTTTTGGAAGAGTTTTTTTTATATAAGAAGTACATTTTTCACAAGAAAAAATATTATAGATAAGTATTTATTTTCACTGGATATTCTACGGCAATTAATTTTATACAGGAGGAAAGATAATATGCTTTATTGATATAAAATTATATATAACACTTGTCTTATTTTACTTAGCCCATATTATAATCGTGAGTCTTGCTGGTAACCAAAAAGCAAAACGGGTAAAAATATATCTTATAAAAATAAAAATATTTCGTCAAATACAACTTTTAAATAAAAATTATGTAATTATCTAGCAAACGCGATTGAATTTAAATTTAATTTTACTTTATAAAAGCAGCACGTAGGACAAGTTTTCGCATGCGATTAGCGCAATTCCCCTGACGAGTGCTTAAACATCATTAAAGCAAATTTCCTGAAGATAATATGAAATTTAATTACGTCGGATTTCGGGTTTAAGGTGAGAGAAATGTAAAACGGAAGGAGGAATCGAACTTTTTAAATAAACTAGATGATTGGAAGCTTTCAAAGGACCTTCTCGGGAAACTTCAATTGGCTACGAGAGAGATTACTCATAAAGACATCTGATTCATCCAACTTTGTGATTAAGCTGTTGATTTGGGAAAAATAATTTCTCATATTTATTGGCAATTTAATTTTTTTGTGGATTTTATTTCTGTCTTTCATGACTCCCGTCGAAGTTAACTTATCAATGTACTCGTCAATTTCGGAAATTAAAGATTTCCTTTAAAATACAAAAGAAACAAATTATTTACTAACATTAAATTAGGAAGTATTTGCTGAAATGTCAAGTGCAAAACACAATTTGTGTAAAAACCATTTCAAATGCCTCTCAATACCAATTTCAACTGAGATTTTAAATGTTATGACTATTAAATGATTAATGTGTACATTGAAATCACTTTCGTGGAAAAATACTATTTTCTATTTACCATGGTCTTGATTAAAACCTTTTTGTCTATACGTTTTAGGGCTTTTAATACGATATAAATATATAAATATATGATATAAAGGTACAGAAAAAATTATGACTTATATCATACCATATTCTTTATATTTTCTTTCTTCAATTTAGTTACGTAAAATACGGTTGAAACGAGTAGTCATAGTAAAATATTTTTATAAAATTTTCTTGATGTTTATTTATAATTATGACTACAATTATGAATAATAAATATTAGACACCAAAATAATCCCCACCAAATCGTTAATCTAAAAACGTTGAGAAATCAACGATGAATACCTCCATAATCCACTTTCTTCAAATTAAACCTAAATAATATTTCTTTATACACCATTTTGTAGCTATTTAAATTTAAAATAGTAAAATTTGTTTTATGCGTAGATTATACTAAATAGAATACACAAAGGAGACGCTGTTTAAAGAAGAAAATAGATTTATATTAGCTGAATTTCTTTTAGCTTTAAAGGAAATTAACTTAGGCCATTAAGTAGATGCCTCTTGAGGAACTTACTTTCTTTAAGTCTACGGTATTTAGTCTATAATTATGCATGTTATAAATATAATGAAAATCATCTACTGAGCTTTGGGATGAACTTAATCACAAGTATGTACCTAGTCTAATCCACGAAATAATCCTATTTCAGTAGTTTGTAACACAGATATGCACACCGCATATCTACCAATAAACTTTTCGATCACGCACTTCTTTCAGTCAGTTATATAAAAAAGTGAAAATCTTCAAGATTGGCTCAGTAAATTACGTTGTAAACTAATTAGTATTAAACGACACAGAAGAAAAAAAAAGAGAAAAAGGAAATGGAAAATTATTAAAGTGCATTTTCAAAATATTTTTTCACTAGATGAGCAGGTTTTTATCTTCAGTACATAATGCACGTCATCAATCGTGATTCCATATGACATATGGAGTATCATTGCAAACTAAGCACATTACTTGAAAACGTGCTATCGTTTTAATTTTAAGCGAGTAAACTTTTTATCTTGTGAACGATACAAAAATACCTATTCATTAAAAAGTATTTACAATTACGAGTACCTACGTTCATGGCTTGAAAGCTCTGGAATAACACAAGCGTTCAGACTGTAAAGATTGGCATCCCATTTTGTAGAATTATCTTAATACGATGTGCAGTCAAAAATTATCTCAATGACGCTAATTATTGGATGAACCATGTAGTATATATGAACAAACATAGGCTGTGAAATTCTTTACTTTATAAAGACTTAACAGCTTTATGAAATGATAACAAGTTTTTCTTTAGGTAATAACATATTATATTACTGATCACTCATTTGATTGTCTCGCTATATTCTATTCAGTATACATAACCAGACGAACTCACCAAGTTAAATTACTTGTTTCAGACCGAAGACATTCACATTTACAGATTTCATGATAATATCCTGCGTAATTTCTTTTATTTTATTAAATTTAAAAATTTGAATTGTGTACCCACTGTAAAATACTAATAAAGATAACCAAAATGTTTTTTGCTAAAAACTTTAGGATGATAAAAAGTACTGTAAAAGTTAAGTTTTAAGGAAAAAATTTAAAAAAATATATTATATATTAAAATAGATAAAATTAGGCACTAGGGACGTCAATCCACTGCAAATGGTAAAGGACATAAAGATTTTAATTATGATATGATGTAATTATATACAAACCTTACACTAAATTAACAAGGTGCACGTCTCCGCACGACTTGCTTATTACGAATAAACTGTTGTATTTACCAGCATGCCTATTTGTCGTAATATGTACGACGCAATAGAAAAATTAATTTCGAATCAATAATTTGTTACTAATATATGAATTCTTTTTATTTAATTCCTTATTTAACGTTTATAAATAGTTTATCATTCTGCGTACTAACGATTTTATCACACAATGATTTACTGACATAAAAAAATAATATGAAACAATAATATTAATTTTGAAATTCCCGTCTGTTTATCTGTTTGCACGTATTAAGCATCTTGTAAAACTACTTACTCGACTAAGTTGATACAACAACAAAGTTTATTAGTACTACAACAACAAAGAAATATCTAGCTACACAACGCGTGGTATTTACCCAAACGTATAGAGTACATATGTACATCAATAAATGGCGATACGTGTATTTTAAATTCCGTACTGTAATTTTCCATCGAGACACACATTGGCGAAATGGAATGGTCAGAAATGAAGTATGTAGGAAAGTAGTGCAGGTAATCTGTTACACACGGTATGGAGGGTTAGAATAAGTGATCTGTTACACGAGGATAGACGCATGAAGGCAGACGTCGTTGTTGGTCTTTTGCACATAACTTTTTTATGTTGTGTGTTTTTTATATCATCTAACTTTGTTTCCTCAATTCGTTTAAAGTTTGAATCTGTAATCAGTATTTACAATTTAATTACCTTTGTAGGTTAATATAATATAGGATATATTTTATATATATAATATAGGCTATATTTTATAGCAATCAACAAAATATATTGCAACTTGATCAATACAATGTCGATACAAGTTTTTCTCACTTATGTAAGGTTTTGTTTTACGCGTTGTAGTTACCCGTATTCTTCTTAGAGTTAGCTATATTAAGTTATATTATCTAAATGTCTGTATGCGAATGAAGCCGGTAAGAAAATAAAAGTAGCTCGTCTGTGACTAGGTGAACCTTACGCACACTCGTAACATTAGATGAATCATGCTGATCCGTTCATCAAGAAGAATGTACACTTACATATGTATATATATATATATATATATATATATATATATATATATATATATATATATATATGTATATTATAAAGTTTATCTACTTTTTTGTGTATTAAACTTATTCCTATTTTGCACTAAAATATTAAGTACTTTTATTATACCACCTAACTCTCACGTAAGTCCTCTTTTACATCTACAATTTGTGAAAACTAAAAATTGCTTCTTTCAGGCGAACGAGTCCCTGCGGTTCTATCGTGACAAGGGCTATTGCGAGAAGCATGATGTTATTCCAAATGTAAGTTACTTATAACAGTGGGTTGTCAGCATGAGGGTGTGTAATGAACTCTTAACTACTTTGCCTTTGGGTATTTGCCTATTGTCTCTTTTATGTATATGGTCCTTTAAATACCTTGCTACTCTTTTTTGTCTCGTGCTAATTTAGCAACCTGTTTATAAACTAGCTTTTCTTTTTAAAAATTCGGATTTTCTGTTTTAATATCGCATTTAGTAATTATTTATTATTCGTGTTATGCTGACTTAACAACTATTAGCTGCTTTATATTTTCCTATACGGCTTTATGCTTAAGTTCCTATTTTTGTTAAAATTCTTGCGAATAGTGAAATTTTAGCGAATTTCGGGAATTCGTGTATCCTAAAAACAATTCATGTGATGCGTATCCTACAGCTAAATGTACAAGGTTTTTTCATGCGATAGGTGCATACTTCATTAGATGTGTAATCTAGAATCTTTTGGTTATCTTTTAAACACTCATTATTTAGCCAATACTAGAATGAAACCATCCAACTCGTAAACTTAAATTAGAGTTGTATGGCGTGGTGAAATGGATTCGAGTATTGTGGAAACCACCAATTTCTTTTATAACTTCATTTTTGAACTAGATCGGTAGTTATTTTACCTATTCGTAAGTCCTAGTACTAAGAAAATTTGAATTAATGCTTTTACTATATGAATGCAGCCTGTAGAGATACCGCTTGGGCGTATTTCATGAAGTTATCCATTGTGGTGTGGAATGTTACATCATCTGAGGTATAAAATTCAATAAACTAATGGTCTAATGGTTTGATTGGTATCTCGTTTAATGATTATGGAATTTTTAGAGAGTTCCATTCATATTTAGATGTAAGGTTTGTTTGAAAATAATTTGGTACACCTTTGCAGAGTAAGAAGCATTATATTCCAATGGTAATTACTACTTAAAGGTGTACGTGTTTCCTGAATTAAACGATATATAATTTTCCTTCATGGTATCGTTTTGTATGATCGTTTTTTTCAGCACTATTTTTACACGTATTGATGATTATATTAAGTTTGTTACAAGGTAATTAAAGCTTAACTTCAAACTTTAAATCTGTACTAGAAGTCATTTACGTTTACATGAAGTGTTTGCCTTCTTGGACACGTTGTGAATTATGCATGACTAAGTTAAAATGCTATCTCTATTTATCTGTTTCTCTAATAGTTTGTCTACTTGGTTTTGGAGATCTTTATTTAAGTAAGAGATTCGTCTATAAGTTCTGTTGAATATAGGGGTATCGTTTAAGATATGAAGCTTGTGTTTAACGTCGTATATGAAAGTGAGCGATAGTTTTTTCCGAATTGAAAATGTGTCCATACCTAAGACATATCTTTTTGTTTTCCCTTTTTTCTTCGCCCGTCGTGTAATCTGTTCTTAATCTCGTCAGGTTTTATTTTAATTCGTTATCTGTGTCGGTGTGGCATGTGTGTTATTAATTTGATGTTAATTGCTAGATAGTATTTTCAATAAGTTGGCTTTTTTCCCACGTGTTAATGACCGAAGTTATCATTTTATCGTTCTTTACTTTCCGTAAACATGCGTCTTGAGTATTTGTTTTCATTATTACTATCTGCTTGCATTTGGGGTGTATTTTAATTTTTTGATATGTGTAGTCGAAGTAGATTGAAATTTTGACAGTTTTTATGTGTAACATTTTGTTTTTTATATATATTTTGCTTGATAATTTCCTTTGAATTTCTAAACCATTTAAACCTTGTTATTTAAGGTTAAAGTTAAACATGATGAATTGGTGTATAATTATGGAAATAACGACGACTGGAAGTAGAAAAACGGCTACGGTATAGTAATTTGAAATCACGTGAGTAGTTTTTATTTCAAATGGTTCCCAATCTATCAGTTTTTCAATTATGATATTATTAACTAAGTTGAGGGAAACCATTCAGCTTGATGCTTCATTCCCTATGAAAAAATTTCTAGTGAATTCTGAGAATGTTATGTAAGGCTGACGGTATGATGATTGTTAACCTTTACTACTTTTTTGGGTTTGTGTTTTGAATGTTTTGAAAATTCTATTCTGTTGTTGTATCGTTCATAATCGTATTAAAAGTTACCGTTTTGATTATACTCTTTATTTTTGACATCTAAGTTATCCTGTGTTTATTTGTATATGTATGGTACTTATAGTGTGTAAGACAATTCTTCTGAAGCCCAATTTATTCTGGGGGCCTACTGGCTGTACGCATGCATAAGTCAGAATATTTTGGAACGTAAACCATTGAGCCATTATTACAATTTTACTTTTTTATATTGAAATTATCGCTGTGAGAATTTTGGTATGTAAGTATATTGTTCCGCATATTTATTGTCGAATGATGTTCTCTTATTAGAATTATAATTAATATTAGTATGATTATTATTTTCCTCTTTGGTTTTTTATTTACGTTGCCTTAGTTTCAATCTGTCTCGCGAGCACTATCGCTTCCCTCAATGTTTCTGGTCTATTAATCCGAACATCTATTGATATCTGTGATTCTATATTGTTAACGATTTTTTCTATTGCCATCTTTTCATAGGAATAAGTATCACTATGAGCGCCTATTGAAAGAATTACATCAGAGAGACCAACGACCAATGTTACCAACGACTTTATTTTTTACAAAGCTAACTAACCTTCGCGCGTTGTACTCTACCATCGTAATAATATTTCTTATTTGTTTAATAAAATAAATAAGTCTTTTAATGTTGCTAACATAATGAGGTAATAAATCCAAGGTAACTTTTGTATCTAATTTCTTTTAAATGTGTCTACGTACCGGAACTGGGCAAAGCCATGCTACAAAATCGAGTTTGCCTGATTCTGAGAATTCACGAGATGTAATAAAAAAGCAAAAAACAAGGCGGAGCTTAATTTACATAGAGGTCAACACAATAGACCTAGAATGAAGAGAAAATTCTCGGAAAACCGAAAGTTTTATTGCTTGCCCAAGAACTCGCATTCCCTGCCGAGGAATCTGTAGATTATCCAAGATAGCTGCTCTTTAAGTTGAAGGTATCTCGCACGAAGGGTAGAAGTCTACTACGATGTCCGGGCTGCTTTGCTGCTTGATAATAGATATGGGTCACTGCATTGCGACCGTTAGGTATCGCGTTCCAGATATACTCAAAAACATGTATTGAACTAATTACTGCTTAACAATTTATTTTATTAGGAATCATAATTTATGAAATAATAATTATTATAATAAAAATTAAGGTTATTGACGTTAATTTTCCGACCAATTTTAACTCTAACATAGTAATCTCTTTTTGTCAGTTGCTCGCGTTCTGTTTTAATGGATCTCCTCTGCTGACGCTTGCGTTCTGAAAAGCTTGTCTTTATCAAATGTTTATACTGCTGTTTTATACTGCTGTTATAGATGTTTATATATGCTGTTACCTATCCGATATTGTGAGTTAACTAGCATTCTTGTAAGTTACTTTATCTGATGTTCACGTTGAATTGCTTCTTAGTGATGCGCCATTATCCATCGAATATTATGATGTAACCAGAGTTTTCGGAAATTAAGTTATTTGATATTTATGCTGAGTTCATTCTTAATATTTCACCGCTACCCATCGGATGTTATGGCTAAACTAACATTCTTATAAATTACTTTATTTGATGTTTAAGCTGATTCGCTTCTTAATAGTTTGCCGTTATCAACCGGATGTTTCGGTTTTGGTGAAGGAATGTACGAGCGTACTTGCTTTATTTACATCGTCTAACGGTATAATATATGTCGATGGTCAATGATAAATATTTTAAGAATTTATATCTTTAAAATAAATTATATTAACTATATTTAAGCCCAAATGATTGAAGCTATTTTGAATCTGCTGGGAATTTCGAAATAATATGGTATTGTTCAGTGGTAATAAATTTTCAAATTGGGCTAGATTAGACGTTACCTTTATACAAACGTTACTTCTGTTTTAAATTAAAATTTATCGAGCAGTTATAGGTTTTTCATATGAAACGAATACTTACTGAATATAGAATGCACTGATATAAAACGCTTAATAAAAAAGTAAGACATATATACAACAAGATATGGACAACTTTCTCTCCATTTTATCAGCTCTCATGAGTTTATTACATTGAAAGAAATCCATGTCGATAGTGTCAAATTCTACGGTATCTTTCTATTCGTATATATATATATATATATATATATATATATATATATATATATATACGTATTTATAATATTAAACCATCGTTGTTAATATAACTTGGTACATAATAAAAAGGGAAATTGCAAATTATTTATATCCCTTAAGATTAAAATGTGTATAAGCGTATAGTATACGACATTTGTTTGCCGTACAATGACGATGAAACTGATCGATGAGATGATTGAAATCTACAATTTTTAAAAGCTTTACCTATTAAGTGAAATACAACTATATAACTATAGCAGCATCATTAAACTTTTTTATAAATAAATTTCGCACTAGAAATTCTTAATGAACAGGATCAAAATGTAATATTATTAAGTAATATTATAGTCATTTATGCCTTAATGTAAATTAAGAATCTAACCGACATTTTAATTTTAGTAGACAAATCCGGAAGAAAGGGCCGTGTCTTCGCACCAATTTCAATTCCAAATTACATCGAGCGCTGTGTGATGCAAACATAATTTGCAGGCCTCGTCTCACTCCGACTACTCCGCTACTTAATTCGACTGAATCCGCTAACATCGGTTATTGGTAATGAAACCTGACGATAATTGATTGTCTTTCTTCACTTTACACATAATTACAACTTGTTCGTTCCAATGAACAGAGTTAATGAAATTTCTAATGAGTGATTTTACATGACTTTATGTTGTAGAGGCTAATAAATTTACAATATTTGAAATTAATAAATCATGGGCAAACAGCCCATGATTACAATTAATCAAATACTGCTAAGATGTTTTTTATAAGTGACGTATTACTTTCTTAAAATACATGTTGCAACAAAACTTCGTTTTACCCTTCAACTTCAAATCGTGAGGGATTTTAGTACCCGAATGTCAAATTACAGTCAAATTACAACCGCCAAATAATAGTTTACTTTATATAATGTGAGTTAATGGTATGAGTTTATTTTCGTTATATAAGATAAATAAATTTTAAAATAATAACTTCCGTACTTATTTATAGAATACATTATTGTCATAAAAATTTCCAGTAATTTAAATTGCTTTTAAATATCATGTATTTTCGCCTGACAAAATATTGATACGAAAAACCAGCATAAAGACATTGCTTTATCCGGAACCTTAGTTAGTGTACAAACTTAGCAACAGACCATGTGGTTTATGGATTTTGGTCTAAAGATGAGCCAGCTGCTTACGTAACACCTGTAAGTGAAGAAGTACCAATGAGCGTTTTTATATTTTCTTGCGCAGCGCAGCACCGCGACGGCAACAATAAAAGCATAGGTATATGAAAACATGAACGCGTTATGACACTAAATTGCGACATCACTAACACGATACTGCGTTCACCAGTAAGCTTTCCAGTAGCTTCCCAAAGAAAGGGCCGGTTGGTTTTTACAGTGGCGCCATCACTATAAAAACATACAATGGCATGTGTTTTTATAACATAAATTTTACTAACGTAAATGCGCGTGAGTAAGCAGGGGATACAGTTATGTCGGATAATCGCCGCGATGTCTTTCATGTCATTATAGATTAACACTCCGTTGGTCACAAAATGTTTCGGAACACGATCGAGCACATCGTCCCCGTGAGGCACTATTTGATTTAATAATCTTTTTTATATTTAAACATGTTATTTCTTGCAAAAAACAATTATTAACTATTGTTATTAAACACCCACAAGTTATAAAAAGCCCTTAGGGCAATAAAATGTTTAATAGAGTCTTAAAGAACTATATTTATATGAAAAAAATATGTAAAATGGTTAAGTGTTTTTTTTAATAGTGGTTACGGCATTTTAATGAACTTTAAATAAAAAATGCAATTTAATTAAAACTACAACATAAGTTTATTCGATGATTCGTCAGAAGATATCTGTGCCCTTTTACTTCTCTCTTCTAGCACCGAGGATATATGAACAGCATGTGAGAGACAAGTAGCAGTGTGACACTTTTTTCATCCATATTAGGTTACTTTTTGTATTCATTTCTGCTTCTGCTCTTGTGAGTTTCCAAGCTGCATGAGTCACACCTGCATCTTTTCAGATGTATCTGGGACTCATGCTCAATTCGTGGGTGGAGGCGAATATCATAATGTTTTGTTAAAAGTTTACTAGTATCCCAATTATCTTCAGATTCCATTGAAATTGGTCAAGCATAAGTTTGTTAGAGAGTTATTTTATGAAAAATCCGGTGGACGTTTTACATTCCGAGACACATTATATGAAGCGCACATTTTATTTGTAATATCTACTCCAAACTTGGTTTAATGATCCATTAATTGTGTGGTCTTCGTGCAGTGATGATAAAAAGAGAATATTTTAGTTTTTTCTTGGAATGTAGGATACCAAAATATGCCCATCACTACTAAAGCCAAAATTACTTTAGTATTGTTCTCTGTCTATGGAAATTATAAAACCTTTTGGTTGCTCTCTTTCTGGTCGTGCCAAGGTAGGATCATTTTTTTTTCAGTTTCAATTCAATCAGAAGAATCACTTGTATAAAACAGTCGTCAACCGTTATGTTTCTTCTCTTACCAAAGAATGGCTACGCCACATTGTTTGCCAAATCATTTTGTACACAAAGTAGAAAACTTTTATTCTATATTTTCTTGGTTTGAAAGGATCGCCTAAAAGGACAGTTGCCACAGAAATCAAGCAACATTCCCTCAATTGTTACGTTTTCACCAACACTAATCCTTTTGACAGTTGTGTAAAAATTTTATGAACATATCACCTATTGGGAATGACGTTATGAGACCTTCTTCTAACTCTTGTCTGCTGAGGAATCTTATGCCACTTGGTGACTCCATCTTTCCCTAAATAAAAGTTTCTATTTTCTCAATATAATCTTCACCTTTATCACTATCCTCTTGAACTATCTCTAATCCATCTTCACGTTTCTCTACAGCATCTTCCACGGCGAATTTCTACAAGTTCTTCAGAGTTAATTACATCGAACGTTTTATTTAACATTTTGAAACTTAAAACAAATACAAATGATAATACAGATGTGAAAACATCTGTCTATTATGCCATTTTTTACATTTTACCATTCACTACATGATCGGGTGCAATGTGTTTTAAAAGCCAGAACCCAAAAATAGACTAAATTTTATAAATCATTAAAAAATATTTAATAATATGAAATTATTACACTAAAATGTGATACAATTTTAAAAATAACTTAGAAAACTTACTTGTCAAAGTGTGACGTAATCGGACGTAATGAGCCTAACTGAAACGTTCTACATTTCAGTTTCCAATCGGAAATTAAAAATGAGTTTTACTGCTTGACCTTGTCACTGCCAGCGGCAATAGATAAGGAAGAGCTACTAGGCTGGAGAGGGAGAAACTACGATTGAAGGGGGCGGAACAAAATCAAATGGCTCAAGTTGTGCCTTACAGACCAGCTGCGCCCGACGGAGTGTTAAAACATTAAATGATAATTATTAGAAGTAGATTTTCTATTTGTTAATGAGTCACAAGTATACTGAGTTACAAATAACATTGCTATTTATATATATGCTATAGCATCCTACTGGATTCATAGACGTATAAAATGAATACCACCTTCTTTGTTGTAAATTTGAATATCTCTCAATTTCATCATAAACTTAATTGATCATCGATCCATAAGAAAAGAGATATGCGGAAAAAGGGTTATTACTGGACCTCTCATATTTATTACCTCGTAACACCAATATGGTGCGATTTGAAATATGTTGTTTAACAAAAAGAAAACAAAATAAAGGGCTACAGGCAAAAAATAAGGTTCTATTTTTTTTAGAATAGAACAAACATTTATACCTAAAATAATTGGAATATATTCTTAAAATTCGAAGAAATTATTTTTAAAAAAACATTTTAATAATAAATGAGTATTCTAAGAAAAATTTAGAAATATTTATCACATAAGAATAATTTATTCATCATTAATAAATTTTTTGTGTTCCAATTTCTTCAATTTTCAAGCAAAAATAATTTTTTTCCATACAATAAATATTTACATCTGACTCGAGTGATATTTGAATCTGAACTCATGCGATTTATCGCAATGTGCTCATGCAAGACTGGCGTTTGCCATGTGAAAATATTAATAGATGCATATTTTTACGTGCATAATATTTTTTGAAAAAAAAATAACTATTGTGAAGTTATAAACTGAGTTATAAACGGAAATTAAAAATAAAGTAATTTATGTTCAGATCCAGATTTATTTTTTAGTCCGTATCGGCATTTGCGTTTCGATCATGTTAATCATTGTTAATTACATTGATTAAGTAACAACAATGACTAAACACAACTAATATATGAATTATAATAATAATAGTTAATAAATTAATTTATGAATTTCTGTCGCATCTTTCTTAGTTTCCGAATAAATTAATATTAATTCTAAACGAATAGCTATTATTATAAAAGACACAAAATTAAGCTAGGAATAGGTAAAATATAACTTGTTCCTTTTAATTCACTATAGCTTAGATGGTTTAAAATTTATATTAGGAATAATATTTTATCTTCCGTTACTTTCACAAATAAAAACTTTCTCTTAAGACCCAACAAGCTTTGATAATGAGTAATAATGATTAATCTTTAAAAAAAAGATAAGAACTATCTATGAGAGTGAAAAACAGGTTAACAAAAATGCACATGCTATTTGTTTTATCTTGTACAAAACAACGATGACCTTTGATGGCCTCGTGGTATCTTCTTAGTCACCTGCAATACAGTATATATGGAACCAACCGCGTACAATAATTTTGTTGCCAATATTTTTCAATTTATTCATGCAAGTTGACTGAAATCAGTTTCCATTGAACTCCTTACTAAATGCGGTTGTTCTGACCATCATTTTTGTAAAAAGTTTGGTTAGAAGGCATACGGCCCATAATAATTTCATCATTTTGGTAAAACGTTTGGTTAGGAGGCAACATTTTTACGACACATACCTTAAAAAGAAGATGCTATGAAATAATATTACTTAATATCTCGATTATATTTTAATGGGCCTCTTCAATATATTTTCACCAAATGGGGTCCTTGAGAAAACATGTTTCATCCCCTAATTCGTATAATGTAATTCAAATTCGTAATCTTTTAAAATTTCATCATCGTGCAACTTAAACTAAAAAAAATATCATGTGAACTGAAAGATAGAGACTGATGAAAGCAAAAGACACAGGCCTTAAAGGAAAATATGCAGGGAGACTGACGAACATGACGAAATTAGAGGAATTATGTTTTTACCATTCAATTATGAAACATTTAATGAGGTCGATAATAACCATACAAAATTAAAAAATAACATTTAAACCAATACAATACATCTAAAACTGACCTTTTTCAAAACGGTTCAATAACATTAACCTCAATAGACAAACAGTTTATTTGCTACTTATATTTCAACAAAGTTGTCTTAACAGGAAAATTGATTTAGTAAACAGGATTTTAGTTATAATTAACCCTCATCAAGAACTTGACCAATATAATCTCCTTCTTTGGCGTATTTATTAACAAATTGTGTCAAATGCGCTAAGTAAGACCATTTCATTGGGGAGTATTTATCATGTGACCACGTGTATATAATTGGCTTATATTAATGGTAAATCATTTTTGGCATAAACTAGTATCGTGAAAAATTCTTCATAGACTGTTCAGTCAATTTGTTAAATGATTTCATATATTTAATACAAAAAGATGTCTTACCGTACACTTTTAATCAGTATATGCAATCGTATCTGCCTATCTTCTCACTTATGTATGAATGCATTTTATTCGTAAATCATTTTATTGTGATGGTATATAGAAAGTAATATAGCCACCAGTTTTGCAAGTGCCACGAGATTACACTGCATCAAATTTAATATTATAATATTCTAAAAATCAATTTGCTATGGATGCAAAAACTATTTGGTATTCGACACAATTATTGATTTGTTATGATTAGGAATACCAATACTCGTCTTATTTATCAGTCAATACAATTATTTTCCAAAATTAAATGGATAGTTTTGGGAAATGATAGACGCCGCAATTTTTTGCTATTATATAAAATAATAGACCCGTGACTTTTATTTTTAATCAACTTTAGTATTCGCTACAACATGCAAAATCATTAAAAATTAATACATATGACTTGCATTTACTGAATATAGTTATAATACCTAATTTGAACCTAAAAAGCGCCTTGTTATCTAATCGACAGTGTTACTCCCCTCCTTCGCTCACTTATAACTCTACGCTATAAAACTTTTGTTTGAAGTAGAATGGTAAAGCCTGTGCTGGAAGAAAGAGCATGCGTGTATATTGGTTGTTACCGCGTTTTCACTTGGAAATAACAAATGTAATAAACCAATCGTAGTTCAGCAAATTATACAGCATACGATGTAATGACTAATTTGTTAATGAGCAAGAATTCCCATTAAATTTAAAAAAATCATAAATAAGATAATAGAATGCTTCACAGAATGACAGAAATTAAAAAAAGGAAAGAGGAGGAATAGCAACTCAATTTAAAAATATTTTGTTCATATGGCTTATGCAGATGCAATAAACTATATTATTATTGAGGAAGACAGACAGTTTTTAATTTCTCAAGGACCAAAATGGCGCCCTTGTTTCATTGGCAGTGTAGACAATCTCATCTTTAAAAAAAACGTAAAAATAGTTAGGATGAGGATTGCGTTGAATGGTTTTTATAAAAATAACTAGTGACTGCAGTGATGAGTAAAACAATTAAGTGCGGAATATTGAACAATAGATTCAGCTCCGTTTAGGCGTAAGCGCGGCACAAAAGTTCTGGTCGATAAATATTTAGCCAAAAGCCGAAGGTATGCTAAATTGAATGACAAAAAGCAATTTTAATTTGACTTTGTTTATTCTATTTTAATAGCAGGACCTATTTTAATGTCAAGACAGAATATGAATCAACTTTTGTTAGTTCCTAAACTTAGTTACGGTATGGGAAATATATGCGTTTCAGCTGTACATGAAGCTATTATGTCTTGGAACTTAAGCTACTGGATAAAAATATTAGATTGTATTAAAGCAGAAGATGGAAAAAAATTGGTTTGATTAATCTGGCGTCAACACTTAACGGAAATAAAGTTAGAAGCAGTCGTATTGATTTAAGTAGATTGGATTCATTTCTTTTTAAACTTTTTAGAATTACTAAACCCAATATTAATCACATATAGTACACCAAAGTCTCTTCAGATAAAGACGCCTTTAGATTTGTTGAAGATGTAGCAGACAAAATAATATAATTCGTTGAAAAATAACTACATAAATATCAATCTCGTGATGATTACAAGGAGTTATTAAAACTGTCACTTATATTCTTAGGAGGCGTACTGAAACTGCAAAGATCGTTCTTAACTGCAGTTATTCTTCACGATGAACACGCTGGATTACGAAATTTGAAATGGGAGCACAAAGAGATTTCAATATAGTTACAATACTAATTTTATTGACAGTGAAATAGAAAAAGGATAAAATTTATTCAAGAAAATATAGTTTCAATCTCCTATAAGTTTTATAAGCCGGGCCGAAGCACAGGCTCGTCACTCAGCGCTGAGATGTGTGGACAATCGGTGGTTTCCCTACTCAGAATCGTATCCTACCCAAAATATTCGCGATATTCGTCACATTGCTGGTATGATTACAATTGGATTAACCATTTTAGGCTGAAGTAAAAAGTATTTTAACAAGGAACTTAACATCAAAGAGTCGTCGACTGTGCAATTGCGAATCCTCAAATTCTTTGGACATGTCACCCGTAACGAGGACTCCATGGAAAGGCTGGTAGTGCAAGGCAAAGTCGAAGGCAAACGATCCCGCGGATGCTCTCCGACACGGTGGACAGACCTAATAAAATCTGCGACGCACTCCAGTGTAAATGACTGCTCTCACTCCGCAAAACACCGAACTACATGGCGTCATATCGCGAGGGCGGCAGTGGCGAAGGAACCGGCCGAATCATGATCACGACCACTCTGTCAAGAGCGCACGACTAAGAAGAAGAAGAAATGTGTGGTAAAGTGTGTCCTTATTGCAAGGCTATGAATTTTGAAGAAGTGGCATTGTTCTGCATCAAAGAAATAATTAATAAACGTCTCAAAAACTCATCGATATTACGATGCTCTCTAATATCCAATAATTTTTTGGAATGGTGTATGGATATCATTTTAACGTTAAGATGATATATCCAGTCAGTGGTGAAGAAACAAATAAGAAATGCAGGGCAATGAACTCTTATTCATACCAATTAATTATTTGAGGGAATGAAGACAATTACATTTTGAAATACCGTCAATTATTTCACCAGTATGCCGTAGATATGTATACAAAAATCAAAACAAATAATTTGTATTAATATTCATTTAAATCAGACTAAGCTTCGCTCTGAAGAATACATTCAGTTACGAGATACAGTTGTAAATAACGGTAATGTAACTAATGTTGGAAAATTAACGATTTTACCATCTTCATATATCGGCAGTCCACGCCATATGCATAAACACGCACACGGTGCAATTCGACTAAAGCAGATTCTTTCACCTCCCATACATGAATGAAAACCAGCGATTGTTCATTTAACTGCACATCTATAAAATTAGCAACGCTTATATTTCACAGATACAATTATCCGACAAATGGCCCTGACTCCACCCGCTACAACATTAACAGCTTTCTTCACATTATGTCAAAATGACGAGTTTGCAAAAACATTGCTGTATATCATAATATCCACATATTATACATAGAATGCAAATAGAAATCATTTGAATAACGCAAATGAGGAGAGCAAGTCGACGGACAACCGGTTATTTTTAAAGAAAATACGATAGACATACTTGTACACCGTGCATCACAATCAAGACGAGTGCTTCTTTCTTCGCATGCTGTTAGTAAATAGGTTCAACATCTTTCAAACAACAGAGAACTGTCAACGGTGTTACTAATTCCACTTTCTGCAGTGCATATCAAGCTCTAAAGTTATCGGAGAACGTCCGTCGCAGGGATGTATGCATTAATGATGCATGAAACAAGTCACATCCAAATCAAATTCATACATTATTTGCAATAATATTGATTTCCTGCTGTCCTTCATTTCCAACACAGTTATAGAAGAAATATAAATCACTTAAGACTGAAGATATTCTCCGTCAAATTCGCGAGGATAACTCAAATGTGAATATGGATATGAACGGGATTAGAGATCTTCTTCTTAGATGCATCAGGAGAAACTGGTAAAACGTTCCTAATTAGGTTGATTTTAGCAACGGTTGAGGCAAACATTACCTGTAATCCCTCGATCGACACCAGCTGACGAAATGCTTGCCTGAAATACTCTACTTTGTGGCACAAAGACGTAGAAATTAACTACGAATATCCGTGTCCCACTGGAGATCCATTAACTGAGATATTCTCACATCAGTTATTAGAAATTGGAAACCGAAAGGTACCAGTTGATCCGACCTCAGGACGAATTTCATTGCCTTATAACTTCTGTAATTTAGTGGCATCAAAAGAATAATTTATTGAAAAAGTATTTCCCAATATTCAAATCAAATTATCAGAATCACGATTGGCTGAGTGAACGAGCTATTCTTGCCGCCAAGAACATTGACGTCTACGAAATTAAAAACACTATTCAGTCTAACATTCAAAGCGAGGCTACCACAGATAAGTCAATCAATACTGCTATGGAAACAGATCAAGCGGTTCATTATCCAACAGAATTTTTAATTCCTTCGATTTGCCGGGAATTCCACCGCATGTATTTCAATTGAAAATAGGCGTGCCAATAATTATGTTGCGAAATATCAACCAGCCAAAGCTTTGCAACGGTACGGGCTTGCAGTAAAAAATTAACGAGCAAAGTCATATAAGCGACAATCTTGATAGGACCTTTTAAAGGTAATGATATTCCCCGAATTCTTATGATTCCAACTGATATGCCCTTTCAATTTAAGAGATTGCAAGTACCAATTAGATTGGCGTTTGCAATTACTATCAACAAGGCTCAAGGGCAATTTTTAAAATTATGTGAATTAGATCTGCAGACAGATTGTTTCGCATATGGACCATTATATGTTGCACGTTCTAGGGTCGGCAAAGCAAACAATCTCTATATCTGCACCAACGATGATAAAACTAAAAACATTATATACCCACAAGTATTTTTAAATTAAACATATTAGAAAATTATGTTTCGTCTCTTTTTTTCCTTACCATTTAGCCACAGCAACGCGTGGCACGGTAAACCTAGTCTTTATTATAAAAAGTTTTACTAAGCACTGTAACATTATAATAGACAACAGTTGATTGAAATAACTAATCAAATCTACTATGTAAGTATGTGAATGCATTACTAAAATGATTCATTTGTATTAAAACAAATTGAATCAGTATTGACAAATGTATGATGTAGAACAAATAGAATAAGCTGTAGATTTCTATAAAACTTCAATTCAATGGAAATGCAAAGTTATTTGGTGGTAGAGACCCTCTATCAAACGTCATCCCCTTGGTCTCTTAAACTCAATTGCAAAATATTTTCACTATCGATCACTTAATCAAGTTATTTGTTAATTATAATTTTAAGTGGGCTATAACTCATATGTTACTTATGAAATAATAACGTTTTTACAAATAAATTTACTTACCACAATTTCTCTTCCACTAGGGCAGAGTAAAATATTTGATCAATAGTTTCAAATAAACAAATGATTTTTTGTGTCCATAATAACCTGAATAATAAATATTAACTTGGTCATCAAAAATCTCAGTTTCTTATTGAATCAAAAAAAGAGAAATAATAACGTTAGAAGTTTTTTGAAGACAACAAATAATAACAAAAAATAAATTTTATTTTATTTTTATACATGCATGAGAAAAGAAATTAATAAATTTTCCTTTCTACAACGAATGACAATATAAATTTTGGACGGCAGTTCATCCAGTAGCTTTTCACTTTTTGTTTTACAAGAATTATAATATAGCAAATTTCTATTTTCGTAATTTTGATCACAAAAACTAATAATTGTGTTCCTTGTTTTATATTCTTTATTTCCACTTAGAGTAGAAAACTATTGATCAATAATGGTCAGTCTTATATTTGCTGTCAAGGAGAATTTATTTAGAAAATGATTTCATTAGCGAGCACATCGACTGCAATTTTTCCGGAAAAACAGTAGTAGTTATGTTCCTCAATTATGCTGTATCAAGAGGTTTCCCATCTACTCACAACATATATACCCCCATCAAAAGCATACACGTGTATCTTTGAAGAACACTCATTAATATATGGCGTCATCGGAGTTTGCTAAAAAGAAATTCTTTGCAAAACGTGAAACTGTTAATGTTAATGTGTGAATTAAAACATCTTAATTCCAAATTTACAAAGTTCATAATTCAATATTTTAGTCTGCTTTTAATAAAGGTTCGATTAGGTGTTTACAACAACGTTATGTTACATAAATAGATACATTATAATCTTATAAAACAAACAGAAATCTAGCTTTGGGTCACACTCCCAAGTGAACTATAGAGGAAAAAAAAGAATTAAAGAAATCTTGTAGATAAAAAAGATACTTATATTGAAGACAAGGCAATTACTTACCCTTTCAAGGCCACTCTTAGAACTATATCCACATGATAAAATGCCATTAGGTCTTAATAACAATACACGATGTAATTTCTTGTAAGTAATTTTACAATTTTATCCTTATTTGTTTAAAGTTATTAACAAAAAAATCATTATTATTACTTAAATATTTTTAATTACATATATTGTTACCATATTTACAAAAGTGGACTTAAATAGACTTATTATATGTATAGACAAAAAAATTATCGCGTTCTAAACTACCCAAAACGGCCTAATAATTTCAAAATGTTTATCAATATGCGACACAAGCAGTTTATTTCTATTTACTTACGGCTGGTTAACCAAATTTGTTAGAGCTGAACATAGATTTGATATAAAGAATTTTCACCAATATTTACCTTATCGAAATATTTACAGCTACATTTAACATAGCGCCACATCTTATTGAGTGGCAAGTTGAGTCACGTAAGCTACACACCCACAAACTTTCTTTTATATTCTCATTTTCACTGCTTTATATATTTTCATTCCTCCGCCCACATAGAAATAAGATTTTTATTTAGACCTAAAAGAACATCTATTTAGATGTTCTTTGAGGGGGAGTGGAACACAATTTGTATATGTCATTTGAGATGAAGTGCTCTTCTACCAAAAGTGAAATTGATTACTGAGCAAATGGTGAGAAACGAAATATTATACTAATACGATGCCAATATGATGCCAATTGGGGATGACTGTCAAATGTTAGAACAAAAATTTGTCCAAAAATAAAGTTTAAAAATGTTTACTGAAATTATGTGTTTCCTTAACCTAGTTTTATCCGAAAAACAAGTTATAACCTGTTGTTAAGTTTATGAAATATTAACTTTGTGGAAAGTTTAAAGAACATCGTGAGGTACTTTTCTGGGGTAATTGATTTTTATCAAGTATCCAACTACTTGTCACAGAAAAAACTCGAAAGTGGAACAACATATCCGAAGATTTTAACGATATCAAATTTGATCCAAATACTGGACATGTATTTTTTATTTTTGTTTTGTTATGCCCTATTAATGCTTTAGAATTATTTTCCATTAAGATTTCGACTTCTTTTTTTCTTACAAATACAGTTATTTACTCCCATATGTATTACATATATATAGTAAAAAGATTTAAAAAATATTTCACCTTATAGGGTTCAGCAGCTATTACGTGTGGTTACGGTATTGGTTTACATCAAGTACGTGCATAACTTGGCAAAGTCCGATAAGTTAAATACGCGACTGCAGTTAAAGTATGAGATTTATTAATGACATAGTTAAAGTATGAGATTTATTAATGATTACTATAGTAGTATAAGTGACGAGGACAGACAAACATTAAATGGAAATCGTTTTAATTTCCTTATACTAGCGTTGGGGCAAATAGTCAGGAGGAAATGCAGCTATGTATTTAAAACAATACAATTATGATCTTATGATTATCTATCTCCAAACAAGTTATTTCGGTCCATGAATATTTCTTCACTATTGTCGCCGCCAAACACATGAATGCGACGTCAATTCACGTATCCTTACCTCCCATCGTCCTTTCTATTTTTTCTCCTATATCCTGTTCCTTTCCTTTATTTCCTTCAATCTGCTCTTTTACATATAAAAGAATAAACTCGCCCAAACTACTGGGTCTAGAAATTTAAGATTTTGCATATAGGGCCTCATTATAATGCATATAGGTCCTCATTATAATCTACTAAGAAAAAAATTTGCCTAATTCGTCCCTAAGAGGGGTGAAGAGAAATAGGTTCAAAAAAAGGCTATCTTGAGATACTTGCAGTAGGAACCCTAATTCTGGTTTTTGGATGGTTCATTTAGGAGATATCTGAATGTTTTTCAAACCTACGTTAGGAGGGGGGTTGCAATGAAGGCAGCTCTAAGTCTATTTTTTTTTCATTTTAGAAATTGCTTAAATTCAGTAACTAAAGACTTTTTAGAGATTTTGGAGACTGAACTTAGAAAAAGAATGTGGATAATTTTCGTATGAGAATATGTTTCCCAAATATTATATATAAATCTTTCACTTTATTCAAATGTACTATAAATAAATAATACTACTCTAAGACAATAAATGTTACTGAGGTAACGATGTATTGTTTTGTTCGCTTGCTAACAACTGCCGCGCCGCCACCGCCGCCACTCGCCACACATCGCGAGTATATATACATGTTCCTTAATTAGTTTCCTTTAAATATATCCACTTTAACTAACTGTTTTCATGTCTTCATCTAATAGTGTGTACAGTAATTTGTGGTTTATGAACACATGAGTTTCATTCACAATTACCTTGCTTTTTAGAATTAATAGTTTTTTTTATTCCATTATCTCTTATTAAAATAATGGATTTTGAGGTGATAATTATTAAGAAGCAAATGGAATGGTGCAACAAATCGTTGTACTTATTATTGGGGATGGAGCTTGTCTACTCCTTCTTTTTATACGTACGGAATATAAGAAATAAAAGTGGACGTACGAAGACAAATTGTCAATTTTATAATAAATAAGTGGGACGAATTTTCATTTATTTCCAACAATAGCAGAAGTGACAATTACAGCGGATCAGACAAGTACTATGCTGATATTATTTAGCCTTCAACATAGGGCGGATTATGTGAACTAATAGCAGCAGGAATAATATATCTTTTTTTTCTTCTTTCTCTTTAGAAGTTCATCCTAACGGTGAGTCGTATATAAAAGTAAGTATTCAAAATTATCCAATAAAGTGCCTTAGTTTCTCATAGGATCTATCAATTGGATATTTTGAAGTCTACGATTTTGAGTCTAACAAAGAACAATTTTCTCAAGCAGCAATCGATTACACACAAGAACAGAATTCTTTAAAGGCTAAGAAAATAGCCATCCGACATGATGAAGTACCCAATTTTTACTTTTAGTCTCGATTGATTCGATTTCAACATCTTTTACTGGCTCTCCTCCTAAAGAGTATAATATTCAACAACCTATTTTATACTATACAAATCCAGTATCTCAGAAAATAAACAAGAACCGTCGTATTACATACACTGAAAAAACAAAGAAAAACCAACTCAGACAGGTTAAAAAAATATTCACTAAACAACCATACGTTGGTGATGATAGGTCAGAAATTTAAACACTGGGAGATTATTCACAATTAAATGAAACTACGTGATGTAGTATTATTTCTACTTTCTTTAATTTCTTTACCACGATCTAGGTTTCGTTGTATTACATCTTCAGGTGGGATATTATTTTTGCTAAATATCATATCCCACTTGAAGATGTTGTAATACAACGAAACACAACGATAAGATAATTACAATTATATATTACAATTATATAATTACAATATAATAATAATTGTAATACAACGATAAGACAATTATCTTTGATATAAGATATTATCTTTGCCAATATCCCACCTGAAGATGTTGTAATACAACGAAACCTAGGTCGTGGTAAAGAAATTAAAGAAAGTAGAAATAATACTACATCACGTAGTTTCATTTAATTGTGAATAATGAATTTCTACAAAATTAACGCCAAATATATTCAATACTGGGAGATTATATTAGAAAGCCAAAGTATTTTTTACATTGAATAAGCGAAATTCATCGATCTTATGATACTTCTTACGATACGATCCCAGAACCAATTTGCCCTCGAAAAAGACAGTTTCTGTAGCAAGCTTATATTCTTATGATTAAGGAAGGGTAAGAAAACCCCGTGGTATACTTTTGTATGCTTTTCATTTAGTGGATGAAAATGCGAGAACAGAGAAAGAAAGATTCAATGTTATTATGTACAACCAAAAACGAAGTCACGTGGCGAAATCCCGTGCATATTTACCTTAAGAACACTGTTAGAGCCGACCAAAGGCATTCTTAAGATGACCATTATTATCTACAATTAAATAAATATAATAATTTATGCTAAAACTTTTGAAAATAGTAAAGTCTAATATTACAAATGGGCATTGTGGAAGCTTCAATTGAGTTATAACTCGCCATGTATGAAAAATAACACGTGCAGTAAAAGATGTCCCTGGCCTCTAAACACATACCGGATGACAGTTGATGACGACTATCCATTGTAAAGAAGACATTTTCTAGACAAAGGCGCTTTTAAAATAAACGTAAATGGAGTAATGTTTAAACAACCGCTGGTTGGTATATTATAATCCTGTCCTTTTAGAAACATTTGATGTGCATATCAATGATGAATATCATTGGTATACGCATGAAATATTCCTAAAAGAGCAGGAAATCAATGAAACATATTTGCAAATATGCAAATAAGTCAGGCTTGTTAGGCTACGTTTATGTTAGAAAATGAAAAAAATGAAGTAAAAATATAACGAAGTGGGAGGTATATAAATAAACTTGAATTTTCCAAAACTCTGCTGTATCATGAAGTACCAATATTATGTTTGAGACGATTGTCGATTCGAAAGAAAAAATAGGAATGGAAAATCCATTTCTCTTTTTTTTTCTTGATGAATGGCCAAGTATCAAAAAAGAATGTGCTCTTAGCAGACTATACACTATGCATGCAAATAATAGGGAATGCTATTATCTTAGCATGCATCTATGTAAAGTTTGGATTCCAAAATAATTTCAACATTACATCCTAGCTTTCAATCCACATGCAAAACAAAATTGCTTGAAGATCATTAACACTGGCAACCGGCTTTAGAAAAGGTCGCAATATGTCAATCACCATTTAGAATACGATGGCTCACAATTAAATGAAACTACGTGATGTAGTATTATTTCTACTTTCTTTAAGTTCTTTACCACGACCTAGATTTCGTTGTATTATAACATCTTCAGGTGCGCTATTAGCAAAGTATTACAACATCTTCAGGTGCTATTAGCAAAGATTGGTGCGCTATTAGCAAAGTATTACAACATCTTGAGCATCTTTGCTAATAGCGCACCTGAAGATGTTGTAATACAACGAAACTTAGGTCGTAGGAAAGAACTTAAAGAAAGTAGAAATAATACTACATTACGTAGTTTCATTTAATTGTGAATAATGCATTTCTACAAAATTAACGCCAAATATATTCAATATTCAATACGATGGCTTTTTAAAATTATGTTGATGTTCTGTCATGTGTCAGATCAACTAAACCTGTCGTATAAATTGAGAGGGTACCTTTCCGAAGATTTTAAGTCTTAGATTGAAAGAAAAGTAGAAAGCAACTTAAAGTTGTTCAATGAATACGTATCGGAAAAGCAACTTTAACTTTAGGGTGACGTGTTCTAAAATAGTATGGTTTGCAGTAACACACCAAGCAATAAGTTTTCGAAATTAGAGAATATATTAGGGAAACTAACTACGATACTTTAGCCTTAGAGATGCTGGCAAGTAACAACGGTAAGCAAAGTCTCTTAATTTTCAGACATTCTCATCAAATTAAATAATAATGCTATCCAGAAACAGGTGACAAAGAGGAAATCGCGAGCAAATTGTGTACTACAGTAATTATAGTTCACAATATTGGTGGTGTGAAAGTCATTTTTACTCCAAAAAAATTTCTTCTTGAAAATACTGAAATAGATATTTTTCTATTTCTATCGGAGAGTCTAAATAAACGTTTTTAAGTTTCCTAATTATTTCAAAACTTAATTACTTCAAAATTCCCTATTATCTGCTACTCCCACTTTCACACCTTTTGGGGAAGAATTTCCAAAAATCATAGCACCTAGAAGCAAACTAATGTAAGTGCCAATTTTCAAGATTATCTTATAGAAAATTGTGTGATGTGTCAGTGACTGGTATTCGGTTTTTACATATATTGTTATATCTAATCAATCCTCACTTCGGCATTGCAAATTATAATTATTACAAATTGATCATAAAAAATTACGGAGGGAGCAAAATTTCTCAAAGTATCCATCGAATTCATGGAAGTAACTAGTAACATATTTTAATGCATTAAATCAAACATGATCACACGAATTATCACACCACTTTCTAGACTGCTCAGAAATTACCAACTGATATTAACTCTAAGAATTTTGTTAGTTGAACACGTGCCAATAAAACAAAATATATGCAAATATATTTAGTATTTCTACTTATTTTTAATATTTTACAAAATAGATCGTTTTCCATATAGTAAATAAACCATAAATATGAAACGAATTGTGAAAAGTATAAAAGAAAAGGCAATTCAGATATATTGTTCTAGTTAGGTAACACATAAAATATCAGAAAATGGGATCGCAGTACAAATAATTTGATGGTGAGGAAGAACAAGTGAGTTCAAGCAGAGAATAAACATAATAAAAGCCGATGGCGTGTATTAACAGGAATGAAATAAAATATATTTTTAGAAGACATAATTCTTCTAGTCGAAATCACATTGGCGAAGAAAGTTAAAATAACATATTAACAGAAGACATATGTGAGATTTCTAACTACTGTTAACTAACTACTATTTTCTAACTAATTTCTAACTCACTGAAATAAGAGCCACCAGAAAAAGAGTAACAAATAACTAATAAAATTTATAAAGTTTTACAAATTGGTACATTAAAACTTCTACATACAAGTAGATAGTTAAAAAATAAATAGCCAATGAAAATCAACACATTTTTAGCGTGTACTATCATATATCAAAATTAAAGATATGCTTTACTTGTTTAATTATTTAATGCCAATTATAAAGCGAATAGAGATACTGATAAAATAAATTGCTGCTGTCCAATGTCATAAATATGAAATTCAAACACGCTACCAAATACAAAATTCGTCCGGCAAGATAAAATTTGTAGCTTTCAATAACTAACTACTCGATATATCGAGTACTCGGACGACACCCATATCTTTTATTCAAATATTATTATAAGAGTTATTTTAACGTATTATGTCAAAACATTTAGCTAAAAATTTTATCAGTGAGAAATTTAGACTTTTGTAATTTATTTATACCACTGCCGTTGATTGGCATCGAAATCCTACGTTTTTTAACTAATTTAAAAAAAAAGAGGAGGTTCTTTATTCAATGCATTTGTATTTTTTGCTGTAATTGTTAAGACGCGTTCACCAATTTTGTTAATCCTTTTTGCTTGAAAGAAAATTGTTTCAAATATACCCCATGGAAATATGTTTTGGACCTGATAATGGACTCGAGATATATCCTGAAAAGAGCTAAGAAGCTCTTCAATGAACTAGAGTGCAAGAAAATTGATGCAGTGAGTATTTTGTCTAACGTATATTTACAAATTCTTTAATAACAGGTAGGATTTGATGATGACGAAGGGTCACTTAACTTGTTGGTAAAGAGTAGATTCATTAACGTTGGGTTCGTGTGAATTTTTTGACGAGTTCTGACTGCCAATTGTGACCAAAGTCGCAGTCAGAGTTTAATGATAAACCGGAAAGATGATGACAGAAACTCCTCAGAAGTGAGGAGTAAACTCGTTGCATTTGAACTCATTTGGCGCATTTTTTTGTCAAAAAATAAATAAGTAGATATATATGGGCAAGTATAAAAAAAAGCATGAAGCAAATGAAATATTAGTAGATTGACAAAAAATTATACACAAAACTTAGGCAAAAAAATATATAGACAGAAAAACTAAACTTACTTAAAAAAAAGAAAAAATGCAATCGTTTTAAAAACAACTTTTTAAGTAATAAATAATACGATAATAGTTTTGAAACCTATATGGTACGAATTCCATTCGTGTTTGACAAATTTTTTTCCAGTAAAACATCGTTTCGAAATATGAACAAATTTGCAAAATATTGCTACCACATAAACACGGTAATGCCCTTTGGATATTTGCACCTGTACCGAACGCGATTAATCTCGAAAGTTTTAATGAACTTAAGACTTATTATAGAGAGTCATTGAATTTAAGCAACGAACTACTGTGGTTGAAGCATGCAAATAAGCGTAAAAAATATTAACGATATACTGATTTTATATTATGTAGATTTAAAGAAAACTTTAAATAGTAAGTATTTGTATAAAATACAATTGTGTACATAAAATTACGATACCATGAGCAATAAAATATTGAAGTCAAAAAATGTAACAATAATTTTAAAAATTTAAACTATTACTCACATGAGTGACAAGTATGCTGCGTAGTGTTGTGAATGGATGAGAATGCATACATAACAAGGAAGACGCGGCAACAACAAAATACGCAAGGAGACCTTCGAGCACTGACAGGCCGTTGGGACACTCAACTATGACGCTCCGCCAGTTCATTTCTTTGTAAAAACAAAATGCTGTTATATAACACGTGTTCGATATTGGGGAAATATCGTTTGCAATAAGAGATCCTATGTTGATATTTATGAACTAAAGTGCTTCAACTCTTCCCCATATGCAGCTAAAGTTAAAAGTTTCACCTAGCCACAGCATTAACTGACGCAAAAAATCTATGTGCGAGATAGTGCACCGTCAAGTTTTCATAAACCGCAAATACTACCCTGCACGTTTTAATTATCTATTAATAATAATAATAACTATTATCGCTGTTAGGTGGTGACGAAGCGCTATTATTTACAGCTCCTGTAAATCACACCTCGGGCCTAATTCTATAAAAAAATACACGATCTTGTAAATTACATCTCGGGCCTAATTCTATGAAGAAAATACAGCGTTAGTTACCAAACCTTCCCAGATTTATATTTTCAGATGAAATTATCCGCAATATTTATATTTGCTAATGGAATATTTGGTAACATTGGTATACTGCCAGATAATTAAAATTTTCGGCTACTTCCAATAAATTCACAAAATTTAAATCACGCAATTGGTAAATCATTTCCAGCCGATTTACAAATTTTAATTACAATGTCTAGAGTCGAATTGAAAAGAAAAAAATGATGAATCATTCAAACATAAGTTTAAGTAAGTTTCCAAATTAAGTTGATATATGATTTTACATTACAATAGAATTATGTTTTGTATTTACAATCATTTAAAATCCTTATTAGAACGTGGGAGTACATAGAATAAATAAAAAAAAAATTGACTGCTCTTACATAAGCTCCTGTATTAAAGTCAACATAACACATGATACTGAGACAGAAAATTTACCAATGCAGTCTATCGACATATATATATATATATATATATATATATATATATATATATATATATATATAAATTTTGATAATTTAAAAGTTGAAACTATTAAGATGGTTGCTAATTATTTTAAAATGTCTTTAGAAACGATTTCAATAATACCGAATTGACCAATTTGAAAAAAAATAATACAACGCAGTAAATATGTTATATGGCGTAGTATAAGTCAACATAGTATTAGACCTTGAACCTTAGTACTACATAAAATTCTCATAAATACAGAACATAAATAATGAACACATCTCTAGTCGACAACAATCACTTCTAAACAAAATTAAAATAATATGTCATGTGATAATGATAGATAAAACTAAAAGAATGTACTGGACATTTTAGCAAAAAATGATTCGTTTACTCTTTCATCAATTGATATGTCGTTAACGCAAGACCGATGTCGTCGTGTTCAAAATGTAGATGATAAAAAATCTATTAGAACAGTAAATAAATAACTATGTATAAAACGAATTTTATCCCTCTGTGAACCTTATTTCCGTCAAATAAACATAAAAATACCAGAAATCTAAAGAAAACAAAAATAGAAAACATTATATTCAAAGGAAGTCGTTACCGAGGTCAGGAGTTACAGAATATTCGGCCGGCCATGAAATTTATACAACTAATTACTCGGCAATGAAATTGTGACATGTTTGTCAAAATATCTACGAGGGTTAATTTTACATGACTATTGTTTTATGTCTGCATTTGCATGACATATTAGCGATAAAAAATTTAATATTTCGTTTGTTTCATTTTATACTCAAGCCGCGTTTAACAATCATTTTAATGTAAGAAAAAAGGTGTAACATTGTTTATAATTTTATTCCGTGTGGTATTATTTTTTAACTTTATACACTGTGTAAGATGTGTTATCTTCAGTCGATAACGATAAATATTTCACTTATAAATTAAATTAAAATAATATATCATGTACCAATAATTATAAATAAAACTGAGAACCCAATACACTTTAGCAAAAATGAATTGTTTACTATTTGCTTTTGTTTAATTGAAAGGAAACTTGCATTTAAAATACTTTTGGGTAGTAACAAAGAATACTTATTTTTTAATTCACAAAAATAACTTAATAAAATATTCTCCATACGAATCGCGTTTTGGAAATGAATTATTTATGATATGTTTTCGATATATTTCCTGTTGTTTTGCCACTAATTACTAAACGTATAAATACAAATACTAATTGATAAATATAACAAATTTAATAATAAAATCATTATTGTTTTCTTTTGTAAAAAAAAAATATTGGTTATATTAGTCTTAAAGTAAGAAGTGAAGAAGACGTGTAAATTGTGGTCAACAGTGAAAGTAATTTTTAAATTAATTTTTTTGTCAAATAATTGTGGGCATAGCTTTTATTTTTTTAACTTTTTTTAACTAACTTTAAAAGGAAAAACAACAAAGACGATAGATAGAAGAAAGAGTAGAGGAAGAAAGCAAAGTAGTTGAGTTTTCATAAGAAAAAGAAGCTGTGAAAGACTGTATCGAAAGCAACTATGATCGTCAAACCGAAATCAATCAGGAATCTTATATTGAAGCAGAAATAGTGCTAGGACTAAGAAAAAACAAGAACACTTCAAAATTCTTCATAAACACTTCCTTTTGTCAAGTAGTAATAAAATCTGCTGAATACAGAAGTGAGAATAAAATCTGCTGAATACAGAAGTGGGCTCAAGTAAAATTTTGCATATCTGAGGCATGAAACATATGGCACGACATGTAAATTTGCTTTATCTGAATCAAATGGTTACATAGCAAAAATTAAAGTAAATTAAGCGAAAAAGAAGACTAGGATGTAACAATTGTAAAGTTTGATTCTAGTACGCCTCCTTAAAGGTTACTCATTACAAGCCCAAAATATGAATTTACTAGTGCAATACAAATCTATTAAATAAAAATTTTAATGTCGCTAATGAAAAATATTACAAGAGAAAATGTAAACATTATAGTTTTACGATATTCTTAAGTCTCCTTAATATATTTACCATAAAAATAATGGAAGTTTTAAACAACGGGGTGTAATTTATGATCAAAACTTTGGTACCTGAAATGATATTATTTGTTTTTAGCGCAATAGTTACAGTTCAGTATCTGATTTGCAGCATAAAAGAACTATTCATTATTCAAAATTATTTTTCTGTAATAATCACTGCATAACGTTTCTTAAGGACAAATATTAATGTGATATTAGGTACACAAACTTTATAAAAATATTGAATTATCCATTAGTTTCACTCATTTCGACAATTATCAGTTATAACAGATATAAAGACCATAGATAGATGCACGAACATTAAAGTATTGGAGGAATGGTGCCTTTTTTGCATGTTATACACAAATATATGAAATGAGACTATAAGATCGCCACATAAAATACTTTGTTAGCCAGTGCGTGTTTGTCTTGTTTTTTGGGATTTTTTCAATTGGCCTGGACTTAATTATTTATTTCAGTAGACAGCAATTTTTATTTTCTTTTACTTAAATTGGATAAAATTAAAAAAAATGTAAAGAAAAATGTGCCTTTTTCCCAAAAATTTAGTTGGAATATTTCTCAAACTTTATTCGTAGAATTTATAAAGAACGAAGCATTCGATCTTTTGTTCAATTAATAACTGAGTTTGTTTATTCCCAACAATCAAAACATGGAAATTTCTAGTAGTCTTCGTTTACCCGACATAAGCACAACGATGGGTGAAATCTTCAACACGTGAATCATAGTCTCAGCATAAGTTACAAAAATTTAACCAAGAATATTTTGTCCTTTCCCATAATCCTCATCTAGGGCGACCTAATTTTGAATACATTTAATTTAAAAAAAATACAAAATGTTGTTGAAACAGATCCGAACTTAAATTTATACCATCTGATATAGCTACTCTAATGTTCTCATACTGCAATAGGAATATAATTTCATACTCTTAAAAAGAAGTAGAAATATTCTATTTGGCTGTAACATGCATTAACACTGATGAACTGAGATAGCGGGTTGGTTGGGATTAGTTATTTCAGTAGATATTTCAGTCCACGTTACGAATCATAATTAAGGCTACAGAAAAATCGATGGAAAACAATTGATAGAGGATTATTTCCGAATACAAACTATGATGGAAAATGTTTAGGCAACACTGATGGGAGACAATTTGATTGGCTATTGCATTACATTCATAAGTAAACTATACACCCAAGCTCATATGAAAATGGTCAAATTCCAATACCTTGAAATATTTCATATAAATGTGAAATATTAATACGATTAGCAGTCTGCGTGAATCTCTAAAAAACAAAGAAACGTTCAAAACTTTATTATATGTTTATCACATATTACATTAGAATTTGTATCATATTTTACCGTACGAGGATAGCCAGTGTTTATGAGATTAAATTCCAATTCAAGTTATACATAAAATATTGTAACGAGCATACTTACATAGAAAAGATACTTACCTACGAAAGGTATTTTTTGTACCCTAAGGTCACTATTTTCCTCAAAATTATTAGTTTTATCTAAAATACTATTACAATATTAATATTATCCAATGATTATCCATTAATTAAATATGTAATGAAGTTTAACTTCCTTTTTAAGGTCCAATATTTCGGTTATAAAAGATGTAATAATAATAATTTTATTTTTTTGTTTTCAAATAAATTTAATTAATTTCTATTTTATTTATTTAATTTTCCATGTCAAGTCGAACATAATTCGTTAAGTTGAACACCATCGAATAAATATTTAAACATGAAATTGAGGTTTAATATTTAATTTTTGTAACATACTGAGTTTTAAAATATTTTCCCATGCATCCCCCGCCCTCTAATTTATCAATCATGTGTTCTATATTTCATGTAATTAAATATTTCCGTGTAAATTATTTAGTATAATTACGATTTAGGGGGACATAAAAAACTAAGAAACCTTATAGATGTTTTGATGGTCACTTGGCCGTTTTTTTATTTCCTCACGTAATGAACACTCAATTTCTGACAAAGAATTTCATTTCGACATAATCGAATCTGCGAAAGCTGACAAGAATTGTATTGTCTATTTCAAGACTTCTAGCAATAGGACCAATCACAACCTTTATTATTATCTGAATCCCTGGAATAAAACAAACTTCAAGTCGGTCTTAAACACAATCTTTTCAGTTATAGAAAAATAATTTATGTAGAAAAACATTACAATGTATAAACTAGCAGTCATGGTGATGTAAATATGGATTTAGTAATTTTCAAAGTAAAAAGATGGCGAAGGCGTATTATTTTTTATTCATTTAATCTCCTGGTATATACAAACCAATATATATATATATATATATATATATATATATATATATATATATATATATATATATATATAATTGTTTAAAATATAAATGCTTATAACGTCAATCCTATCGATGCATTTCGTCACGTTCAATAATAGTAACTGGATACTGTAAGTTCAACCGAATGAGTAGACAACTTATTGCTATTGATAGTGGCGTGATTGTTGATTATATACCATATCACATAGATGAAACAATTTTGAAAATATGTAACTGCAAGGTAAAAGTATTCTTTATATTATACGTTAATTTATCCGCATGATGTACTTATTAACGAGTGTACATCAGGTATAAACTTTTTTCCGTTTGATGGTTAGAGCAAGTAGCGTGGCTCACCTTGGTATGTATTGATATAAGGATGCTGGAAGAAGCGAAGTCCTACCTCTTTAGAGTCACCAGAGCCGATTTACCGTCAGTAGCATCATGTCTAAACAAAAAGTGCATACGTCCGTTGAATAACGTATCTTAATTGAATTGTTCTCGCGATAGGGTGAAAAATTTGGCGAAATTTTGCGTCAGTAATTACGTTACTCGGGAACAAACATTTTTCAGGACTTGAGTCTACGATTAGGGAAAAAATCGTAATTAGCTAAAATCAGTGGATAACGAAACGCATGAATGTCGACCCCGGATAGGTATTAGTAAAGCAAACATACTTGCGATTCACGAGCTAATTGAAGATCATCGGTGCCTTAAAGGCAGTTACTATAAAGGTATATATAAGAATATCGTCTCAATCAATAAGTTTTTATAACTTGGCTTACCAAAAATTGTCGACAAATTAGGTCCCTCTCCTTTGATTTTTATGACGTCCTTAGTCTTGTCTTATTATATTATCATTATACCTATAGAATTTAAATTCGATTACGGCTCGTGAGGTATTTGGTGTTGAATAAATATGTGGTTTAGTTTCAGGTCCTATAATAACAGTCTGCGCGTAAAACGGCTATGACAAACAGATGGGCAGACAGACGGATATGGAAAAAATGTAAAAAAACTAACATGAAATGACATAAAGTGAAATTATTGAATACTAGCTGTTCCTACGACTTTATTCTCGTATAATAAGGAAAACAATTTTTTTTGTTTTTGGTTATATACTATTACCATCTCAACTATTACGCACAAATTAACATACAAACAAAACTTTTAAAAAGTTTTTCTGGCTTCTATTATCATTTTATACGCAAAATCAATAACATTGTTTTTAATTTCAATGTACAGAATTCACTCTGTCACAATTTTATTACATTTATAGTTTTTTTTCTTCGTTTTAACCTAAAAGTATTTAACTGATTCAATATAAATACTCCAATTCTAAAACTACATTCAAATTCAATAAGATAAACTGGCGCATACGAGAACTCTCAACAGTCACAACTGGACACACTAATGAAATTCACTGCTTTTTGTAATTAGTACACATGAATATATTGTATTATATACTACTAGCGCAGTACGTGTTAAGGATTTGAGAGAATTGTAGATATATTCAGTCCGAGTACTCAACAAATACTTTCACTTTATTTAGTTGTCGTGGAAATTTTTTTACAGAGAACTTTTGTTCAGTCGTGCGAACACTAATCTCTCAAAGAATAGACTTACTCATTTGAAATGAATACTTACTTTGAGAAATATCAAAGACAGTCGCGTAATTGGGATTAGTGACCGGCTCTTTTTCAGCCCATCGATAACTTAATTCCTTCCACTTTGTTTAACATAAAATGACATGAATATTGCAATAAATAATTTGGTGACTTGTTTTTATAAATATGAAATTTGTAAAAGCATATTATTAACACTAATGTACTCTGAAAATTCTACAAAAAACGATATTTTTATAGAATTTTGGAAATTTTAAGCTATTACGTTTTATTAAGATAATAAATTAATTGGCTATAATATACAATAAAAATAATTTCTCTACGCAAAAAGCATATGTAGAAATTTAAATGGAATATAATTGAAATTTAGCAATCGCATTGCTTTTTTACGGTTGTCATCTTCTATCGTATCTTTCATGTATTCTTTTTTATTAGCAGAACCTGCGTTAAAATAAATTTCAAAAAAAAGTTTGAATTGAAAAAAAAAAAGTTTGTTTTTCGCAACTTGAGTTCCTTATAATATATTTTACTTTTCTTTAAATATTTCTTTTCACCTTTGGCTTCAATACATCTTTAATTCGTTAATAGATCTTGTAACTTTGTTAATTAAATTTTCTTATTATAAACAAAATTTATTACGTGTTAAGAATTATGTACTACAAAAGTTAAAGTTAATTTAGTTTTGGAAATTAGGAAAGAATCAAAAATTATAATAATAATTTCAAAACAAAAATAGAAAAATATATTAATTTAATTGGATATAAAATAATTTTTAAAATAATTCTGTTAATTTTACTCCTTTTGTTTCAAGAGAATCATTTAAAATATTTTTCAAATCCTTGCAATGTTTTAATATCGTTTCTTGCACATGGTGTACAAATTATAATTTTAATATAATATATTAGAATTGAAAATAGTTACAGTGTTCACTAAGTTCCCCAAATCTAGCATCTAGTGTATTAAGTGGTCAATCAATTGTGAAATTAAAAAAAAACTGTGTCATATTATTCTTTGGGAATTTTGATCGATTTATCTCGTGCTTCATAAGAAAAGATTTTTTTTCGTCTTGCCTGCATGCTTTTCACTTATAAATTTTTAATACACCATTCCGGTCTCTATTTGAATAAAAATTAAAATATGTTTTAAACACTAAAGGAATAGATGCAGGTAACTAAGTATGACGTACGGAAACTAAGTGTGACTTACGGAAAGAGGGAGACAGACACCAAAGCGTCACCCTAACTGTTCATTTTTAATTTGACGAGTAAACACGCTTTAAACATACCACTGGTTAAACAAATTACTTTGCCCTGTTTTAAAAACTTATCGTTTATAAGCATAATAATTTGTTAAAATAGTTTTAAATATTTTATTAAATTCAATAATAAATGTACCTTAATAAAAATTGCATCCCTCAAACGTAAGAGATTAATATATTTATAAATTTTACATATATATTGTATATGTATATAGGCATATTTATAATGCTAATTTAAAAATATTGACCTTTAAAAACTAACGAATCACACTGAACTATAAAATTTACAAATATTTTTTTATAAATTCAAACAGCTTTCGCATAATACTAACTTGCACTTGTTATCATTACTGACTTAGAAGCAAGAATAATTGCTATTGCGTAACGAAATCGCCCTTTTATAATTAGAGGTAACAGAGAAGTCGGTGCATAATGTTCCTTCCCATGCTTATTTCGATCAATTCTTGCAGCGCTTTGCGTGTTTTTTTATGCGGTACGCAACTTGAATAGTTATCTCGCCTTTTTTTGCCACTTGATGAAAAATGGCACTCTTTCTCCTGACGAGAACTACAAATAGTTTTTAGCTTCTAGGCAAAAGCAGTAAACACAAAATATGCAGGTAAATTCCTTAGTAATTAATTTTAACCAAGGAAAAATCAAGAAGTATAAATTTCGATTAACCAAGTATGTAATTTATCCAGATTTTGTCATATTTACAGTCAAAATGTTACATTTGTGTTTGACGTACCGAATAAATATCCAGGTTAAAACCCATAGAGCAATAGATGATTTGTAATAATACCAATCATGCTGTTATAAGTATAAAATTTACCCCGCACATCCAGAAGCATACATACCCTGACTTCGGTTGAATTGTGCGCATTCTGAGATATTTTGTTCCTTTTTCTAATATTACGTCAAACGTATGATACGCGTCGCATATTTTTTTGTATCTTAGATTTGTTTGCGAATAATCAGTTTTAAATTCTGGCAGAGTTTTGTTTATCCCATTTATTAATGATATGTTATATGACCCTTTACAGAAAAAGTGCAATTTTGCCCCAGATAACTATAATATATATATATATATATATATATATATATATATATATATATATATATATATATATATGTATATATATATATACACACATACACACACACATATATATATATATATATATATATATATATATATATATGTAATAAAATTGTAACAGAGTGAATTCTCTACATGGAATATATTTTTGAAAATGTGATTAATTTAGCGTAAAGAATAATTACAGGAGCCAAAAAACCTTTTTTAGAATTCTATTTGTCTGTCCGTATGTTAATTTGTTCATAAATCGCGTGAAATATATAGGACGGGACTTGATGGAATTTGATATGGTAAAAGTCTTTACCTAACAGAAATAAATGAGAGAAAAAAATTATAATAACTTTTCATATTCCAAATTTCATATAAACGAAGTCGTAGGTGCTGATAAGTCATAGATGCTAATAAGCCTAAATAAAAATAATATTTTATGTAATAATCATACGTAAAAAATAAAAAAAATTAAAATGATCGACTGAACAGAAATTTGTTAATAAGTATGGAATAAGCAAGCTTTGAAAGGTGCATTTTATGTAATAAATTTTATCACACTAGACACAGGCTCGATATGCAACCTGAAATATAGCCACTCCGATATATATAAATATATATATATATATATGTATATATATATATATATATATATATATATATATGTATATACACACACAAACACATATATATATGCATGTGAGTGTATGGTGTGATCAGGGAAGAATGAAATTTACATCGACTATAAAGATCACAGTTTCTAAAGGATCATTTTGAAACTTGAGTAAAAAACAGTTTTTGGGGGGTTTACTGCTGATTATTTATGAAATGAAGTGGGCAAAATTATAAAATCGCAGAATCAAGGGATTTTCACTACAAATTTGTAAAAAAATTCATAAGTTTTGAAATATTTCTCAGGTTTGCAAAGTAATGATACCTTAATAGCCTTTCAAATACATAATTTATTACTAACGGACCCATCTTGCCACAATTTGAGCTTGAACTTTACTTGAGAAATGCACGCGAAATCAATGAACAGATGACAAAACAATGTGCACAAACGGTGCTATACAATGCAGAAAACCGTACGCTGTACCGCGGTGGGGCGGACGGTTTTGTATTTCTTCTCTTATGTTTCCATTTCAGTTAACTATTAAAGAAAATTAAAGAACAATTTAAAAAATAAATTAATATTAACCCCCATGACAGAACAGTGAGTCTTTGACTTCGGTCAAATATTCGATCTTTTTTCATCGAAGTCAGATTTGCAGCTGAAGGTGATTTTTGTGGTCGAAAACAACTGAAGTTAAAGTCGAAGTCAACTTCGAACTGACACTGCTGAGAACGAACACAGATAAATAAATATTGAATCATACGTTCCTAAATTTTTCCGTTGTCGAAATCAGCCATACCTACATTAGTTGTACGATCATTTGTTCAAGAGCTATGAGTTGTCAAAATCAAAAACGGTTTTTTTTTCAGAATAGCGAGTAATTCTTTAAATACAGAATGAAAACTGAAACAAAAACAAAGAAAAGAAAATTCTTGGTTCAAAAATGATCCAAAATGTTTCTTAATATTTGATGATTATTAATTTTGATGAGTAGTTTGCATTTTTATACACATGAATTATATTAATATTAGGTTGAAAACTAATAAACTAGCTAGTTTCTTTCCAGTGATTTCTGGAATAGTCTAGAAATTTCTCCGATAGGATATTTAAATAGCAGAGTATTCGATCTTCAGTTCAACTAGTTTCTCTAAGTAAAAAACAAAGAAAATAAGGAAATATCAGGAATAAAACTTGGAGTGCTCAATGAAAATTTGATCTCTCATGTAAACGAAGACGACCTCCTATATTCAATTTGGAGAAGATAAATAGCCGTGTTGAAAAAGGTTAAGTTCACTTCACCTTGAGAGTCTTATCTTCTAAAACTACAATGGAAAAACTTCACACTTTGGGAAAAAAGTGGAAATATTCTATTCGGCTTCCACATGAGCTAATATCCATTGTAAAAAATTTCAAAGGTGTTGATCATCTTAAGGTTGAACTTTTCCAATTTTTCAGTGGAACTTTTCCAATTTTTCAGTGGAAAGAATTCAACAAAAAAGAAATGTTATCTCTGAATACGCGTTTGTGAAATATGATACTCGTACATTGGTAACCAAGGAGCTTATATATTTGAAAATTGATTTTATTAATTACATTTTAAAAATATAATAACTTTGTGAACTGACATGGGTTTATTAGTAAATGTTAGAAATAATTTAATGTTATTAATATGTACACTTAAATATTTCAGAGTTTATTCGAACCTAAGTTATGTAGAATCACTCTATTACGATTTTTAGTCGTAGTTAATAGATTTATTTATGTTAAATCAGATGAAATGCATTAATGCATCTTTTATAATTATCTTTAAGGTCTTTTCTTTAATATTATTTTATTAACATATTAACAGCATTTGATCTCATTTTAACTGCAAGTATTATTTGTACTGCATACGCGATGATATTTATTTGAAAGAAGATGAAATTATCCGTTATAACAAAGATGAAAACCTCAGACAAAACCTGGAGATAGTATGATCCCACTTGTCGCTGTGGAAATTTATTTAAATGTAACTGGACTTGAGATAAAGAATAACTTCAAAACCTTTTCAAATAACAAACACACAAACTTTTACATTTACAACATATTGGAATATATTACAATCATACCAAATATTTAAATTAATACCGCCTAAAATGCCAAATGACTAATTCAATTCATTTATGAATTAATCGCTTCTACTTAATTTATTAATTGTATGGTACGCACACGTAATCAATCACGTTTTATAATTCCGTTTCAGAAAAAGAAAAACAGAAACCTTATTTTCAATAACACAAGCGTCTCGTGGCTCATCTAGTGGCTTGCGCACGAGTGTAAATGAGGGATTATAAGAGATTCGCATGTTGTTTTTCTAAGCAAGTGTTTGGCATAAAGACTTAAAATTTGGCGTAGTGATAAATATATATGATAATCAAAAATGTTCATTTGAACATTTTAGATGGAAGAAAATTACTAGAATTTTTTTTTCACTTCGTTAATCGTGAGGGATCTTAAAACTATTTTTCTTGCTCAAAATGTTACATAAAGTTGCTCTAGAAATGGTGTTGAAAATATTTCCAAAAATATACCCATATCCCTTCTATCTCAAATTATCAGAAACTTCTAAAGCCATCATTAAAAAAAAGCGTTACCTGATGTTACCTGATATAGGAAAATTATAACGATTATTATAAATTCATAGTTTTGAGGAATTCACAATATTTTACGCATGTTAAACACATATTTTCTTCATACTTATATGGCGAAAAATAATGTTAATATTTGTTAATAGTTTAAGAGATATACTATATACCTTTAAATGTCGTACTAAACATACACGGAACCTCCCTAATACAAGTTCCACATATATTAAACGGATTAACTTCTAAATTATTCGAGCTAAGTATTATCTTAAAAGCTTCAAAAGCCCTATAAACTTTACTGCAAGATACTCGCAACTTATTTCAAATTTATCTCTCTATAGCGTTTTATAAGTGAGAGTGGACAAATATAACATTAGGCTTAATATAATTACAGACATTTAAGGAATAAATTATCATAAAACCATTATACTGTCTTATTTCAGTAACCAAAAAACGTATTGTTTGCAAACATTGTTTAATATCACGATAAAAGTTTTCGAGAATATTTATAACAAATTAATTTATTTAAATGTCATTTCATTGTTTTAATGAACGACACAATTTTTCAGGGAAATATTGTGTCGTTCTATGTAAAAAGAAAGAAAATATGAATAAATAAAACTTACCGATATTTTACTTCTACTAGAGAGATACATAAAGTTGACTTGAAATGTGTATGTAATGAAGTCTATGTAAAGAAATTAATGTTCATTTCAAAAACTGAAATGAAGTAAAACCACATTTGGTTATTCGGTGTGCATATAACATGCAGTATATAATAAGAGGGCGTCTTTAATTTGGACTTCTGTCCTAGAGGTATCCGCCCAAAAAGACATCACGCAATATTTAAGAGATTGCATTAACGGCACGGACAAGTGTCCTAGCGGCACTCTAACATCAATGTTTGCTTGCAAATGATTAATCTCAAATGTCAAATAACCGACAGACAAGCATTTCTTTATAGGCTCCATAAATCATTCATTCTCATTCAGCTTACATATACTTAACTATATTAATAACACTAACATTAAATCAGATTATTGGAGATAAAATATTTGGAATTAAAAATAAACCCGCTATGTGAGAGTAAAATTCATACTACAAGGATTAAGTGCACGTTTAGATAAACTCGAAATTTTACAGGTGATAATCCTTTTAAATTTTAAATAAATATTGATAGTGTTTTTCATTACGTGAATATATTACCTAGTATATCCTTCTCAGACGGAGTTACGTGACTCAGTTACCTAAATCTCTTTAACTGATTCATGCGAGTTAAACGAAATAATTTTGCATTTAAGTAATTACTAGATAGTGTTAGCCCGCATTTTGTTCTAATTTTTTTATGCGCATGGTTCAAAAGTTAGAATAGGGGCTTTCTGCACAACAAGTTATGCAATGATATCGTGCAAAAAAACGCCGTAATACATAAAATATTATAGCACATTTTTTATTGTATTTAAAAAGTCCTCTCCAATGGTACCACACTCAATGAAACATGTCACACGGATTTACACTCGATAGGAAAAAAAATTCGTATCTCAAAATTCAAAGCTTAGAAAAGACGTAATTAAAAAATAAATAAAAATTCTATTTTCCGTTCATTTAATTCAACTACGTCTCCCTATAAAATTTCATCACAATCGATCTTAAACTAATGAAAAAGCTACGGAAGCTGCTGCAATATACGGGGGAGGCAAGATTAGAAGAGTTCCGAACGTGAAGGTTTCAAAAGGAACTTTATTATTATGGCAACGTCACTCCTGATACATCTTGTCTACGTAACACAGGTTTCTAACTTCAGAAGAAAATAAAATTGAAACTTGAGGTTCAAATATAGTACGTAGTTCGTTGGCTCAAAACAAAAAGGAGAATTTAACATGTCCCAAAGTTATGATTCGACGACGGCTCTTAAAAATGTAAAATGGGCTGAACTTTTTTTTGCATAGTTATTTGAAATGTCATTGAAAAGAGCTCTTTATGTAAAATAAACTCTATTTTTAGTATTTTTCATATCCTGTATTTAAACAATAAATACTAAAGAGAGCTAAACAAAATATATTAAAAAAGTTACTAATAATAAAACCGAAATGATTTTAGAAGTCACGATATTTTTAAGCCTACATAAGATATGTCAGGCAAAATATTTTTAAAGTGAAAAATAATTTTTAAATAATTTAAAAGAAAAACGTAAATAAATAAATTGTTATACGTAAGTTTTTAAATGTTTACATGTACCTAATGTAATTTCCGTTCTTCCTAACAGGTGTTTTGTCATTTGGCCAAAAAAACCGAAAACACAAGTACTTCGATTATCCCCGAGAGTGCATGTCGTAATTTCAGTGCATTCATCCAATGCAACGTTTGGTTGAGAAATGGAAGCGAAGATTATGAATGAAATCTCTTCTATTGAAAATAATATTGCAGACATTTATATTATTCTTGTCGGTACTACAGTTCCCCCAGTTCACGATATTGGAGTGAAACTACGGAAATGTTCGACTTCATTTGTCATTACATTATTAAATTGGAGACTGCCTAAATTCATCTTTCCGTATGAAGAAATCTTGTTCTACTAATCCACGTAGAATATCACGCAAGTCCATATAATACATAATAGATACGGCAAACTTAAAATTTTATAATTTCTGAAATTATAATACTATTAATTTTTTTGCCTCAGGAGGTTTATAAACTGCGTTAAACCGCATTGAAAACCTGAATATCACCACGAAAACGGGCCAAGTACGGAGAAGTGTTTTTAAACTTGGAATTGTTCTAAATATGAAACAAATTTATTACGCTAACAATTCATGATTCCACAAAAAGAACTTGTGCTGGTATATTTGACATTTCGTTCAATTTGAAATTGGTTGCAGAAAAAGTTATCCCGGAGATAAAATATTCAATTCTCTACGATATTAATTAGATATTAAAATGCTATTGGTGTTACCTGTTAAGGGACGAATTCTTAAAGAAATTCTAAAAACAAGGTTCGATTATTGATTTATCACCACTTTTTTAAGTAAATTTTTGGCTTATCAGATCAAAAATAACGATAATTAGTTCAAATTTCTGAAATTCCATCAAGATAAAAATCGAGTATTAAACACTTGAATCAATGAATATAATAAAAATTAACAATTGATCTTGAGGATTCTATTCCGTATGTAGCCGAAATCTTAAACAATATCGAAAACTAAAATGAATTAATCGAATGTGAAAACCGATTATATTCATTTATACAACTTGATATAAAAAACCAAACCATTTTCCTATCCTCATCAAAGTTCATCACTTTGAACAATACTCTTGTTGAGAAATATTTTAAACGCTGAAATATGTTAGAAACGAGCTACGTAAGACTGAAAATATCAATGAGACAGCGATTACAGATTAAGAATCCCTTTAAAAGGCTTTCATTCATAAAATTATGACATTATCACCTTCCTTTTCTATGATACCAATATAACCGTGAATATATATCACAATAAAATAATGCACCCATCGTTAAAAGAAATAAAGAAAATAATGCACGAAAATTATGACTTGCCTGTTACTAGGCACTTAGGCTCAATAAAAATGCTTAATATAATCCGCGAAAAATGTTACTGGAAGAGCATGAGCATGCATGTTGAGAATTATGTCAATCAATGCACGTTCTGTCAAGAAAATAAGGCCTTGCAAAAAATAAACACAGCTCCTATGCAGATAATAACCACATCCACAACTCCCTTTCAACGCATTTCACTTGATGTTATCAGCCCCTTACCTGAGTTCGATATGGCCAAACTGAAATACATCCTGACGGTACAAGACGACCTTACAAAATTTTCCTCCACCTATCCGATGCACTATGTTTCATCAGAGAATATCAGTGAATATCTCATCCATTCTTTTCTTTATTTGGCATACCCCAAACTATTCTAACCGACCAAGAAGCAATTTCACCGCAGATCTATTAAAAAAACATGTGGATTCCTTAATATCAAACAACTATGATCTTCACTCTATCACCCTCAAACCCAGGGCAAACTCGAGCTAAGCCACTATACGCTCAAATAATGTCTTAAGTCATTCGTTAACGAGGACTAAGATAATCCTCGCTATGGCCCAGCTAAGTGTACGCAGGTAAGTTAGCATATAATACTAGTACCCATTGTACAACATACTTCACGCCCTATGAACTTCTGTTTAGCCAAAAGCCATATATTCCCGATTTAAACTATCATTTGTTTCCCGATATAACATATCCTGAATACACCAAAATGGTATAAAATAGACTCAAGTTCTCGAGAAACAAGGCGGTTGAGAATTAACAAATCTAAAGAAAACTCTAAAACTTATTATGACACTCGAACTCATCCTGTTAATTATAAGTAGGCGAATAAGTATACTTCGAAAATCACTTACGGCTGAGGTGAACTTTATAGCCCGTTTGAATAGGGCCTTATAAAATAATTGAAGTTAATGACAACAATACGGTAACATTAATAATGAATAGATACGTCACGTATCATAAAGATGGAGTAAAATTAGCAGAAATGCAATCACATGAAATATAATTTAGTTTAAATTTGTAATATGGCATACTCTTAGCTAAGTATAATACTAACACTTAATACTTTTCTTTAAACTTTATTATAAGTAAGGATAGTAGCAAAGTAAATATATATATATATATATATATATACGAGTAACTAATTAGAATGCTTTTAATATTAACTATTAAATTTAATATTCTAAACAATTATAATTTTATTCCTGCATTACGACTCATGCAAACCCTAACTATTAAAATAAGCTAAGGAATCCTTAACATAATAATCTCATTAGATATCTCACATATACGCCCATATATTGATAGCATCAACTCAATTTTAAATACGGTAAAATCGATATGTCAACAAAGTGAAATAAGTATTACCTATGAATGCGATAATACACCTGAATGCCCTGGCAGTACCGTGAAATCGGTAAGAAAATGAATCATTATCTCATCTATTAGAACACAACACTTTAACATGTCTGCGGTACTTTAACATGTCTTTTGAACATTAAATGAAGAAGATGCCATTAGATGCAATGATGCTATCGAAACTGTACAAAACGATTTGAAAGAAAATATTTTGGTAACGACATCAGGATTGTCGAATTACAAAAAAAACCTTACAACCACTTAAAAATAATGAAGAACCATTGAACTCTATAATCGGTGAATTCTCAAAAAGTGTAAAGAATAATTCCCTCGCATTGGATTAATTAATTGTCGAAACAAAATTAAATTCTATTCTAAACACTTTAAAAACTACCTTGCTGTCTCTATCGTTTCAATTGGAAGACTTTACAAATGCAATTTTGTTTGGCAGCCAAAAGGTACTCCAGTTTTCAGTCCTAACGCCTCTTGAGCTATACCGAGAGCTTGTCAAAAATTACAAACATTCATCTACCAATGTCGATATACCTGTAAACATTGACCTAGACCTAATTTAGTATTATTGCATATTATTATTTTTCCAATAATAAATAAATTTTTGTGTTACAAATTCAACTAGTATCCCCTAAGAAATTCAACTAGTATCCCCTAGAAATTTTACTACTTTTTATAAGTACATAAATCTCTTTCAAGCAATATCGACAAAATTATCAAAGACCCGCAAATAATTATATACGGGACGAATTATTCAATATTATTAATAATTACAATATGTTTGGTTCTAATTATGATTAGTTTTAAATTATATTGTGTTTTGAAACCTGGCGGCGGCTTCCAAAACTATTTTAAACCAGCATCAATAAAATAACCCAGAGGTAAACAATATTGCAGAACCCATAGAAGACATCCCGATGTCTTAGAAACGTCGCGTGAATTCTATAGATCTTTAACCCGCCACTAGTGACGTATATGTCTTTGAGACCGGGAGGTTCGATAAATTCGAATAACTCTTTCATCTGGCAACGATTAGTGTTGTGATTTCGAGTAGCTGTCTTATTGCGCGTTTCCCATCATCAGTTCTTGCCACAAAGGCGACGCGGGTGCTCCAGAGTTTTGGCGCCAACCCGGTGCGTGAGACCATCGTTACAAACTACGTAAGTCAAATGGTCATTTTTATTTTTTTTTATTTCACATGCTTGATAAGACTTATTTATTACTATTATTTAAAAGTTATTTTTATCGTGTTATTATATTACTCTGATCTGTTAGCGTTTTGCATGTGTTTATCGATATTACTATTTTGTTTCAGCATGTCTTATGAAAATCAACATCGTCATCTTCTGGATCGTCTAGAAGAAATATTATCTGATGAGGACAGATTACAAATGTCATCGGACAGTGAAGCTGGAAGCGATAACGAACCTAAAAATTCATAAACAAATCAAATACACAATTCGGAGAGCGAAGAGGATTGGAGCGACCGGGAATCTTCAGTTAACAATAACTAGTAATTTTGACTATTTTAAATATCAGACATTTTTAACGAATGTAGGAGAAAACAATATAAAAGTACATGTAATATCAATAAAGAGCGAGAACGGGAACCGCACTAGAAATAAGAATACGGAATATATTACAACACTGAAAGATAAATTTAAGAAAAATATATTTTCAGAGTTACAAATTCTGAAAACCCAGCCTAAGTGGAGAAAAAAGAAAAATATGCTACCCGCTTTCAATGTAAACGTCTCATACAGCCCTAGACCGGGATAATAATTGCTATTACAATTAGCATTATGATTAATTGTGTAACTTTCTACATTGTAGACAAACATAATAATGTCCTACAATGGAGGTAATGGTGTTGATACAATTTCAATATAACATAGAACAAATTATGGTAGTAAAATTTAAATAAGAAAAGGAAAATTAAATGAGTATCTTTTAAATTCCATCGTACAATACAATAAAATATCTTTCCCGTAAAACATCGTACAAGATCTCCCGATGGCAACAGCTGACGCAGTGATAAAACCCACAGCTTTCAACAATCAATATTCATGGAAATATTGTTTATGAAACCTAAAGGAAGCTTTGCGAAGATCTTTGATACACTTGGTTAAATTTGATTCGCAAATAAATTCCCAAATGAATTATTTTGGCATCGTTTGAATGCAGGATAAATTCGACGATGAATAATTATTTTCTTTTATGTTTTTATTTATTTTTGGCCTGGTTGGTTTGAATAAGATATTTTTGTCGTAGTTCATCAAAACTAATATTAATCTGTTTCTCAGAAAAACTCCCTTTTGGGCAATTGGTTTTACTTATGATTAATTTTTTATAATATATTTTTTATTACGTCTCAAAAGCAATTTCCTGTAGTGTAGCTACGAATACATTTTTTTTAAATAATATTTTATTTTAGATACATTTCTCTACTTTATTGCTAAAATATAAATTCTATAATGTTTAATTTCATGGTAACTACTAACATATTCACTAAAATAGGATGATTCATGATCTAGAAAAAGTATTTTCTCCTGAAAAATTTTGGAGTTTTCGTTTTGGCCTGGCAAAATGTTGGCTTGTTTTTGAGTTTATTATTGTTTGTGGAGTTTATGCTGATGTTCAAATTTAATGTTGTTTTTGTGAAGAGGTAGGTATTCTTTTTATCAATGATGTAACTACATAGGCTATTTCCTGTAAAAGATGTACATATGAATAGACTTAAGTATATTTTGTGAATTTTTAAATAATATATTGCTATTTCTAATATCTCTTATTTGTTTCGTGTTGATAAAATTTTTTCGGCCGTCAGTTTATTTAATGTCAATTAGTCATAAATGATTGTAATATTGTGACAATAATTTACGAGACGTTGACATGGTAATAGAATTTCTTCCTTTCAATTTTTCTTACAAAATTTTTACGAACCCGTATTTTCACTCGATTTCATTCTGTGTGATGACAACAAATTTCCTTTACTACTAGCTATAGATATTTCAGGGCATAGTGTACAAAACAACGATGTTTTAAAAATAAAAAATGTAAAGAAATTTTTTTGGATGTGTCTTATCCTGATCTTAATTTGTATCTCATTCTAATATTAAATAATTCTTAGAGATATTTCGTTTTGTTCACATGGCTAATCACATCTATAATCATAGTTAAAACATAAATTATAAACACTACTATAATAAAGTTCTTCTTTTTGTTTTCATTTCTCTGAAGACGTATTTAATTCTTTATATTACGGATATTTCATAGAATATACTACATATGAAAACATTATATGTTGGATGTACATGCGTGGCATCAATTGTCAGAATAAATGGCAGTGAAAATATTTAGGCTCATATTCCAATTAAAAAAATAACCAGCAATACTATTGGTATTATGGAAGCGAAATATTTTCTTTTCGAATTCGAACTAGAACCACCGATATCTACATATATTCCAATTTTACTCATATTCTCGGGTCATATGACAAAATTTGTACATGCGTGGCATCAATTGTCAGAATAAATGATAGTGAAAATATTCGGGCTCATATTCCAATTAAAAAAAATAACCAGCAATACTATTGGTATTATGGAAGCGAAATATTTTCTTTTCGAATTCGAACTAGAACCTCCGATATCTACATATATTCCAATTTTTCTCGGGTCGTATGACAAAATTGTTAACAAACGTCTATACAGAAATATCAATAATCAAAATAAAACAAAAAGAAAATAAGACTTCACCGGATATTAAAAAAGTAAATAATTATTACGTTTAATTATTTAGTTTCAAATATATACAATTTTTAAATTCGTGTATCCTCTTTTCCTTCTTTTAAATTTCATATTCCTTGGGTTGATAAACATTGAAATTTTCATTGTTGCTAAAATACATTTTTTTCCAATTATTCATTTATAATAAAGAAAATGTTGAGATACGATTTAACAATACAGTATGAAAGTAGATAGAATTGAATATTTTGGCGAGATGAACGTGACATTTTAAATATTTCGTTAATTTGTACTGATCTCTTGTTTATATTTAGATGTTTATAAAATATGCAGTAACTAATTATAAATTTAAAATAAAAAGAATGTAAAAATATTTCAAATACAGAAAATGGAGTTACACTTTTGAATAATTTTTTTGTCCAATCAACTTTTCATAATAAAATACCGAACTTCAAGTGAAACCTATTTTTTTTAAATACGTCATTTTTTAAAATAAATTCTTTCATAATATCAATGAAAATCGCATTTTATCTAAACTCTATTGCTTTCATAAATAAATATGAAAATATACATAAGTAAATTATATTATTTACCAGAGCCTTTAGATATTTTCATTACTGCTGGACTCGCTCTACCATCTATTTGTTACCCCCACAATGTAGTCCGCAACTGGCCAATAAAACCATAGATTTCGTAGTGTATTAAATATATGTATAGAACTTACACTATAAGCATTGCGTATACAAATAAAAATCTTGAACGTGTATATAAAGATTTTCTATGCTTAAGAGTACCTAGCGTTTGTATTAAAATATTTCCAAATTTTAATGTTATTTTTAGTACGATAATGTATTACCTAGCATATAGGTTACGGATGTAAAAATATTGTAATTGAAAAAATTTTTTTATTACTCAAAATTTTCTCAATAATGTATACTTAATTATCTTTATTGGTTGTTTAAAGAAAGGAAATGTGAAATATTGGAGACCAATTATTGCTTTCTACGTAATCGATTTATCAGATTGATGTAGTAACTAAGTTGTTCTAAAAATGCCAATTGTGATAGTATACCGAATCGTTATTTTTCGGTGAAAAATAAAAAATTAAAAAGCAAATTTGTGTTCTTGACAAAAAGATCTTCTTAATGATTCTCCACATGTCTATGGAGAAAAAGATTGAAAGTTACTTTCCAAACTTTTCATACAAATTTATTTTATGCATTCGTATCTGCCAGCGAAAAAGAAATTTAAATATGCATTCAATTTCAAAGGATGCTTTTCGTTTGTATCTCCTTTCACATGCCAAGATAAGAAAAGTTCACCCTCCCTCACGCTCCTTGCATATGTGAGTATCTTTGGAAAAAATATGTTATGCAATTCTATATAAGATTTTGCCAAAAAAATTTGTCCCACACGAGTTCGTAACTTATTTAGATTAGAAGATAGAATCCTCTAACTGATGAATGAATAAACTGACAGCATTTTAACGACAATGTGAAAATGCTGTCCGTCTATTCGAATTCGTGAGTTAAAAAGCCCTAAAAGAATTCCCTTGGTTGACAACAAATGATTTTTTTTACTTAATCTCTTCTCCGTTTCCTAATAAGAAAGCTCAAGTGTTTTTTAAGTGAATGGAATAGTGACAAATTTGCTGTTAATGTCATGTAACACTAATTTTTTTCAGTTTATGATACTTTCATTAAATGTCACTCCCTATTTATTTGACAATTAAATCGATTTAAAGTTTATGATTTTAGTTTTACTTTAATAGCTTTCTTTAGTTTAGTATAAACACAAATATAGCTTTCTTTAGTTTAGTATAAATACAAGTGACAAAATAAAACTGGTTAAATATAACTAACTTATTCTAACAATAATACTGAAATTAATTTATTTGAATTGTTTTTAATACATTTCGTCATTGCGTCAATTTATTAAGTGGATATTGCTCTAGTACACAATATTATTTATTAACCGAATTTATTCACTTTATTCGCACATTAATCTGAAATACAGCATTACGATTTTTAATCGGAGTTACTGATAAATGTTTTACAGTGTAAAATGTTCTCTTGCACAATTTTACGACGTCACTGATCACAAAGTCTCAGCTTATAGTTTGGATATCGAAAACGCCAATATTAAAAAGTTTCATTACGGAACGTTCTAATATCATGTGATCGAATATTCCGATAAAATAAAGCCAACAATTATACTTAACAAAATAAAATTAAAAAACGTTCAAAATATACTCTTCTTTTTTAAAATTTTTGAGAAATTTTAATAAGTCATATGTGTTGAAAATTTTAAATCAAATTTAATATTTCCTAGCTTAGTTTGAATATTATAATGGTTTAAAATTGAAAGCAACAGAACACAATATAACTTTCCATAGATTAAAGAATATTAACAATTTTACTCTTGTAACGCATTAATAAATCGTTAATTTTTTTAATTTCCTTATTAGAAAGGAGAAGAAAAACTTAAATTCTATGAAATCAAGTCTAAATTTCCAGAGCTAAATAATTTTTTATGTAACGAAATACATAATATCCATACATATTAAATTTCTAACAAACATGAGTCCACTCTAATCACCATATTCTTGACAATGTTCAAGACTTATTTAAACATATCTTTAATAATTATTATTTAAAAATGTTTAATACAATCTACAAGACGTCAACGTCAAATAAATTGTTATGTCCATTAATGTTTACAAAATATTCGTTAAACATAACTGTACACATTGATTACACTTTGAATTTCTTGTTATTTGTTCATTACTTCATAATTTTTTCAGAATATGGAGAAAATTTCGTAGAAAATTATTTTCCGTTTGGAACAATATCTCTGACGCTTGACGCTTGCATTATCGTCTTGTACTTAATTTATAATAGAATTTTTATGATGTGTAAATTTAAGAAGGATCTGGCTTTTTTCGATCGTCGAATTTAATACCTTACGTTATAAATTAGAATGAAAATGGAGATCAGGAACATTTATTTTGTGAAACAAATCCAAAACCGGAGGCGAAGATATTTACTTATAGTATTTTCAAAGAAAATCCCTGTGACATACTAGCTTGCAAGAAAATACTACAAGAATTAACAACAGTTTATCAGGGTTTATCAATATGAATAATCACGTATAAATATTTTTCTTTGCAATATTGTGCCAAGGAAGTAAACACGTTTCATTATTAATAAATTATAGTATTCTGGTTATAAAGAGGAAGAGTTTTAGCTCAACATTTAAGGGCAATAAATTTATTTACTTTTAAATAATTTTATTTTTCATTTTTATTCGCCACGAGACGAAACCTTGCAAGATACAGCTAGCGATATATCATAACGCATAGTAGCTCGAATAAGCTCGGGAATTGAATTTTAAGCTCATTCGATAAACAGCTTATAGAGCATTGTAGGCTCTACAAATAACCAAGTGATGTCCATTAATTTTTGATGAGTATACCTCACGCTAATTGATATTTTTAACTGACTAGCTAAACTCTTAAACCGATACCTAAAAAAATCTTAAAAACGTATATCACCCTAGAAATTAATAACTGCATAAGCCCACATTTATGGAGAAAATTTTCTCTCCATCATGCGGGACAAGGTAAGGCTATGTGCAGTAAGTACTTTGGGAAGTTCGATCACTCCAAATAAGTGGTACCAATTGTTTGAAATAAAAAACAAAATAAATATTTAAATATTATAAATCAGCAATATAGTGATTGTTTTTTTATAATAAATGAAAAAATCATGACGGGGTGCAAAAAAGTGATTTCAAAAGATAGGTACTAAAAGGTAAAAAATAATTAACTCAAAATAGGTAATTATTCGCAATAAATAACTAAGTTACTTATTTCAGTATTCGATGCGAGCACTGTCGAGCAACTTAAATTAATACTTTGTACGAGTAAAATTGTTAATATTATTTAATCGATGGAGTTATATAGAGTTCAGACGCTTTCAATATTAAAACTTTGTAATGTATAAAATATCTTGTAAAAAACCGACTTTACAAAAATTAAAAAACTTAACGTCTTATTAAAAAATAAGACGTTAAGTTTTACTTAATTGTCTTTTTTGTGTATCAGTAGGAACAATTTTGGAGTTAATTATTTTTTACTTTTTAGTGCCTACTTCTCTTGAATTCGGTTTTTTAAAATCTATTTCAATTTATAAGTTTTAGAGATTAATAATATAATTCATCTCACTATATTGTAAAATTATTTATATTAATAAGTCACGGACAAAAACTACTATATAGATTATAATTTCCTCTTTTCCTAAATTTGGTTATCAACAACAGATAGAAACGAGGCAACAGTGGTAGCCGTTAGCCGTTGAGGAGTTTCGTTCTCCATAACCGAAGTCCAATATAAGATTTTTCAAAGTAACTACTTCCACTTGAGGAGTTCTATTCTCCATATCCGAAATCCAGTTTTAGATTTTGCAAAGTAATAACTAAAGTAACAACCAGTTCTCCATAACCGAAGTCCAATATAAGATTTTTCAAAGTAACTACTTCCACTTGAGGAGTTCTATTCTCCATATCCGAAATCCAGTTTTAGATTTTGCAAAGTAATAACTAAAGTAACAACCAATCAGTAACAAACATATTGAATTATAATTAATTTACTACCATCCGTTAAGAAGTTGCATTATTTATCTTCAGAACTCATCATCAGATCCTGAACTGGTCGACGGTGAAACAATTACTAGTATTAAATACCTTTAATCATGGTTGATTTACTAACGTCCGTTACGTATTGTTCATCTTGAGAACTTAACATCAGACACTGGTCTGGTAGTATTATCCGTAGCAAATATCACAAATCAGTTGATTTTGCTGCCATTCGTTATGAAGTTCCATAGTTCATTTCCGAATCTCATCATCAGATCATCGATATATTTATGTGGGACAACCTTTAAAGTACCCTCTTTCAAATAGAAGAATAAGAGAATCACTGAAATCGGTCTACTCAATAAAGAATTATCTCTGAACATATATAAAAAAAAACTCCGATGAAATGAAAACCTCCTCTTTTTTGAAGTCGGTTAACAAAGTAAATAAGCTGGGAGACATAAAATTTCTTTCCTGGATCTTCAGACATATAGGCACACCCAAACATGTCCCACCCAAACATAATCGAACATTTATTTACCTTTACTTCAATAACGTAAACTGGGGATGACCGTAGCATCAATCGAAATACTGTAAATCTGCGATTTTTATTAGATGCGTTACATTGTCTTTGCTTCTATCGCTCTCCCTATGTATACATCAAACGGTTAAGTTCTAGACATGCGTAACAGCTAACAGCAGCACGATATATAACTTGTAAGAAAATTTCGAGTATTCTACTTGTGTTTTTGGAGATTTTTAGCCAAATGGCAAGAAATCTGTTAAATGCGAGTAGAACTCGTACTACAAAGATTCTGCTGGTTCCAAGGGTTAATATAAAAACTTAAACATTTAATGGTATTTAAGATTTTTATTCATTCACCTACAGTGATGAAAATTTAAAGGAAGACGTAGTTAAACTACGTGAGTAGACTGAACTAAGGAAAATACTATTTTTATTTCCTTTCCTAATTATCACGCCCTCCCCCCGTATATTGAATTAGGCGTTAAATTTTTTTTCTCTGACCGATCCCATCCAGTGAAATAAGACTGGCAGTTGCTTATGTATTGTGCTATGTCAAAAATGCCTAGCAATAGCTTACGTATTTTGGTATGGTCTATGGTATCTCTTTTACGAGATATCACCCTTCAAAATATTTTGCAATAATCCTCTAATCCTCTCCCCAACAGCCAATTTTATAACCACGTAAGTAAATAATATGGAATAAATAGGATAATGGCATTTAGTAATAACTTGCATTAATCCGTTATGGATATTTAGCAAATGAGTAATTATAAACAATTACTCTGTTAACTATGCACTACATAATGAAAAACGCTAGTAATATTTGTTAATAGTGTAATAACAATCCTGTGTTTAAACGTTTATATGTACCTAAACGTCAATAATCCTTGTGAAGTACTTGTGAATTGATCGAATAGTAATTTATGAAGCTTATAAACAAATATTTGTCTGTCTATTATTTGACATTCTGCATTAAACATTTGCAAACATACGCCGGTGTTAGAGTGCCACTAGGCCATATAATGCATCTTTGCCGGTAATGAAATTTTTGTAATATTGTTATGAATATCGTACCATATTTAGCGTATTATAAGCATGCTGAATAACCAAATGTAAATATATTAGTTTTAAAATTTTGTCTCCTTCAGTAAAGAAAATTTAATATCACGAAATTAATTAGATACGCATATATTCCTAATTAACTTAATATAATAAATTTATCAAATTCATTTTACATCTTTCAAAAAACAAGGTATCAGCATTTATTATTTATTCATATTCTCTTCCACTTTATATATTCCTCTTAAAATATTCGTTACGTCGCTATAACGTTCATTTAAATGAAGTTTAATAAATATACGAGAGAAAGATTGTCGTAAAATTCAGAGGCCGTCACAGAATTAAATTAAAACTAATGTTATATTTAATCACTATCAAAGGACGAGCGTTGCTGAGAGCAAAGTTTCAAATAAGCTGTAATTTATACCTTACAAAAAAGATTACTAAGCCTTTTGTAACTTTAAAAGAAGTATTTTCTCCATATAATTAAAGAGCTTGTAAAATTTCTCATAATTATTTAAACTGAAACAGATATTTAAGGCCACAAACTTTTATAGATTATTTTGCTATTACAAAACGTAAATCTTCAGTTTTAATTTCATATTTTATATTGTTTGTTTAATACGGGGTACCTGTCTGTTTAGGAATATCTAACGGTTAAAGAAATTTAAAGATAAAAACAAGCTGGCGTTTTGAAAAATTCTTTAGAAATATAGAAAAAGGACAGCTCAGACTATTCAACATCAAATCTGGTAATAAAAGAAACCACGGAATCATTAGTTGATTATGAAGTAATTATAATGCGCGATATTTTTAAACCTATTGAAACTGACTCCACTCTGCCACGAAATTAAGGTATCAACGTGATAACGATAGAAAGCATTTAACAACTTTTAATTACAGATTCAGAAGTGTGGTTAAATATTTTAGGAAATGGTGAATTTTTTTTAGTAAAGTAAAATCTATCTGAGCCATGGTATCATACAAATTTTCTTTTGATGACATTGACCAAAAATTTATTGCAGATTATGTTGTGATAAAGGGGAGCAATTTTAAAGAAATGACTAGTTAGCAAAAAAATGGCTAGAAGGTTTTAAAAACATTTCCTGTACTATATTGCTTTAAATTTGTTAGCCGTGTGATTAGTTTCCCTTTCAAAAGAATATTTAAAAAGTTAAAATGGATTAGTTGAAATGTTAAGACTTTGAAATTTATAAAAATCATTTTCAGGTCCAATAAAACTAAGATTAAGGTCAAAATATTGTAAAATTATGTATGCCGCTAACTAAATACTTCTAAATGTTGAAACAAACCATTGGTACGGGATGTTTCTAAGAATCGTAATAATTACTAAAATGCCTGGTAGAAGTTATCTGGCTTTACAAGATACTAGAGACAGTAGCTGTTTAAGCATGATAAGGATAACGTTTTAAATATAGTTAAGCTACTATTTGAATTTGCCCAAAAATAATCCCCGAGCTCACTGTCTCGGCAAATATATGCAAAACTATATAATACATATGCTGAGTCAAAATATTATGAATGAAGCTTTTAATTGGATATGTGTCATTCAATGAATCTGATAACTAACTTTTATTTCAACCTTATTTGAATGTAAATTTTGGTTTTCCATTTACAGGATGTTAGAGGGCAGGGACGACAACAGGTAGACTCGTTGATGGGGCGTCGAAGGAGACTCTCTGAGGTCCATCGTTAATTTGCAATTAGATTCTTACTGCGGATAACTGTCACTTCTTTTATTTGAAAATATTTTTGGATTTCATGTTAAATATTTATGTACTTATATGCGTAATATTTATATGCTTAATTGCAAAATATGTTTGTTTTTACATTAAATCAATTTTATTATATTTAGTAAATAAAGAAATAATAATTCCATCTGTTTAAAGATGTACTAAAGCCAAGGGTGAAAAAATATGAGTATGGGCGAAAAATATCTTGTAATACAATCAAAAAGTTTAAAAAATATAAACATGCAGAATTTGTCTATTATTTTTTTATTTTTTTTTTAAATTTACATTACACGGATTTTATCATTGAAGAAGAATGAACATCATTATATAAAATAAAATATAAAAGACGTGTAAAAAGAAACAATGTCATTGCTGAATTTCAATTGAATCTACATATCGCATGTGCTAGAACAAATGCAGTTTAACACTAACAAAAATTTCACTGTTTATTAATTTTAAAATAAAAGAATATATAATAAAACAATAAATTAAGCAAAAATATTTTCCACTGCGATTATTTTATTATAAAAATATTATTTGAAAAATGTTTCCTATACAAACGGCGCTTTTGCAACGGACTGTCGATTAAAATTTTCTTGAAGCAATTGCCATTTTTAGTTGCACTGAATATTGAATATGCAAAAGCAAACATAAAAATACATTCAGAAAAAACAAAACCAAAAAATTAAAATAAGTAAACAGAATTTAGTAGAGTGGTTAAAGACTTGATGTTTGATCACCAATTGACAACCGTTTGTTCAGAGTAAGTAAATAGATTTTTCCTTATACTAGCAGATTAATACTAATTACTAACTGTTTACCCCTCAAAAATACTCCAAAGCAGATACATTAATTATTGAAGGTTTTGATGTCATTTTCGGTGGAACTCGATACATTTAAGTAATCAATTAAACAATTTGTACAAAAATAATGAAAATTATGACAGCGTCATGAATAATAAAATTTACTTACAATTTTGTTATTTCTTGAAGCTATCATAATCTTTGGCAATTATCTAAATTTTATTGATATGCGGCACCACGAACTATGATGTCCATATATTTCACCTATCGGCGTATAATGGTAACAGTTATATTTATCAGTCTATAGTTTATCGGGACGTTTACCTTACAATTCTGTAACGCATGAACGTTACAAATTTAACGCTGAAATTGTTGTCCGTTTTAAGCAAAGTGTGTTCGGAAATTATAGGGATCGGGCGATTAATATTTTGGCCATTTTGGCGATTGAACAAAAATAAACTTCAAAGATATGATAAAAGGGTTAATGTTTTTATAAAATGATCTCATTATACAATAATACAGTTTTTTAATAGCTAAAAACAGGTAGCTGGTTAATATTTTTATGTCAGCAAGACTTGAATTGTTTTATTCCCTTTTATTTTATATCATATTGTGTTAATAATTTTGATTGTATAATATTTCAGTACTTAATATGGATACGAGGTGTGGGTAGGGTAGCGGATCAAGATTGTGTGAGTGAAGATTGAAAAGTTGTAACACTTCTCAATCTTGACCCACATAACTTTATGCTAAGAAAATTTCCTTAAAAATTAATTAAAAACTATTTTAATACAATAAACAAATTGAAAATTTTAATAAATATGCAAGGGATGAAATATGTATTTATCAAAAACCTATGCTTATAAATTTTCTATATTTAGACGGAATATATATATATATATATATATATATATATATATGTATATATATATATATATATATATATATATGTATACATATATATATATATATATATATATATATATAGATTATATATATATTAGCTTTAAGTGTCTTAATATTATGAAAGATATTGCAATTTGAAGAATTTCGTGAAGTTCATCAGTATTAAGAATGTAATTAATGCCTACGTCCTAAGTCCTTATAACCAACTAGTTGGGGTAACCGGCTTGGCTCAGGGAGAAGATATGAGATTCTGTGCTAGTTGGAATAAAAGTATAACTTTAAAATATACGAGGTAAAAAATTTTATTTTAAGCATATCTAACTATTTACAATACTTGTTTATAAAAAACATTTTTCATTTTGTTATCTGATGTATACATGTACAAATTTCTCGAATTTCCTACTCGAGAGCAAGCTATCCATAACTAACCGTGAGAAAAGCAGGATTCTTTGAACATGAGTAGAGTTCGTTCTCAGTAGTGGCTGTATTGCAGAAATCACTGTTGAGTTCAATGAAACCGGTCGTCTGGTCAGTAGGATATGTGCCTTCGCCTATTTGTAACAGTTTTTGAGCAAAATGTGCTGTTGTTTTATGTTTTAACAGTTCAACTCTCATATTTTTTGTTAGTCGCAGTATTTGCACGTGTGGTCACAGATGTGATTTTTTAAATATGCATTGATTTCGTCTACTGGTGTTGACTTGGGAATAACTGGAAGTGTTTGTCGAAAATCTCCTGAGAGTATGAGTAGAGCCCCTCCCATCACTTTAGAGTTTCCTCGCAAATCTTGTAATGTTCTGTCTTCGAGTGATTTTTTACATACCATTGTGTATTAGTCCCAATAGACAATTTTAGCTTGTTTTAGAAGTTCACCCCGTCCAGATGCTTTTATGATTTTACCAACTGGGAATTGTTCTTTGGCTATATTCAATGGTAGTTGCAGGGCGGAATGGGCACTTCCTCCTCCTTCCATAAATCTGGCGGCAATGCCGGATGATGCCAGTGTAAGTGCGATGTGTTGTTTAGCACGTATTTCTGCCAGCAATAGATTTATTAGAAATGTTTTGCCGGTGCCGCCTGGTGCATCCGTGTAAATAATTTCGTCATTGATATTGTTGATCCGGTCCGTGATAACGTTGTAATTTTTTTTTATTGCCATTGCGGAGTGGTTTGTTGGGAGCAATCTATTGAAGTAGTTCGTTGATGTTGTGGCTCTTTTCTTTCGTAATTTCGAAGTTTAGGACACTGAATACACCTAGTCGTGGTGCTGGTAACCGAAGTTGTACTAAGGTCTGGTTTTTTATTGCTAAACCTTTATCTTCTAGGCGAGTAAATGTTTCATTGAAGACATCGTCGTTAAATTCGCTGGCCATTACTCATACTCTCTTTGAAGGAGTCCCATAGCTGTTTAGGATTTGATGGGTTACATGTTGTTAGTATTATTATAAATTAGTCTCTGTTTTCATCGTTGAAGGATTTGTCTTGTTATGCCCACGTATAATAGGTAGGGACGTCGATATATAGTAATATTTCCATGAATTGATATCCGTTTGGAACAGTTAGAAAAAAACTGTTAATATTGTGTTCTAATGTGGTCCGCTTTCAATTTTCCTACCGGTGTCTTTTGTGATGTAAACTCTGTGTCCATTCTCCAAATGTACTGCTCGATGTTACACAGATAGTTCGTGTTCATTTATGGAAAAACCGGAAATCCACCACGCTGCTTCGTTACTGTTGATGTATCTTCCCATTTGTTACATAAGGAACTTTACGTCGTCTTTGGTTATTTGAAATACTGCCATGTCACTGCTTTTGTTAACATACTTACAGACATATTTAATTAATTTCCCTGAATTGCAGTATTCTACGTTTATGTGTGCTTGGAACATTTTGGAAAGTAGTGGGTTATATGGTACTACCTATTGATTACCTATTTCCGTCTCTTCCTCGTATTTTTGTTTTTGTTGTGAAGCCACCTTGTTTGGGTCATCGTCTTCTGCATTTAGGATAGTCATCATATCCCGTTTATGTTACGTCCAAGTATGATTTTGAGTAATTTTTTACATTTTTCATCACTCATATATGGCGAATTGGGGTTTAATGACCTGCGTGGTCCGTAAACCATGTTTTTCACAACTATGTCGTACAGATCTTTTTTGAATTGGAAAATTCAGTTGGGATGATTTTGTCAATATCTGTAGGATGAATTCTGTCGTGTAGCCATATGAGATTGTGTGAGCAAGGCAGTCGTCGTTTTTGCCGTTTGATTGAGTATATCCATGATCTAACGGTTCCAAAAAAAACTCTATTTTGTAATGACTTCAATAAATTTCATCTGTTTTTATCGGAAATCTCGGGCTATTATGTCGTGTGGATCCATGGGGGCTTGTCCGTATCTTAGTTGTTCTTTGATTTCTGGTCACGGCGAGTTGCATGTAAATGTTATGAGGTCAGGTCGTCCACATTTCCTTAGGTCATAGCATCTTGTGTCCTACCGTGCATGTATCTTATACTTCCTGCATAAGATGAGAGTAAGATTAACATTGTCCCAATGTTTCAATATTTTCGTCATTTATGATCGCGTCTCGAAGGTCGATGTATTCTTCCGTGCGTAGTTTCTTCTGATTTGGTGTTATGTAAAGCCTCCGTTCCGTTTCTATTTTTGCATACAAATGTACCAAGAATTGTTGGAATATAGGGTGAGTATTGAGAATGTAATTGTATGTATCACGTCTCTGACCATTAAGCAGAAAGCATAGAACTTCTTAAAAGTGACTTTTTTGTTTGTTTTTATGCCTGTTTTAGGTTGTATTTGTTCCACATTAAAATTATATCTATCCTCTCCGTCCAGAAATATTAATGGATATTAGAGGGCATCATATGAACGGTGTGTCTCTACAACGCGTTTTAATCCTTCTCTTCTTCGTTATTCAATTATGTCACGGCTTGTGTTTTCATTGTCCATAATTACGATGGCGACTTCGTCTATCTGAAGTGTATTAAATCGACGTTCATACTCTACAGGTGGTCTCTTGTCGGCTCGAATTGTAACTCTATAGTCATCAGAAATCATTCGGTCTAGTACTGTTTTGAATATGTGAATAAGTTCATTGTCTTTGTATAAGATCCTCTGTACATCTTAAATTATTTCTCGTCTCAATCTACTGTTGTAGTTGTTATATTATTTCGGTGGGTAGTAGTAGAATACTTCACTTATTACGTTGTACTGTTTACATGTCCTCGCCTGCGATCCTCGTAGGGTGATATTTTCATGGCTTCCTTGCGTTCACATTCTTTTATTATAAGATTGTGTCGCAATTGGTGATTCCCCATTTATTCATTTCGTTGTTATTTGGTTTCTCTGCTTCTCACGGTGCTCATTCTCGTTCGTTGGGAATGTAAACATGCTTCGCGATCTTTGGATGATTCGTTTTTTCGCTATTCTTTTTGTTTTCACCGTTTTGCTACAGAAATGGCAAGATGTCCTCCTATTTTACGTATGGACATTGAATAACATATAAATTAAATCAACTTTTTATTAAGAAATACACTAAGTACACTTTAAACAATTTTCACACTTTATTTTCGGTTTATATTCAGTCACTGACTGTATCACTTTGATTACTCATACTTCACTGTTTGTTTTTATTCACTTACTGCACTTCACGGATAAAAAACTGACGTTTAAACCTACGACGGATCTTGTTTTATATAGCTCTACCAATGGGTAGCCCCACCCATACAAAAAATTTAGAATAGTCCATAATATTCCAGAACATTTTACGACATTCGACAGTATTTCAGACTATTCCCAAATATTCCAGAATCTTCCGGGATGTTCTTGAATGTTTTGGAATGCTCCTGAATACTCTCGAACGTTCTGGACTCTTCTAGAGGGTTTTTTTAGATGGCGAAACTTCCAGCCCTTAGGTACTCCCTTCAGTTAAAAACGGGAAATTTCTTCATGGATGGTAGATAGAAGGCTACCACATCATATTACTCCCTTAATAATACCGGGAATCGTTTATATATATATATGTATATATATATATATATATATATATATATATATATATATATATATATTGTTGTGATTAATCAAATAAAAGGCGATTTTGATGTAATTTTATTATACGCGATTATAAACCTTTTTCACAAACAAAAGAAACAAGCAAAGCGAAGTTGTGTTGTACATCCAGCATATAGCCCATAGACTGAATAAGTTATCCACTATCGATTAGTTATCACGGACAAAAGGAAAGCTATTTCATTACTTCAACACTCTCACCATATAGCGTTTCTTAAACAAATCTTACAGTTAATATTTTGAAATTCATAAATGACTAATATACTTATAAAGAGTTACAATTAAACTGGTACAACTAAATATCAAATAAATAAACAATAATTAACTCTCACCCAATTAAACCTTCTAACAAATTAAACTTTACTTAAAGTTTAAAATTAATAATAACAAATATAATTAAGTTACAGATATTAGTTTTTACTTATTTGGTCTTACAACTCCTATTCTTGAAAAACTGAAATCTGAGAAACTGAAATCTGACTCTAGGTAAAGCTTTAGTAAACAAGTCAGCATATTGGTCTTTAGTACATTCATAGCTTAAGTCTATTTGTTATTCCATAAATTTTTCTTTAATAAAGTTATATTTTACATCTATATGTTTGCATATTTTATGATAAAAAATGCAGATTCATTTTTTATTAAACAGATATCACTCTGATTATCAATGTTCATACATACTGAGTCCTGACTGAAAGCATCAATATCACTTAACAATGTCTTAAACTAAATAGCCTCTTTTTTTGCTGAACATGCAGCCATAAATTCTGCTTCAGTAGTCTCCAATGCAACACTCTGTTGACGCTGTGTTGCCCATGTTACAGTAGCTCCGTTCCTATTAAAGACCTATCTTAATAAAGTCATTGACTTACGTGTGCATGTATCTTCAGCAAAATCTGCATAGCTATATGCTTGAAGTTCGTTCGATTGTGATGCTGTTTAATAGAGACAATAATTCTTTCTTTCTTTTAAGTATTTCATTATTTTCTTGACAAAAGTCCAGTAAGTGTGATCATAGCAATTCAAAAATTTACTTACCAGACTGACTCCAAATATGATGTCCGGTCTCCTTACTATGGCTAATGCATACCGACTACCGCTCTGTAGTGAACGTTCTTATCAGGTATCTTGGAACTCGACTCCAGAACAGTACGAAGGTCAACTGGACAGTTTGTCAATGTATTTGAACTGATGAATAAAAATTTGGTTTTCAGACTTTTGAATTTGTAAACCAACAACAATTTTAACTACTGAACATTTAATTTCAAAATTATTTTTCAAATCAGCTATGACATCGTTCAATGAATCTTTTGAATTAGATATTAAGAGGCCATCATCTGCACATAACAATAAGTACACTCTATTGTTATTTACATTTCCAATATGTGCACATTTATCAGTATGGCTATTTTTAAAGCCAAATTTCTCTATTGAAGAATCAAATTTACTGTTCCAGCATCTCGGGACTTGTTTCAAACCATAAATTGAACGATTGAGTTTACTATATATATATTTTTGTATATATATATTTTTGACAAAACTATCAAACTTTCCGGTGACTATATGTATATGTCTTCATCAATTTCTCCATAGAGAAATGCAATTTTTACGTCAAACTGAGCCATTTCCAGATTGTGTTGAGCAACTTCTGACAATAAGATTTGAACTGAATCCTATCTTACAGTGGGAGAAAAGGTTTCAATATAATCCACCCCTTGTTTCGGTCCACATCCTTTTGCACGTAATCTCGATTTATAGAGGGGACCTGATGTTTCTTCTTTTATTCTGAAAACCCACTTAGAACCGATGACTTTCACATTTTCAGGCTTTTCAATCAGCTTCTAAGACTTACTGACAGCATGCGACTTCAATTCATCCTCTACTGATTGTTTCCAGTTCTGTGAATTCAGGTTGTCAGGAGATATCGCTTCACTATATGATTCTGGGATATCTGTAACATCATGATCAGTACAAATATATGTGCTCTCATTTTTATTTAATTTAGGTCTTGTATGTATTTGCATGTATTTCTTTTAAACCAATAGATATATCTGGCTCATATAAATATTCATCATCATAATGATGAAATTCATCACTTGATTCTGCACTATCAAGTTGATTTGGTGTATTCTCTAAATATTTGTTAACATTTTGAGTTAAATCAATTTTATCTGGGTCTGGTTTTGAAGGTGATTCTGACTATGGTACCATAGCATAATTTCTCTTAATTGATCTTTGTAGAAAAGTTACATCTCTGCTGATTACTACTTTCTTAGTCTTAGGGCCAATTAGCTTTTATTCCACTTAAGGAGTAATCGTATAAATGATTCACCGATTTAAATGTACTCAATGATCATAATTTTACGACACATGTATCGATTGCGGCGAACTTAACGTAGATACGGAGCTTTGAAAAATTACCCTGATTTCTGAATCTGCACATATTGGCGCACTGTTGTGATTGTGATTATAAATTCTTTTATTATTTAATGTTATATGTTAATTGCATAAAATTGTGGTATGCTATTAACTCACCACTTTTCACATCTAATATTTTATGTAAGAACTTTTTCGCTGCATAGAACATTGCAGCTTATGAAAGACTGAATGAAGACTTCTTACTCCTACTAATTTGTTTTACTAGAATTCTATAGATTGTTTTTTTGCTGTGTTAGCTAAATTTTAAGATTTCTCCTTTTTTGTTAACCTTCTTTCCTTTTCCTTGAGACGCGTTGCGTTTCGGAAATAGTCACCCTGTTAATGATTTTTACGAATTCTGTTTTCATTCTGTTGTGTTTTGTTGAATTTTGTTATAGGTAAATCTAGTCCATATTAAAATTGATCAAAAGAACTTTCAACGAGTAGAAGTATTACTAAAATAAAAATACTTCTCCCAAATTTTTAACTATTATTAATCGTTTTAAAATGCATATATTTAAAAGTTATTTGAATGATACTTAATTGCAGATCTAATCAATAAATTCTAAAAAGTACGTACTACGTAGATCTTAGTGCATGAATCTGGTATAAACGTTTAATTTCTTTCATTTGTTTTTACGTTTTACTACCTGGTTATATGAAATAAATGATGATTTTATTTAATAGTAAGCATAAAACTTAACTTCTGTGCCGATTATAACGTAGAATCATAAACCAACTTACTTGGAAACCTTCATTATACTGATTTTATTATATACCATTTTAAATAATGTGTATACCAAATTTCAATTTTGTAGATATACTGAAAGTGGCCATAATTTTTTACGTTCCGTCAGTGTGTCAATGAGTCAGCTACCAAATGTCAACAGCCAGGCTCTGTATTTTGCTCAAAGATAAAATTCATATAATCCCCAGAGATAAATTGCGGGAGCGCCTGAATAGCCGTAAATAATAGCGCTTCACTCTCACCTAATAACGCTAATATCGCTTAAAACATCCATTTCCGGTAGAGCAATTTTGCAATTTATGAAAACTTGGCGGTACGCTACCGTGCACACAAGATATCCCGATCAGCAATTACTGCTAGGTGGAATAAACTTTTAACGTTAATTGTAAATTAAAAAGATTTTAGTTTATAAATGTCACCATAGGTAAATCCTGCTACATACATAAATAATATTTTCCCGAAGTCGATGGCAAATTATTTAAAAAAATATTGATTTAAATATCTATAAAGGAATAAAAAGGTGAGTGATACGATCGAACACATGACTTTTTTTCTATAAGTACTTCCTATTGTTTAAAATAATTTCTTAAATTGATGTAATATCAAATCATTATTTCATCAATATTTCTATCGATCAAAGGTCTACAATGGTTTTCCCCTTTCCGATTTGATGACTGATTTTGATAGATTTAGGGCGCTGATTACGGGAATAATGATAAAAAAATTCCATCACGTCAGGATTTTTAGTTATTAAACTTTGTTTTTTTTACCATGTCAAGAACTGATATTTTATTTTAATTGTTTCTTATTGAAGAGAAAAATTCACTGAAGGATTGCAGGAGAGAACATTGAATAAGTTCTCACAAATAGTTAATTAAATATAACGTAATTAACTAAGTAGCATACCCTTATTATTAGAAAAAAGGTGAATTTTAGGTCATCTATTAAATACCTCATTTAACCGTAAATAACTTGTCATTAGATGAGGATTATTTGAGGGTAACATTAATAAATTTTTGTATAAGTAGCAATATCATTGTTTGTGCAAAATCAGTACTTCCGTAGAATTCGTAATGCTCACTTAAAAAATGTCATCGCGAAAATGTTTGGACTCATCGGAAAATTTTTGTTATATTTGTGGACAGTTTATGCTGACAAAACAACAGTATAACATTACCGAATTCATAATTAACCTTTATAACATTTATTTAGGCCTGGTAATCGCTAACCAAAACAAACAGTGGGACCCACATATAGTTATTGCGACATGCATTCGTGAACTTTGAAAGTGGTCAAAAGGGCAGAACAATACCTTTTATTTACAATCGCCTATGTTATGGAGAAACTCTCAGAATCACACTAAAGACCGTTATATGTGCTGTTATATGTTGCAAGATTACATACAACAATCCTAAAGCAAAAAGATTTGGTATATCCAACAGTGCAATCGGTAACGCACTAGGTGCATTGCGACTCTGATGTTGCAACGCCATCACCTCCATATTTGGAATCAGTGCAAGCAACAAAATTTAATATTGTAACTAAATCAATGCAGGTGTATTTGAATATAGAAATATTCGAATCGTTTATAGTAAAATCGATGAAGTATCTGAATGATATATATTTATGCCACAACTATATAGTAAGCAATGCGCTTTACTTTTATCATTCTCTGGCGATATAAGGAAAATGAAATTTCGTTTATCAAATTCCATCACACAATAAATGATTATAAATAGGCCTCTTTCCTCGCCAGAAATGTTTATGAATAGTTATAGTTTTTGGGTCACTCAAATTGTCAACAAACATGATGGTAAGTAATATTCCTTTATTAAAAAAGTAATAAAAGTTTAGTTAACTTATGATTACCCAGGATTGCTAAGAGAAGTCCAAAATATGAATCTGGCGAGTAAACGACACCCTCTATATAGTATTAATTTATTTATAAACTTTTATGTATAGTACATATGGCGGACTTATTGCTACATGAGCAATCTCTTCCAGTCAACCATAACAATTTGTATTGAAATTTAGTCGGTAGACTGTAAGAGATTTTACAATGAAAATTCTTTATAGCACATTAAATGAAAAACAATTTAAAAAATACAAAAGTAAAGTAAAAAAAACTATTGACATGATTTGGAATGAGAAAGACAGGAAGGGACAAAGACACAAAGGAACAGGTTTCAGGAGAAGCAGGACTTTTTCATTCGATCTTTGCAAATATTTAGAGACGTGATTTTCCTGATGTCAGGATCTCGGTGATTCCAAATTTTTGCTGCTTGAACAGTGAAGGATTTTTTGTAAGTGGTAGAGGTGTGTTTTGGAATAAGTAGGGTGAGTAAACTTTCAGATCGTAGCCAAATAAATTTAAAGATTTGTCTGCTCACGGCCTTGTGAGCAGACAAATCTTTAAATTTGCCGCTAAGATAATTTGGGCCACGAGAATTTTTTAATATGTTAAATAGAAGTGTAAGTACGTGAAGTTGGCGTCGATTATGGGTCTTCAGCCATTTGAGAAGTGACCTGTATTCAGAAATATGATCATATTTTCTGAGACCGAAGATATACCGGATGTATAAATTTTGAAGACGTTCCAACTTGCACAAATATTTTTCATTAAGATCAGGATAGCACACATCTTCGTAATCAATTAATGGTAATAAAAGTGTTTGACAAAGGTAGATTTTCGTTTTAGTCAGTAGAAAATTTTAAGGAGGTTTCAAAGAATGTATCCTGTTGAAAACCCGACGACTGACTCATTTACTTTAGGCCGCCGATTAAGATTTTGATCGCTCAGTAGGCTCAGGTTTTTAACAGTTGACATGTATGATATTATTGTACTCGATTAAGAATATCGATGGTTTTTGATAAGGAATGAAGGTTGCGTATAGATTTATAGTGCGAGTGCGTATAAATTTATAGGTCATCAGCATAGAGATGGTAATTGCTAGAAATATTTTAACAACATCATCAATAAATATTAAGAAATGGGGAGGAGATAGAACTCCACCTTGAGGTACACCAACTGTAAGATCAGTCCACTCAGAATACATATCTGACGACTTAACACATTGTCTGCATCTATGGAGATATGAGCTAAACCACTCAAGTGAATGTTGGGATATATTGCGATATTTCCAGCGGGCAAGAAGAATATCGAAGTCAACAGAGTTGATTGGATTTAGAGACTTATGAGCATTGAAGAAAGTAACGAGCTGACCGTGAACAATACGATCAAAGACTTTAGATAGTAGCGTTAGGTTACATTATCGTTAAGCCGTGTGGTGATCATGTGGAAGCGGAGGAATGTATTCAGGGTCAAATGGGAGGCGGAATAGAGCTTACATATGAATATTTGAGAACATATTAATTCAAAACTTCAAGAACTATTGTCTGCAAAGTGTTTAAAATACTTGTTCAAAGAAGTCAAATTTTTACAACGGAAAGTGCAAATTATTAACTCGGTTACAAATGCTAATGAAGTTAAATCTAAAAGTTATTTGATATCCTGTAAGTAGCACTGAGAAACATTATACTTGAGTTAATTCAAGTGAAAAAAACATTATATATTATGTCACATACTATTCCATCAACGTATTTTGTAAGGCATAATATACTAAAATGAAATATATAAAGGTCTGCATAAATCGGAATCTATCGGAACTATTTATCATATGGATGTTCTTCACTGGTTATCATCTAATTGTTCAAAAACACATTTTCTCTTTGTTTCAAAGGATGCAACAAAATATACTAGAATAGAAAATGACAGATAAGAAAAAAAATGTATTTAAAATGTACATATGGTCATTTAAAAACTGGTGAGATTTTTGTGGGACGACAAACTTTTTACAATTTGAGTAAAATTTGTTCTGTAATCGCCACATGCTATTCTTATTACGTGATACAGAGATAACTGGTCAACCAATTTCTACAAACCTACTTTGTATGTTTAATTTTGAGAAAAGACGGAATCACAAAATAAATAGATGGAAATAAGAAGCTTGAAACCTTTGACCGTAATTTGAGCACAATTTTGTTCCTAAATTCTGTTCCTTTTTTCCATATTTTTTTTCTTTAGAAATAATCTTCAGATTTGTTTAGTTTTTAAAGTCAATAAATTCATCAAACGATTTTCCACAATTGAACCTGAAAGTAGCCAGTTGAGTAGTAGTTACCATTCTCACCAACCAGAGCTTAAATTCTATAATGCTTAAATCCTGAAATATGCCCATAAACTTTTAACATAAGGTAGCTAGGTAGTTTAATGAAATAGTGTAATTTCAAAGGAATACCATCTTGTTTAGTTATTGTTACGGTTTGAAAATTACGGAAAATTTAGTTTTGTATTTCTTGAAAAAAGTTACCCAGTTTTTTTAAAAACAAATATTTTACTGGTTATCTGGGAAACCATTTTATGTCTGCTCTATAACCCGTGATTGAGATCACTAAGCTTTTTTATAATATAGTACCGAAAAACTAGATTACCTTCATCAACATACATCACTATCCATTGTTTTCACGATCATTGTAAACTTTATTGGTTTCTTGTAAAAATATAATTTAAATTCATAAAATAAAGAAAAGTTATATTAAAATTTGTAGAAAAAATTCCTTATAATTACTCTCCGTTTTTACTAACTTACTTTGGAATCTCGTATAAATTTTCCTATATTAATCACAATATTCATAATGATATCTATTAATTTCTGAGATGGAGTTAAGTGCTGCTAAATTTCTTTGGTGAATTAGGCAGTAAAATGATAAAAGATTTGTTAAATCTGGGTACAGAATAGTGCACCCCCAAGTTCCAAATCGCAATACCGGACCTTTCATCGTAGCATTGCGCAGCTATTTCGACACCCCCATAATTCAGTTCCAACGAATCATTAAAAAAAGTTCAATTTCGGGGGTCATACAGTCACTCACACACTCATCATCAGAAATGATAGGTCGCTTTCCGAAGAATTGAAGTTAAGTACAGATGTTTAGGAAATTAATAAAAGGAAAACAGCATAATACAAAGTTATTGGTATCAAGTTTCCAACATATCTAGAAGATTTCTATGGCTCTATACATATATTGTAACAAACGAAGTGGTAATATATGAGGAAAAATATTAAATAATTGAAGAAAGAATCTATTCAAAATTATACATTCAGTTAATGCTTCCATATTTATATAAAGTTGCTATTTAGGCGAAGTTGATTTTAACATTATTGATTTGTTTTAAAAATCTCGTTTTCATTAGAAAATTGTCATTAGAAGATTTAATTAGAAAATTTATATTATTTGGATTTAGTTTTAAATACCAAACAATTGTGGTTCCATTAAAAGGAATTTTATTTTTAAGAAGACAATTGGCTCATTTTTTAAACTATAAAAGCAGTCGTGTATTTAAAAAAATCTACCTGACATAAATCGTTTCATTAAAGAAGAGATCAGTATGTCTATGGCTCAATATGACAATTCACCATATATGTAGGAATCATATGAGAATTATGTTTCTCAGCTTAGTGAATTGGAGCAAATTAGAACTTATTAGAACCAAGTTCATGGTTATCAATAGAGTCTACATCCATTGTACATAACACCATCCTCAATAAATAGCATACGCTATAACTATACATTAGAGGCAAAGTCTTGGTCGTAATGATGTCATTATTGACATCGAGGTTAGTCCTTCAGTCACCGATCTTACGCAGAATTGACGTTGACGCCAAGCATATATAGCATTGTGCACTCAATACATTTTTATTTCAATAAAAATATGATGAAAAAATTTACTATTGTTGAGTATAACCGATTAGACAGTACCTAGAGACAGAATAATTTGCATCTCATAGAATTTAAAGTCAGGCCACAAAAAAGTTCGAGACCGTATACATATACTTGTCGTTACATTACAGGTAACCTATTCGTAGCGATAAGAAATCAAAATAGAAGAAATCAAATAATCTAGAAGTTTAACAAAGTTTAAACTTCTAGATTAAAAGTGAACACAAATTACAAGATAACTACAAACGATAACGACAACACGATTCGACCAATTTACTTTCACTCGTCATAAATAAGTTACACTCTGACACGACCGCGATCAGGTCATTGACCAGTTGAACACCGCGAACCTTGGAGAATTCTGGCATAGTTTGCAAGGTTGTGTAACAAAATGGTGATGATTGCGTGAACCTGTTCGAAGAATGAAAATTCAGTCAATAATACAGGATACAGAATTTTTCGTTCTAATAGCTGGAAAATAAATTTCATTAGCACAACGTCTCTTGTGTGTTGCAAAGAATGGAAACCTAGCATACTCAAGAAGAAATCCGTAGGAAATAAAAAGGGGGAGTAACCATACTTTCTAGTATACAAATATCGAAGGAACGTCTTTTGGACACGTTCAATCATCAAGCCGTACATAGTTTCGTGTGGTCTCCAAATAATGAAACCGAATTCTAATCGGCTCTACACAAATGAAGTGTACAGCAGACGAATTTATGACATTGATTTACAATTTTTCGAATTATTTAACACGAATTCAAGTTTCCGAATTGTCTTTTTTGCTACGTCCGCCTTGTGCCCACGAAATGTCAATCACTAATAAAATCTAACTCTCGAATCAACGACCTCATACAGACTATGCAGTGGAATTTCGCTGACCGTCCCATCAAATATGAATAGTATTTGATGGGAGCGTGTGCCCGCTGTAGCTTACTTCGTATTGAACATTTGCTTGCATTAAGTTGTAAGCTGCTTGCTGCACTTGACACAACGATTGCCCTGATGTTACTCTACAACGGTTCGCTACTTGCTGCATCCTTGACGACAGTAAAAAGTTTTATGTCGTCCGCGAATAACAAACAACGCGCAGTTTCCCCGCGCGACCTATATCGTGTACCAGAATCTTGAAAATTAGAGACCCGAGATTCGAACCCTGGTTCACTCCCTGTCGTATAAAGTAAGCCTCGGATATAAAGTTGCCCATTCGTACGTATTGTTTTCTATTCGCGAGATACAAAGAGAAAAATAGTAAAAGTGGAAAGGAGGATCCTGCTTCCCCAAGGCGATTTAATAAAATTTCATAACTACACAATCGAAAGTGTTCTGTAGTAAAAATATACAACATTTACTTGAGATCCAAGGTTAACATAATATGCAACATAATCAAGGAAGCATAAAAGGTTCGTGACCATCGAACATATAACTCAAAACCCATGCTGGTCATCACAGATTTGACCTCCGTAGCTCGAGTATATGTTGTGATGTCGAACAAAGTCAAATAATTTAGCCGGTGCAGACAGGATAGCGATCAGTCTGAAATTATTTACATGTGATCCCATGCCACCCTTAGGTATAGGTGTTATCTGAGTCCCTTTCCAATGCGAGGGGTAACTGCCAGTTTTTAGCGAAACATTAATAAATATCAGTGCCAGTTTTATGTATATACCCGAGTATATTGTCGGGTCGAATTGATCTCTTAATCTTAGAGAAAGAAAGTTGAAGATCACTATCAGAAACACCAACGTTAGCTTCGGTACAGTAGCAAGAAGCTACCACAATTTGATTGACTTCGGTGAAGACAACATAGTAATCACACATTGAGTAATTATGCAATAAACAATAAAACAAACAAATTCCTTCTACTCTCCAGCGTAACATCCAATCAAAACGAACGATGCACGGGCGTACGTTAGTCATTGTTGATTCACTCTATTTCTAAAGTTGCCGACCTCTCAGCTATGGTTAAGGTTCATTGTACACATTGAACGAACCTCAAATGCCACGTTGGCGCTAAATGTAGTCTAGTCAGATTACATATTATAGTAAACTTATTTCTTCATATTGAATGCACCACTGAAGAGCATGGCAATATACTCGAGCTATCTTATCAACAATAAGATCACCACTTAGTAATCGATACAACAGATGAGGTATTTGAAAACAATTATTATTTAAAAAATAATAATCTTTTCAAATGTTTCACTTTTCAAATAGTTTATTTTCTATGTCAATTACTACTCATATAATCCTTGATTTAATAATATACCTTTTTTACAGAAAAGCGCTTAATATTTTGACCACTTTTCCAATCAAAACGAGATTTTGAAAAAAATCTTCCACAAAAAATGTTTGAACCATGTTTTTAATAACATTTATTTTTTTTAATATTAATGTATTGAACATCATACTTTTATATTGTGGTACTAAAACACTTGAGCGAGTTTTTCGCAATTAATCCCCAGCTAACTGTTTGAGACAAAAGATTGAAACGTTTTACTTCGAACGCTTTGATTCTAAATCAAAATTATACCTTTACGAGATTAGCAGTTATAGTTCTTGGACTGACCATTTATAATAATGGTCATAACAAATATTTAAACTTAAAAAGTAAACTCTTTAGTAATCTATTAACTTAATTTGCATGAAGCTATTATTTGTGTTTAATTGTGTTATATTGGAGGCAATTAGAAAATTGTGTGTTTCACATCAAGATGAAATTGTTCGTTCAGTAACTTTTTATGACTTTCGTTTCATTATAATATCAATCACAAAGAATTCAAGCAGTACAAGTCGTACCAATATTAGTCATGATCTGCGTGAGGAACATCCCTCAATAGCGACAACTGAAGATAATGTCAAAGATGTACGGTTCATGATAAAAACTGAGAAGAGGGTTACCATTATTCGGGTAAGTTTAGGCATTAGAATGAATGAGAAAATATGACATGGACATTTAGGCGTTAGAAAGCTTTATGCTACGTGGATATGTGATGGTTGATTGAAGTTCCAAAGCACAGTCACGTTGATTCGCGTAGCGCAATACGAGAAAAAATCAAAGGTGGTTACTCAAATACTGTATTCGACATTATAACGGGTGATAAAAGCTAATTACTATTACGAACCTGAAACTAAGAGGCAGCTACACAGCGGATGATTCCTTCTGATGAGTTACCTAAAAATGTAAAATTAAACTTAAAGAGAGCTGGATAAAAATGTTTATTTCGTTCTTCGGGAAGACGGAATATTATGCAAAAATTATTGTAAAAATAAAAGAAAAGAGTAGTATCGAAGCAATGATTTGACAGTTTTTCTTTTGAAATTTTTCGAACAACACCCTAGCAATACAATTATGTTTCATGACTACAGCGCCACTACGAACTCAACCAGGTAAATAATCGGATATTTGACTACATCTTACATATAAATAATAAGGTCATTTGCCCTAAACAATACGGTTTCCTTTTTTGAAAAATAAAAGATACGTTATGAATAATAAGATTTCCAGCGCCCAAATATGCCTTAAAAAGGTAGTGAAAGAGACGTCAACTGGGCTGATTGCTTGTCTCAGTGGTTCTATAGGATAGAACGATGCACAGAGTACAACAATAAATAAACTACGCACTTGGTAGCTGGTTCTGTTTTTGATATTCTACAAATTTTAAAGTTTATCTCTTTTAAAAAAAAAATTGCATTTCAATATGCTACCATAAACATTTTCAATTCATAAGTTTGGTTATTCGTTCAAAAACTTTGGTTAGCCCAGTGCAAAAAATATAACCGATTAATTTTATATATTATGGATAAATACAATTTCAAATTTGCGCCACTATAACATTATGAGTATGTGAAAATTCTAGAGCCTAACTCGGGTGCGACCTTGAAAAAAATTTTCGTTGCTAGTGCCTATAAGTTCTTATCGTTCCATTAAATTTTTCAAACAAATTCATTAGATAAAATTATAATTCAAGACAAATATATATTTAATAAAATCATATATTTAAATAACAGAAATAGGCTGCACAAAATGCACCAAAATACGATATCCGTGTGGCATCATTACTCATACTAAAACTCATGTATGTGTAGAAAGATATTCATCCCTCTATCTCGTTCACACTCAGGACATATTAGATTTGTTTTCTAAGTTATTTGCTTCTCCCATCCAAGACATGACGTATCGTGTACCTCTTAGTGTCGATGCTATTTTATAAACATTTTGAAAACACGCTATTATCTAAATAATTATAATTTATTTAATATGTTAAACTCACGCATAAAATTTTATATATTTTATATTATTTATATAATGATTGGCATTTACACATTTCCAGCATGAAGTCATATTGGCTCCGACAAACTGTTTCACCTAAAAAAATTATCTTTTGATACACGATCGCTTGCAACCACAGAGTATAAAATATATATAAGCGTAGTACGCGTGCCACGGATATGATCTCCGTGTTATATGCTGTTCTCTTCACTATGGCTTATACATTAGTTGCAGATCGAATGTGATAAGTGGTATGCATTGAATGGGATAGTGACTGCATTGTTAATTGTTCATTGTTCATTAATGCAAAAAAATGGACTTCTGTGTGACAATTACGTGCAAAAATAAAATACAGCAAAAGAACCTTAAGAAATAAATAATTTTTAACTTGAATAACGCGAGTAAAATTTCTTCAACGTTTCACACCTTAACACGTTTAATGTATATAATAATTCTTGACTGTAATCAATATAAATTATAAAAGCAAGTGTACAATGTGGGTGCCGCTAAAACTCAGAAATGAGTCCCGGTACCATCAAGGGAGTTATATTTAGTGTTAGCCCTCTATCCCCCATCCATGAAGTAGATTCTCCTTTTTATGTGTACTTAAGGGCTGGAATTATCGCATTTTAGAAATTCCTAGAATGATCTAGAACATTCGAGAATATACAAGAGCATTCCACAACATTCCAGAACATCCCGGACCACTGGAATGTTTGAGAATAATCTGGAACATCCGCGAACACCCATTCCAGATTATTGTGGAACTTTTCAGAGTACTCTGGAATATTCTGGAACATAATGGATCATTCGGAGCCTTTTTTTTATGGTTGAGGCTACCCATTGGTATAAATCAAGATCCGTCGTGGGTTCGAATGTCAGTTTCTTATCAGTGAAGTGCAGTGAGTGAATAAAAACAAACAGTGTAGTGTGAGTAATCAAAGTGACACTGTGAATAAATATAAATGGAAAATCAATTGTGAAAAATTTTTAAAGTATACTTTTTTTTTTTACTATTACTAAAAAGTTCATTTGATTTATATTTTATACAATGCTAAAACGTAAAAGAGGAGGAGATCTTGCAAGTTCTAAAGCAAAACGGCGAAAACTAACAGAACAGCGGAAAAACGAAACATTCGAAGAGCGCGAAGCACGTTTACATTCCCAACGAACGAGAATGAGCGCCGTGAGAAGCAGAGAAACCAAAGAACAACGAAATTAACGAATTGAAGAATAAATAATAGAAGAATCAATATAATAAAAGACTGCGAATGCAAGCCATTTACGAAAATATCACCCTGTGCGAAGGGCGTAAACAGTACAACCTAACAAAAAAAGCATTCTACTACGAATGGCCGAATATGTGAATATAAAACTTATTCACATATTCAAAACAGCACTAGACCGAATGATTTCTGATAACTATAAAATTATAATTCGAGCCAACGAGAGACCACCTGAAGAACACAAACGTCGATTTAATGCACCTCAGATAGACGAAGTCGTAATCATAATTGTGGGCAATGAACCCAAAAGCCGTGACATAATTGTACAACACAGAAGAGAAGGACTAAAACGTATTGCAGAGACACACCCTTCTTATGATGCCCTGCAATATCCATTATTATTTCTGCATGGAGAGGATGGATATCATTTTGATGTGAAACAAATCCAACTTAAAACAAGCGGTTTCTATGCCTGTCCGCCAAACAAAAAAGCACTTCCAAGGAGTTCTGTGCGTACCGCTTAATGATAATGTGTAATGAAACATATAATCACATTCTCAACCCTCGCCGGTTATTCCAACAATTCCTTTATATAATACCGAAATCAGAAGAAACTACGCACGGAAGAATACATCCACCTTCACCCAGACGCGATCATAAATGATGAAAATATTGACGACATTGGAACAATGGTAATCTTATCCTCATCTTATATGCGAAGTCCAAGAGACATGCACAAATACACTCAAGATGCCATAATCTACATAAGGAAATATGGACGACCTAACCTCTTCTTAATATTCACGTGTAACTCATCGTGGCCAGAAATCAAATAACAACTAAGACACGGATAAGCCCTCATGGATCGACAAGACAAAATAGCCCGAGTTTTTCAACAAAAACAAATTAAATTTATTGAAGTCATCACAAAATACCACTTCTTTGGAAACGTTAGATACTGGATATATACAATCGAATGGCAAAAACGTGGACTGTCTCACTCACGCAATATCATGTGGCTACACAACAGAATTCATCCTAAGGATATCGACAAAATCATCTCAGCTGAATTTCCCAATCCACAAGAAGATCCGGGAGCTGTAAGACATAGTTGTGAAAAACATGATTCAATGACCATGCGGGCCATCAAATCCTAATTTCCCACGTATTTGTGATGTAATATACTCAAAAAAAACCAAAAACATACTTGGATGACTCACAAACCGGAGATGATGGCTGTCCCAAAAACAGAAGACGATCACCCGAAAAAATACGAGGCAGAGACGAACTGGAATAAGATAATCAACCCACTACTTTCCAAAATGTTCCAAGCACACCTTAACGTAGAATACTGCAATTCAGTGAAATCCATTAAATATGTCTGTAAGTATGTGAACAAAAACAGTGATATGGCAATATTTCAAATAGTCAAAGATAGCGACCAATTCGAAACAATACACACGAAAGTTCGAGGCTGATTCTCATTAACCGAGCACATTTTAACTTGTTTATACCTTAAATTACGTTTAACAAACCTTGTGCCAAAAAATTTAAACCTAAATAACATGTATTAACCAATCTATGATTAATGACAGTACAGAACAGTACATTTCAGAAATATCGCGACATGTAACAAAACTAATAAAAACCTTAACCATTATTCAAAATTAAAAGTGATGAAAAGAGTATCTTGGTATCCTAAAATCATATCATAAAAATTTGCATCAATTTTAAAAATTTGCTATATATATATATGCACATGGGACCTATTAAATACGAATGCGTTTATTTTTTTATTTATCGCCTTGAATTGGCAGTATTGAACTCACCATAAACAACGGGGGCCCGATAAATAATAAACGACGTGTGTTGACTTTATCTAAGTTTCGTTCTTGATTTGTGCGAATTTGGACATATGATAATTGCATATGCAAACACTTAATTTTTTTTTAACATATGAACATATTTGATAAAACTTTTTATTAAAAATTATTACACAATAAAGCACACAACAAAATATTACATAATATACACAACAAAAATTAAAGACAAAAACATATAAATTGACATTAATATTAACTGAAAACTAACTTACGTAATTATTTGATTTGATAATATTTATATAATGGTCCACACTACAAGTAGACTTCTCAGCTGATTTCCACCTTCTGATATTCGACACTATAAGTAACTATTGTCCTTAGTTTCCAGCAGTTTACAGTGTTTTAAAGCTGTACGCAAGAAAAGTTTGAAAATTAACAGACGCTTCCGACAGTATTTAATACTATGAAAATATTAATTTTTCGGTTCAAAAAGAAAATCGGAATTCGCATGTCCGTCCTTCGTCCATCGGTTTTTTTACTAGGAGAAGGTTTTGTTTTTTTACTAGGAGAAGGCCGTCATTGTATAAGAGGTTATAGAAGAAATCGTAGAAGGCCCTCAATAGTTAACGTTCAAAAATATTCGTATTTTTGAGAGAAGATTAAATTTTTTTAATTTAATTTATCGTGAGAAGTACTGATACTGCAATTATAAGATTTTGATTTTAATATCAGCATTATTCGAGAGTATTATTTGAATAATCGTTATTATTCGAGAGTGATTCTAAGAGAATATCAGCATTATTCGAGAGTGATTCTCTCTTCGAGAGTGATTTTTACTAAATAAAATTAACTCTAAGTATAAAGCTGAAAAAGGAAAGCAAAATTCTTTTTTTATTTTATTAAACACGATTTTCTTTAAAATGACATAAATTTTAAAGTACTTAGTAATGAATTTTCTTGCCGTGTTAAAACAGTCTAAAAACCTATCAAAAAGAGTAGAACTCGCAATATTAGGGTTTTGTGCACGTTTAGGTACTTATAAATATTTGAAAAGACATACTAATTCTATAAAATAATTTACTGTTGAAATATCAGACTTTGGTAATGTCATCTCTTTCTGTATAATCCTTCATCTTCAGTAGTCTTCGGTAGGGTGTACTCAGTCACAAAAGCCGCGACTCAGTCTCCGGACTTCCTCTTTCATTTGTTTTGCTCGGAGACATCAAGAATTTTGCTGGCTATTTGTCCGGATTTTTCATCAAGAAATATCTTAAGAATCATCCACGTGGTTCTGCCAAATTAACATTAATAGGATAAATTTGAGACCCGGCGGCACTAGCTCGGAAATAGTTTAACAATCAAACACTACTAAGCTGTCAAAACGGGATAACCTAGAAACGTGGAATTGTCAAAATACTAACAACTTAGTAGGTGAGGTAAAATATATTTAAATAGTTATTTATTGTTAATTGAAAAGTTAACTGGTCATGAGAATTTTTCCCCGGGAAATTGATCATCAAAATTTATCTCCAAAATTATTAAATCAAAAAGATGTATTGAAGTTCTTATTAAATCAAAAATATGTATTGAAATTCCGATTACTTCCAACGTAACGCTGAGACAAAGGAACTTACAGACGTATTCCGAGGGAAGTGCAGAGAACAGCTACTTATTTTTCATTTTACACTACTAAACTTTTAAGAAGCAATTGAATTTACTTTTACTAGAAATAAAACTTTTCCCCATGAAGGACAGCGATAAAAATGAGGGCTTACCTGAGAAAACAGAGAGTGTAATGCTATTTTCATGATATGATCCATTAAAATTAAACGCCCAGTAACTAGAATGGAGCCGCCGCCGCCTGATCCATTCAGTACCCTACAACAAATTATGGCCCTGTGTTTAGCATTTACTGTGTGGTCAAAGGGAGTTTAATCAAACGGTCATGTGTCTAAATATTGATAAAGTGAGTGCTTTAAGTGCAACTAAAAACAATGCATTTCTCAAAAGTTTAAACATATAAACATTTTTTTTATGAAAATGACTACTTTAAAGCTTAATGTTTTATAATCCCTGTATCGAACAAAAATTTAATACATATCCCCAATATTTTTGAAACACCTAAGGGGTATGTTAAAATAACACATCGCCACTTTACACGTAGGGAAGCTACCCTTTAATTATTTTTAGAATTTTATTTAAATATTTTGTGGGTGCTACAGCTATGTGTAACCAGGCCAAATAAATTTCAGCTTTATAACACGAATAGTCTACGAGTAAAACTGCTTCAACCTACCTAGTTTGGCTATGTACCCCTAAAACGAAACAAGTGATCAACGAAGAACGGGTGAAACGTAAAATAAGAAAAAGAATCGGTGGTCACGAAAATAATTTTAAAATAGGTAATTGGAAATTTCGAGTAAAATAAAGCTGTTTACTATAGATATTTTATGAATTCTATATTACTTATTGTAATTCATTTAAAATCAAATGCTACTAAATACATTTTATAAATAAAAATATAATACACATAATGAGGGATATAAAAAAGCCAGTTATGAGTAATCATTCATATTTCACACCTCTGGAAAATGTTTTAAACTAAAACAGGTACACACATTCGGAAAATACACCTTGAAGTACACCTGGTGTACACCTCCAAAAAATATGAAGAGGCTCAAGCAGAAACACAAAAATATACCAACTTAAATTTGGTGTTAATTATGATAAATTGATCTGAAATTAATTAGGTGTTACTTGAAACATCTGAAAAGAGAATTAACTATAGTTAATAAGATTGTTAGTTTCCAAAATTCATCACGAGTTTGCCTAAAATGAAACGGAACGTCGAGAAAATATATAAATCCCTAAATACGGCAATATTATCTATCGCCATTGTACGTCTTCTCATATAACCTCTTTTTATTATAATGACACGATATAATTTTCGTTCTATTAATTAAAGTTAACCTAAATTAGTAATAACTGGAAATTATTGATTACTCGATTAAGGCATTTATATATATATCCATGCAAGTGCTTTTTATATACTTACAAAATATATTAAACTACTTACAAAATTTTAATTTTTTAGAACGAAAACGAAAATATTGCCTTCTATAGCTTTCACAGGAATATATTTAAAAAAAAGGTTTTTATAGTTATCGATTCTTGTCTTTATTTTTACTTCGAGACCTTACTTCTTGCCAAATTTCATGATTATAGGTCAACGGAAAGTACCCCATAGGTTTCTATTTATAAAATATGCATAAATGACTATGTTTTTTGATGACGTTTGCTTAGAAGCTTGATTTTAACGCCCCAGGGATTATAGATTTAAGTATTTCTTTTTAATTTCAATTTACCTCAACCTGCTCCTGAGAAAAAGGTCTTGAGCAAACAGTCTCATATAAATCCTGAGAAAATGGGCTTTAACAGACAGATGTACGGACAGAAAAACAAGTAATAACACCATGAGAGTTTCGTCTTTTTTTCTGAAGGACGAAACCTTAAAAATACGATAAACGATACAAAATCTGCAATATATTATGAAAAATAGAAACAAGAGACTTTTAAAGAACTAATTAAACATATACTTTTGTTATACTTGTAAAGAACTGTAAATCAATTTATAATGTTAGAGAAAATCTGTCGAATATAATTGATGAATAGATTTTAAATGGAGCCGACAATTCAAAGTTCGTCTAGTTCATAAAGCAATTGCATATATATAATCTTTACATTTATTTTCAAAAATATAATTTTCTTAACTTACATATAGTTACCAAGATAATTTAAAATATAACATCGACCCTCCGCAGCATATCCTTTATGAGAGGGACTATCCGCATATTTTCCTTCAGTACCTTTCGTATCTAATTCAATCTAACAACTAATCGTTCGCAAAATGTCGCTACTATATTTTCGGATATCCTGCATGATTACCTATGATGAAATGTACGTATCATTATTTTTGACGTCTGAACATATAGAGGTAAATATGTTAGAGCGTTTTATGCATAATAAAATGTATGGGATAAAATAATTTAAATTAACCATCAACTTCTAATTACAGTAAACCTTCGTCTCCAAATTTATATTTCCATTAACTAAGGAAACTAGGAAAATCCAACAACCGTCCCTTTCCTGAATTTTATATTTCTGTAACGCATTACGGTAGTCGTAATATGATTTGACATTGAAGACATTTAAATACTCGTTTGCTGAGTTTCAAGTTGTAAAATAATACTAGACAATATTATATTTCAAATTAATTTAAGGTTAAAACTTTTGTTGTGGTCAAAATATAATAAGTCTATAGTAAATTTATTTATACGCATTTGAATTTAAATGCCACTTTACCGTTGATATTATATATTAACTATTTCGTGGGCAAAAAAGAGCGCAAAACAGTCTTCATTTCAAAAAACGTCACATCCAAAAAAAATTATTAAAGAAAAAACTAAGTAGGGGCTCAGCTTTTTATTTCTCCTCTTGTTTAAATTTTATTTGATTGAAATATAATAAGTCTATTATCAAGTCTCCTCCCCCACCCCGAAATATTTTTCTATTTTCTACCTCGATCTAGCTTCTAAAAAACTATTCACGAACTTCATCTATGGCCTTAATTCTTGAGCACCAGTAGCATTCCATTGATATAGGTACTCGAAAAAAAAAGGACACAACATACATCAAAGAATAAATCATTTTACGAAGTGGAAATTTTGAAATGAAGAAAAAAAATAAAAGTGACAAGTTACATACTTGACAAAAAGTGATTAAAAAATCCTTTTATTTTTTTTGTATACCAATAAACAACGACATGATTGAGGTTAATTTATAGAAATCCAATCTAATTTCATCAAAAACTTTGTAGCTACCAGTATCTAAGTAGTAATGAATAAACACAATTATACATGTATAATTTATTATTATCTTCCTTGCAGTCGGTTGAAAAGATTTTCATGAATTAATTCAAAGATTAATCACCTTTCCACCGAATGAATTCTTACGGATAAAGATTGAAATTCACATTGTCGTTCAAAAGTTTAGGATTACTAAGAAGTTGTAAATAAAAATAATAAAGAGACATAGGTAAAAATTAGATATTATGAAAATATATTTCACGGTCCTTTCCATGTTAAAGTAGATCCTTTGAAAGAGAAAAATCAACTACGCTCCTGACAAGTTCATCGCACACTGGTTCAGCAGGAGAGATAATATCTTATTCTCCTTTTTTCCTCAATTAATCCTTGACACAGTTCAATCTACTCATCGGAACTTACGTTCTACTGAAACATAACGTACTATACGATAAGAATTAACCAGAATAGTATAATATTTTTATTTAATAGCACATTTATATTATTCATACAGAAATAATTACTGTATCAACCCTGTCTATCATACTCTAGGGTACTCCCCTGTTTGTAAGATACAGAAAGAAAGTAAAAAGTACGAAACAAGTTAAAACTTCAAAAATGCATAATAAAGCATGTAAACCTCATTTAAAACATACTTTTGTTCTTTTTTGTTTCTGTTACATGTCTTGTGAATTGAAGTATGATTTTATTCAAAAAATAAACCTATATTTTAAAATGCACTATTAATTAGTATCAGGCGTTTGACATCTACGTCACATATACATACCTACAACAAAATTAATTTTATTCAGTCAAACAAAATGTATCAATACATAATCATAAGAAGAAAGTCTATGTTCTTAATAGTTCTAGGTGCTGATTTTATGAAATTTAAATTTTATTTCATAATCTGATCAAGTGTTTTTGAATTCATTCCAAAGAAGGATTTGATTAAATGTCTTACGAGATTAAATCGAATCGATTACAGGGAACTTAATCAAGTCGAGATTCCTGTCAACAGCCGCATTGTCGACACTTCGTTTGAAAAAAATCGCGAATTTTTCTTCATTACGGCTTTTATATTTTAAATATGTTTAGTGTAATTAAAAAGAATTTTATCAATTCGTTTTTTTAATTTCAATTAGATTCCTAACTTAAATTATTTTTAAAGGAATTCATCTCATATTTTAAATGATGTCTTAAGATTTACATTCTAAAATTAACATAAGTTAACTTTAGTGCAATGCCATCACTGATTTTGTATAATACTCTGGCTTTAAAAACAATATACTATTAATTATTCTTCACTCATTATTTATAATAATATATTTTTTATTTATTGCATAAAATAACTAAAAATATTTAAGGTACAAATGTTGTATGGATGTCTACGTTTAAAATTGACATATTCATATAATGCCAAGGTTTTATTTCTAATGCTTTTTATAACACGGCATAAAATATTTATTTACTTAGTTCTTACAACCTTTAGTATATATTCAACCGAGAGTGTAAATTAGTATAGTAAGATAGTCGTAAATAATTTTCTGCTTAAAATAATTTACGAGTTTTAACTAACATAATATTAAAAGAGAACACAAGATAAATACAAGCTATTCACCCCCAATAAGAGTTCTACAAATACTTGCTGCGGAGTAGGCCATCTCAGGAAAAGGGCGTAAACAATTTGTTAATCCTAAATTACTTTTTTGACAATAGAAAAGTATGAAACTTGAAGATAATTATTTTATAACATCATTTTTCTTTCATGTGATATGTCAAAAAAATTTTTGGCGAAATCTGGTAATATTTGTGGGATCCGGTTTTAATTTATACTTTAATAAAACTATAATAGAGGCATATCTACACTTTGAATATTTCTTTTCAAAAATTATTCAAATATACTAATCAAATTTGATAGTATACCTCGGATGTAACGTATTTGCTGCACTTACTACACCTACCAAACGGCGACAGCCACACGTTGTAAAGCTCAAAAGATGATCTCAAATAACAAAGCACCAGAAAAGCCCAAATAATAATACTCGAGGACAAAGCCTGCACGCGGTAAACAATGGCTGCAGCCCACTCATCATAACGCTTCAGTTTGCGCGGCGGAGTCATCACATGGCCAGCGAACTGTGAAGCGAGTCAGTTGTGGGGTGTTTTTTGCAGCCCGAGGTGCAGGGGGGTGAGGAGCTTCCAGGATTTGCGTAGCCTCAATTTCGGTATATCTAAGTTTCGATTCACTTTTTATGCAAAAGGGCGTTAGAAAATCACCACAATCATTCAGTACCCGCTACTTGGACTTCCTTTATATTACTTTCCTTTCTACACCTGACAAGCAGTCGACTTTGTACTTGCTTCATATTGAAGGCGTCTCGAATAGATTAAGTATAGAAATGGCACCTCGTCACCTACGTGACAAAATATATCGCTGTTAAATATGTCACACGTGATTTTTTAAAAAGGTTTATGCCCAATTGTTTATCGATATTGACTGAAACCTTTGCTAATTGCAATAGAACTGTCAGATATTTTCCTCAAGTACATGCTGATAGACAACTGAAGATGGCTTATAAACATTTGATACGAATAATTTTTATATTATCATAAATGACGATAGCAATTAAAACTAAACTTTTTCACTGAAAATCAAATCAAAAAAATCAGTACTATGAGCGGATATTGTTTATATTATTATAAAATTAGGTTTATTTTTTTATTTTTCCACAATGTTTTACCACATCGATGTATATGAAATTTTAGTCGGTAATAATAGATATATAGACCTATTAATTGTATAATAGTCTGAACAAAAATATTATCTATAGTGTTAGCTATATGAAATTTATGTTTCACTTTTCATATAAATCAGTTTTAAGAGAAATGTGTTTTTGAAAAATCACCAAATTTGTGTTTACGAAAAAAAAGAAAACGAAAACCTTATAATAATATCCACATATCCGTTCTCCTGTCCGCCTAAACGAGTATCCGTGTGTTATAGCCATTTTGCCTAGAAAGTGTTTAGCGAAGATATTTGAAATTTAGAATAATTATAAAGTGCACCGATATATATTTCAATAATTAATATTCCAAAATATTCATACACAATTTTTATAGGAGACTTATGTCTCTTCTCAATTCTTTGTAAGTACATTATTTTTTTTTAATTCGTGTGTCGTATGGAATAATAATTGAAACAGAAAAGATTGTTCTATTGTTATTATTTTATACATGATAGTTCCATAAATATTTTTGGAAGTGTCTATGAAAATATATTAAATCTCAGGAAGTGCAATGATTCTAAGTCTAATCTATGAAGGATGTACCAGACAAAATTTTTGCATGATATAAAATAGTATTAATATTTGTGAATAGTTTAGTAGAAATACTATGTATCATCAAAAGTTTACATTTACCTAAGTGTGTATGAAACCCTTTTGGTACACGTTCTGCTCGTACTTAACTAGTATTACTTGAATACCTATATCCTAACTAATTCATATGATGATATATACCCTAACTAATAATTCATATGATGATATACTAACTAATTCATATGATGATATGAAACTTTTCATTTCCTGCCGCTGTGTCGTTCAATAACGATAGACTGTAGTATTATAAAAATCGGTAAAACTAATGTTCTTAGGAAAAGAAAAACATAAAAAGTTTAGCACATAATTAAATGAACTTCCTTAAAAATAAAATGAACCTGAGGCAAGTTGATTAAAATATAAAGAAATGTAAGTTCATTTATATTTACTTTTTTAAATGAATATTTACTGTCAAAAATACACTTTGTTATCAAATGATTTGCTGGCATGATCGACTTTAAAATTTCTTGTTCCGTGTTTACAATGTGTCCGCTACCCAGTGATACTAGCTTGTAAAAACTATTTTCGAATCATATACATATACATCTTCAAGTTTTTAGCGTTTTGGAATAAATTTATTTTTGGAGTACGCTGAGTTTTTGTTGAGTTGTTTTGTAGTAAAGAAAATAGATGAGATCAGGGCCATTAAAATAATTTATAAGTACAATCAACCTTCTAAAATTACTTAAGCAAAAAAATATACGGCATCAGTTAATATCTAATCAACGTATAATAGTTGATCGACATTTCTCGTGGCAACGTTAGTAGTGAAAATTTCTTCAGAATGCAAAACTCGAAAGCCTTTCAAAATATTTGCTACCATCAGACTCAAACTCTGTATTAAGGTAGAAATTTCTCCATGCAAAAGTGTTTTGCGTAATTTTTTTAAAGCGTAATAACGTAATTTTTTTAAAGCGAAAATATTTTTTCTTCTCAAACTTTGAAATGACTTTTCGAGATGCTAATTCAGATTTTATTAATACTTCTCTTCTAGTCTTGCCGCATATACGTAGAGCTGTTTTGGTAACTACTTTTACAGATCTTTCCAATGCCTAGGTGTGGCAAGGCAACCTCATAAACTCCAAAACCGTGTCTCCTCCACTTTATGCTAAGTCTCGCAACATTGGAAATATATCAATATTGGAGATTCGTATACATTTTGTTGCTAGTCAATCATGTCGATGTAAGAACTTTCATTTAAGTTAACTTTTGGTACTTCAAATGTTCGTGGATCAGAATTTTCATTTACTTGATGTTTCCGAAGTAATATACAAACGCAATAAACTATTAGCTCTAGTTAACCAGCGGGCATGGGATAACTTACCTGGGCTTCTGTATATTAAACCGGGAGGGGAGGATTTGTTTATGATAGCAGAATTATTTCTTGTAAATATTTCTAGTCTGTACTGAGATTTGTTGAAATTAATGGTGGTAGTTCACCTTCTATTTTCTAAAATTGTACCAATGGCAGCGTCTCGTATGTCTCTAATGTTTTTTTTATTCGACCTACAAATGATCTAGGTTCTGCAGTGGGCCATCCAAATATGTAAACAAATGCCTCAATGGCAATTTATTGGCGTGTAGGGGGCAAATTATTCTTTGCAATGGTCGAGATACTCTATTTTATAGTAGACGAATTACGCCCGTAGGGCGCGTGATTTGTTGTTCGTGTTTCCAAGTACATGTTGTTCATGCCATCCCAGCCAACAGCCGTCAAACTTTCGAACGATATCTTTTCAATCGTTAAACGAGTGGCTTTTTCAATATTTCTTGCAGTACCAGATGGTGGAACCACATTCCCAAAATAAGTAGCACCTGGTTCTTTTATAATTGAAATATGTTCCCCTTGTACAATTGCTCTAAATATTTTTGATCCATTTAAAATAATTTTAGCTGTTTTATCATTCCTACCATTAAAATATAGTGCAGAAATTCCTGTTATCCTTCCATTTATTAAAATTTGATCGCGCATTTTATGCCTTATTCTTCTTAGTTTCGTCCTATCCACGACTTTAGTTTACTGTGCCTCATAGTTGGCATCAGAAGCAGAATACAGCAAAGATGATACAATAGTCACCGCAGCCCGGTCTGATACTCCATATCTATCGCATACAGTCACCATCTACGGAAATTGACATCTGTGACATTAAGTGAGCTTTATAGGCTTTTCAGAGACTTTGTTTTCAGTGTTAAGACCATCAGCTGTCAATGAGTAGGAAGGAAGGTCCATGTTATAATTACCTTCAGATCTGTTCGTCCGACACGAAGTAGGAGGAATTTATTTGAGTAGTGTGGTTAAATTATGGCTGGTTTCTTCATTGAGAGCACGTAATTTTCTGTCCTGTAACTTTTTACTCTGGATGAGACCTATTCTTCCCATAGCCTTCAGTCTTTTTGTACGTTTGTATTCTAAAAATATTTTTTACTCTTTAGGCACTTTTTTCTCTTAAACAAGTACAGTTTTGAAATTCTTTAATTTTACAAGCGGCTATGTCAAAAAGCTTTCTACCATGTAATTTGAACTCTTATAACTTTTCTGAGGTTCTTTAAACACTTTTTTTTAGATTATAATATTTTGACTTATAACTTTTAATACCTCTAAAACTCGTTTTGAGAGTGACAATCGGATATATCATAACAATCGGATATGTAATATATCTTTCGTCTAATTATATTTTTATACCTAAGGTGTTGCTTTTCTTCTTTCATTTAACATTTAAAAGTCCGTTTGTGTGCCTTTACTATTTATATTGAAATTCCTCGGAACTTTATTTCACTATCCCATTTATAACATAAATATTCACATATTAGTCTTGTAACGTAATGTAAATTAAAATAATTTCATTAGTTTCCAGAAAAACGGTGTTCTGAACAACATAATTCTAAAGTATATTGAAAAATACGAAAAAAGAACAAAGGAATGTTAGTGAAGCAAAAAACTGTAAAATTTGAAGCAACTTAAAACAGTGAAAATACAGAAATATTTTTATTTCGATTATTTTATTTAAGCAGCCCAAATCCTTTAGTATCACGAACCTTAAAATGAATCTTCGAATACAACCATTGAATAATTTATAGAAAAGCCTCACGAAAGAAAACTGTCATTGAAGACGTGAATAGCTTTCTAAACAAACTTTCAACTTCTCTCTTGGCTAAATAATTTTCGTATTTTTATATTCCATTAGTACCAGACTTAAGGCCTAAGTGCTACTTAAGTGCAAAAGAGTTTACCCAGAAATAAGTTTAAGACCAAGAACCTTTAATATAAAAGAGTTTAGTACGGTAGTTTTCCACAAAATAACATAATTAAAGCTCCGTTATGACGAAACTTCAAGAATATTCCTTTCCTCTTGGACAATACTCTTTTAATTTGGTTCAATTATATAGGCTGTACAAAAAAGTCCGTTGCAGTTATTAAACAGTTATTGTTGAACTATTATTTATGATTTATCATTATTATTCAAGGATTCATCTTATATGATATATATTTAAACTGAGCGAAGCAAAATTCTACGTTCGAATAATGTCTTAACGTCTTATATTCGAATAATGTTTTACATTTGAGTAATAATTTTTACACGATTACTTCTGTAAAACTCAGCAGAATTAAATTAATTTGGCAAGGACATTCCTTATTCGTTTAAATTTTCGAAAATATGCCTTTTAAATTTCCATTTTGGAAATTTGTAAAAAAATGTTTTTCCGAAATTTTAATAGTAGTATGAAATGAAAGGTATTAAAGAGTAGATTATGAACATAGTACGCTTTTTAAAATACTGAATCTTGAACACCATATTGGCAAAGTCTTTTAAAAAATAAAACTACTCTTATTTCTTTAAAAATTTAGATACAATCAAATTTAACGTGTTGAAAAATAGGTCACGAATAATAATAAAAAAACAAGGTCAATAACAAAAATGATAGCAAAAACAAAGACTTAAACGGTGACAGAAGTATTTGAAAAACATAAAAACAACTATTTTATACTTTATTTATATCTTAATTTCTATTGAAAACCGCAAGTTAAATTAAAATAATATTTTATTATTGCTTGTTAATATTTATTTTGGTTCCACCACATGAAACTAATACAGTACCGTAATAACTATACACTTTTATGTTAAAGTTTATATTTAAATATGAACTTCTTTATTATATTACAACAACTCGATTTACAACATCTCACCTGACAATTACACAAAACAAGTTCAGTAATTTTAATACTTCCGTTTTAATAAAATAGTATTACTTGTATAAATATCGAATGATTTTCAAGAATAGTTTCTAATAGTAGTAGTGTATTTGTACGAAATAAACAACATCAGAATTAGTCAGGTCAGTTATTTTGTTCATTTTTACACAATTACTTCAATTTTGTCATATTTCTGTGATTGACACAATAGCACACGTATGTCAAAAATATTGAAGGAGATTGCCACTGTAAAGTAAAAGATCTATATATGAATGGGTAATTCGTAATCTTCAAGTATATTGTCTTTCAACTTCCATTAGTTAAGTCTTTTAAAATAGCACTAAACTTGATAGCTACTTCTCATATAATTGTTTGTTCATATTAATAAGAAACAGATGAAAGATTGTCTTGTTTTGCTGTTAGCTGCTGAAAATTTCTAAATATTCTACTTAGAAAAGCAATTATTAACAAAACCATTTCAGTAAAATAATTTCGTTATATTATTAATTTAAATTATTTCGTATTCGAATTTAGATTAATAAATAATTAATAAACTAAAATAGAACATTTCATTTTTAATGTTAATGAAACAAATATCTGTAACACTAAAACAATTATTTTAATGTTGTTTTTGACGTATCCTCATGAACAAATATTAAATTTAATGATGTTTTTGGATCGCTCTTGCAATCTTGCAACCGAGTCTGAGTACAGATCCTCTTTTGTCTATCAGTCTAGGCAGTGTAGAGCTGCAACTACAATGTGGCAGTCGAAGACATGTTCTGGAGTAAGCTCGACGTCCGAACCGATTACTGCAGATCTGGTATGTTTTGATGCCATCGGTGATAATTTTCATACCCCTGTGATGTTTCATTCTTAATCTTGTAAGAGTAGTGGTTGTTTTCCTGTTAATATTGAGATTTATTATTTGATATTTTAATTTAATTTTGGAAGAGGTTATTAATTTTGATTTTGCATAGGCATTTGTGCCTACGAGGGACGTAAAAGCAGAAATCTCTTTTAGATCTCCGGTTTTTTTCCAATGAATCTGCGATTTCGTTGAACTCCAAATCCATATGAGCAGGGATCCATTGCAATATGCAAGCTTTGTTCAAGGAATTGAGTTGCTCTAGGTGTGATATGATTTGCACGATTAAGCTTCAAGAACCCTTTCATAGAGCCTGTAACGCTGATCTGAAGTCACTAAAATTAATGATTCCATTTAGTTGGAGGAAGACCTAGGTAAGTTTCAAGTGCTTTGTAGATAGCCAACAGTTCTCTTGTGAAGTCGGTAATCTACATTTAAGCTTGTTCTTTTATTCCTAAATCATGTACAAATTTAATTTTCATTCTTCATTCAACAAACTTCATGTACAAATTTAATTTTCATTCTTCATTAATTTCATTCTTCATTTCATTCTTTGTTAATAATTCAGTGAAACTCTCTAACTGTCCGCCATCATCAATCATCATGGTAAGGCATGGCAAGATCTTCTCGGTCTCTTCTAAATCCTGTGTAGACTATGATATTGAAATGTTTCTTCTTGTTTAGCTTCGTCTCCTGTAGACAAGCAATGTGTATGTTGTTATCTCGTAGGAGGTACTGGAACAGTACAGTTATTGTGTACAGTATGGAACAGTACAGTTAATGTGTATGTTGTTATCTCGTAGGAGGTACTGGAACAGTACAGGTATAGTTATTTTTTTCTGAGTGCCATTAATATTCAGTTGAAGAATGGTAAGTTTTGTCCTCGTAGCACATTTATCATCAGAGGCCCGGACTGCAGTTCATAACGCGTTGGCTGTCCCGGATGCGGTAACATTATTCACTTGCATTAAAACCAATGGAGGCACCTATCTGTCACCTTGAGGACGCGCTCCTTTGAAGTTACGGGCTCTCCCATGAGAATTGTTTTAATAATAAATTATTTTAATAGTAAAACAAAAACAAATCTTTAGTTTCGAGTTAGATAACATTGCCATATTAAGTAATTTTTTTTCTCAAAATTTTTTCATTAAATCTCAGTTGATTGCTTTGTTCATTAGAGTACAAAAATCATATTAGGGTAGTGCAGAAGAACACATGCGTAGGGCTTGGGCAAATATGTATATTTCAACTTTCGACTCTACTTTGTCTGTCTATAGTTGATGGCAGCTATAATTAATGGGCCGAGTGAGGTAGCACCGCTTCGGCGGAAGATCTTACGATACTTACTCCTATTCTTTTCTTATTAAGTCTCTATTTGAACACTTCGAGATAAATTCACGGAGAAGAAACATCATACATATTTTTTTATCTTCGCATAATCAAATTACTTTCATGTCTTGGCTCCTAATTTAAATACTTCAGTAATGTAAATCGATTGAAGTGCAAATTTCGAAATAAAATGATTTTTTGCAAAATTCGCTAGTTAGTTATGACTGCTTATTTATTGTATAAAATATACATAACGACATATACATAAATTAAAATATTTCAAATTATGAGAACAAAGCGGTAATTCCGCGACTGACGTATACATATATCACTGTAAATAAGACGTAACACAAAAGTCAATTGGATTTTAATTATGTTGCCGAAGGTCTTTCCATTCGTTAACGATTCGCTTCAGGAATCCATAGCCCATACAAGATTTTTTTTTTACCATAGAATATTTTTTTATAACTGGTTTCTATAAAATAGATTTGTTTGCTGGTTAATTAGATATTAAATTGTTTCTATTAAAACTTATCAATTAAAGCTTTTTGGTACGCATAAATCAGAAGGTTAACCCCATTAAGAGCTCACAAGAACCAAACTTTACTTTTTCAATAAAAATATTAACAATTCTTTTAATATTTTCGTAACGGCAAAAGGGAATTATAATTCTCTTTTATTATTTAAATAGTATTCGGAAATATGCCACAAATATTTTAGGAGGTAACTGAAGAATTTTGTATTATTTTTTTAATTTTATTGTAAGATAAAAGAGAGGTAGAGGCAAATTGAACTATTATAGTCATATGAAAATATCATAAATATTTGTTTATTATAATTTTAACAATAACTGTTTATGTAAAATTACTTTTCGATTTTTCTTTATTCTATTTTTCTACTTTTAAAGAGCCTGGTCTGGTAAATAACATTAACTGTCATATTTTCTTCAAGGTAGATTTATCAAATATCTTCAAAAATATTTTCTTTTCTGAAACCTATCCCGAATTACATTCGGGATAGGCTTCCTGACTTACAGAGATATGTCTTTCACCAAACAACTTGTCAATAAATTAAAATTATTTAAAAACAAACGTATTCGATTCATCTTCCGCCTCAAAAGAGACGGCCAAAAAACATCGGTTGCAACTAAAATTATTAGAGATTCACAATTGGAGAAATCTATATCTTTTTAAGAGTTTGTATACCAATAATCCTGTAATATCCCTAATAATTATTTCGCCTATTTGCTTTAACTTTCCTGACCTTTTAACTTATGGCCTTAAACTAGATTCTGGAGAAAAGAGTATCCAAAGGATGGGATCTTAATCAACAAGAACTACAACCACTAAAAATAATTCCCTACATGCTCCACAAAATTATGGTACCAACTTAATTGATACACGAAACGCGCCCTCAGGATCTGTGTTTGAAGCTCAACTAAAGTTGCATTACCTAATATAATCTACAGATTGAATACCTCATCCCTCACTAGGTGTCCACACAGTCCTAATGTGCCGCTTGTTCTTTAATTCCACGTTACTTATATTTGTACTTCTGATATTCATCTGTGTACAAATATGTTAATTTTTCAGTCTATTGTTTATAATTGTTTTTCTGCTATCATTATTTGTATCGATCATTATGTACCAGTGTACTAATATATGTTACTTAATATATCTAACTCGTATATTTTACCAGTGTTACTTAATATATGTTACCAGTGTTTTAATATATGTTACTCGTATTATGATCGACTATGAGTTATTGCTCTTAAAACAATAAGTCCGCCAACTGTATACTTAGTTCTATAAATAACTCTATTTTATTAATCTAAGTTTATTACACGTAGGCGCGAAGTTACATTACATTCCACCATACTTGGTCTTTTCATGTATCATAATGCACTGAACGAGAACACGTTTGTTTTTGTTTTCGTTTTCAATCTAAATATCACAATCTAACTTTCAACCCTTTCAAACCCGTGATGACATTTAGGTCTTGAAGAACTCCACACGAAACTAAAAAACCTGAATGACTATTCAAGTAAGAACAATAAGTTACAAACAGATGGCAATATGATAAGACAAAAGATCGGAATATGTTGACAAATGTTGATGAAATTCTGCCTGAGTATTGAATCCTACACTCAGCTCACCTCACCATATCGGTTTTACTTCTTTTTCCATTTTGTTATAAATACATTTTCTTCTTCACTTATATGACTATGTTCTTGAAAATACCAAATATTACATTAGGTAACTTTAGTTTTTTTCTATACGACATATGCAATTTTGCTTGAAGGTTCCTTCATGCAAAATTGCATATGTCGATGAACGATGAATTTAAATAAGTGTTTAAGCGCTTATTTAAATTCATCGTTCATTGATTACCAGTAAAATTCTTAGCACGTGTAATCATGATAATTAATTAACAAAATATTTCACACACTTATAATATTTTATGTTCATTTGCTGTCTCTTGACACTCGACATCTGCGTACGTTAGTTAATTATTTCTTAATACTAAATGAAGAAGAAAAAATAAAACCATAAAAAACGACATTAGGTCTGAAAAGAAAATGTATGAGCCCAGACTCCAGATAGTCTTAAAGGTAGTTTACCTATATTTATTCGATAACTAAATATTAAGGAATGTGTGAAGTGCACCAAGCAAATTTTCACAGAACTTGACTCATAAATATTCCTTCTTCAATTCACTTTGTCACTTCTCTTTGATTATCAAGTTAATGCGAGGTAAAAAGTTGTATTTCTTAATCAAGATAATTGCTGAAATTCGGTCATTACATCGTTATATTGATGTATATCACTGTAGATATGTAAAAGTATAATCAGATAGTTCATAATTTCTTGATAGATATCAGATAGACCAAAGACGTTATAAATTTTTGGATGTGAACTAAAAACAAGATTCAAATACTTCATGAGAGTTTGCATGACGGTATACGAATGTATAATTATTAAAACTCAGATACACCTGTTAAATAAAGTTAAATGATCCCTTTTAACTAACAGTTAACAGAACATATACCTAAACGATTCGATACTTAAAATTGTTAATTTCCTGACAAGTCATTATGTGAATTATAATTGACCTTTGTTGGGAAAATTTCATACTTTTGTTGCTAAGCAAACTTAGAGTAATAACCTAAACAAGGTCATATTTGGCGTTGACTTAAGCCAACTTGCTTTCTTTAATAAGGCGCAATATTATGTTCAATACACACAATACCGTGAATGTTGAATATATGTTAAAAGTTTTCCAAACCTATCGTGAGGTATTGCATACCATAACTCGGAAAAATTGGTCGCTCGAAACTTTATATGAGTGTATATATATATATATATATATATATATATATATATATATATATATATACATATATGTTTATATATACATATAGCACATCACTCAATAGGTCCCGAGCCTGACTTATATATGGCACCAATAATAACAAATCCATGTGATTTGATTTTTAGTACTAGTCTTCAAACGTGACGTGTCAAAATTTGAAATCAATCAGTCCATTAGTTTACAAGTTACCCTGGTTCAAGTGACGCTACTTCTGCAATTTTGATAACAATGGAAAAATCTAAATTTCATGTTGATAAAGCACTGCTTCCTGATGGGAAAAAATGCCGCTCAAGCAAGGCAATAACTTGATAAGTTTTATTCGGACTCTGGTCCGTTGGAAACAATGGTTAAGAAATGGTATGCTGACTTTAAACGCGAGCGTACTGATACAAATTATGGTGAACACTCTAGTCGCCCGAATTTGGCAATTGTCCCGGAAAACATAACAAAAGTCCACAAAATCATTTTGACTGAGCGTAAAGTGGAGTTAAAAGGGGAGAGTAAAGGAGTTAATTGTATCAGAAGGCAGTGTACTCACCATTTTTCGTGAATATTTGTCAATAAGAAAGCTGTATTCAAAGTGGGTGCCACGTTTGCTCAAAGTCGACCAAAAACAACAATTCGTTAACGATTCAGAGCGTTGTTTGCAATTGTTTCAGCGTAATAAACATGAGTTTTTGCTTCGATATGTGACAATGGATGAAAGATGGATCCATCACTTCACTCCAGATTCAAATCAGCTGAGTGGACAGCAGCAAGTGAAAGCCGTTCAAATCGACCAAAGACACAAACATCAGCTGGAAAGATATTGGCTTCCGTATTTGGGGATGCGCATGGTATTTTTTTCATCGATTACCTTGATAAAAAAAGAACAAAGAACCATCAATAGCGTATATTATATAACTTCGTTGATGCGTTTGAAGGAAGAAATTGCGAAAAACTGACTACAAATGATAAAGAAAAAAATGCTCTTTCACCAAGACAATGCACTGTCGATCACAGCGATGGACAAATTACACGAATTTGATTTTGAATTGCTTCCCCATCCACCGTATTCTTTAGATCTGTGACTACTGACTGTTTGCAAACCTCAAAAGAATGCTGCGGGGAAAGAAATTTGGATGAAATGAGGAGGTTATTGCGGAAACTGAGGCGTACTTTGAGGCCAAAGACAAATCGTTCTATAAGGCATTGAATTGTTAGAGAAGTATAGGTATCAGTGTATTACCCCGTAAGAAGACTATATTGATGGATAAGTTAAAATTTTGTCTAAAAGTTGGTGTATTATTAGTTAGGCTCGAGACTTATTGAGTGCTTAGGCCCGGAACTTATTTACTACCTGCTTACACAGCGAGACTCTGCTATTGAACTCTGGGTTCGAATTCCTCAGCCTAATACTGCAGTGGTAGTGCATGCATGTTATCTATGCCTATCGTAACAATCAACCAATTTGAATGATCCTCTTTTTATATGAATAGCCCTAGTGTATTATCATAAAAATGGGATAGAATTTGGCCATTTAAATTTAAAGTGTACCATAGAATTCATCAGCGATGAAAAGCGTTGCCATGGTCGAATGTGGATGATGTAGGTTTAATAATGATTAAATAATAAATTATCTATACACATACATACGCGTAAAGCAACGAAAATTTCAGTAACTACCTACTTACTAATATTCATAAAGAAACAAAGTATTTAATAAAAAAATGCCACTTGAAATAACTTTATTGAAAAAAATTTATTTCAAAGTGCTTTTACTATGAAACAAGGAACAAGAAACATTAAATTTGTAATTTTTGTTTATACCATCATTCTTGCTTCTGTACATTTTTTAATTTGATTTTTTTTATTTAAATTCGTATTTACGTGTTCAGTGTCTAGTGTCACTGAGAATGTAAATTCGAAAAAAATGTAACTGGTAGTTTAAAAGGTCAAAATTAAAAAAGCGCAGGAAATATTTTTAGAATCAGAACTAAGTCGACGCTTCTCTCCTCTCTCATGCACACTGATTATTGTCACATTTCACTTCGCACCGACTCCAAAAATCTCAAGCAATAGCAGTGTTTTCCAAATTTATTTATGATCGGAGACTACATTATATCGCAACAGTTTCAACTAAGTACTCGTGTTTTCATTGTTTTATACTTTTCAGCGCACTTCTTTCTCGGTGGTTATTTAAAATTGGTTAAATTTTTTTTGGGAAAATATTATTTTTTCTACTTTTAGTACCTATTAAATCCTACATTACCCAGAAAGTAAATAACTTACTATGAATTAAATATCAACAATATCTCATTTTTTTAAATAGGAGCAGAAATTTGCGATGTTTAATGAACTTATATATAAACATATGTATCTACCTACATGCATGTGTTTTCACACACGTATAACCACATATACAAACATAAAGTACAACTCTTGTTATGGCTTCACCCCAGTCAATGTTTTAAGCCTCTTCTTCTAAAGCTAAGCATACTATGTATACATATATATATATATAAATATATGTCTAGTGACTTCAGGCTTTTGAATATCTGGATAATGTACATACTTACCTGCCTACCAATATTCTAGTTGTTACATCTCTTTGTATACATCTGTATTTACTTACTTACCTACCTACTTACGTAGTAATGTTTAATCACTTCGTGCATTTATTTATACCAGTACTTACTTATTTAACTACTTACTAATATTTTAGTGACTTCGTGCCTTTCTATGAACCTGCCTACCAACCTATCAACCGGCTACGCAACTAGTAGGCTCCCCAGAAACTTCATAATAGGTAAATACGAAGGTATCTCAAATAACTAGGTTAATTTACATGGTTAGTGTTTCAGTTTACCGTGAAACACAAATATCCTAATATCGTCATCTAGCTAATTATCAACTCTTGGAACAAACCGGCTACGCAACCCCAAATTAATAACTATTCACGTGTCTGTTCAACAATTACATTTATTGATGAAAACCTAAAAAAACTCAAAAATTCGTAAAATTAAATTGCGATTCGTAGATGCATGAGTAGCGTATGACAAAGGAACGTTATTAGACTTATATAAATACAAACATAAATTTAATTTCACTTTAGATGGGACTGTGAATTCTCTTTTAAAAAAAGCTGTGATTTATTCATATGAAAAATACAAGTTACAATGTTTTTTTAAAATTATTCTTAACATGCTGCCACTAAATTAGAAGGTTTACTTCAAATCTCGTGTAAAATTTCAGTTGAATATTTAATTGCATCCGTAAGCGATTTCACTGTACCAATGGAAACAGGTTAACTGAAATCATGCCGCCGTCCCTTTTGTTCAAAAAGTTTTCATCTCCTCCCCTCTATTTATATTTCTTTCGCCATCTCAACAAACTTTGGTGTAATTAAACTTCTAAATGATTTTTGGAAAATTTGTCTCTATTTCTCCCTTATTTGGTTATGTCAGCGAACAATGTTTTCATTTTAACAAATTGGATTAATCTGCTACGGTAAACAACTCGGCAGTGTACGTTGTTCATAAAGTTCACAGCTTGTTCTCACAGGAAAATTTAATTAGGTTGTAGCGCGTTATACTTTTGTGGTTAAGAAACGTGCTGCGATGTTAATATTCTACCAAGATTTTGGTTACAATATATCTATTTTGACCATAGCAACGCTTTTATGTGATATTGGAATATTATTGAGTTATTGACAATTATTTTAATAATTGTCAATAACCCAAACGTTCCTGTGTTTATAATTGAATTTAAAACTAAAATTGTTTATATGCGATTTAATGCAGTAATAATGTGACTTGGATAAAACGTAAATTTTCTTCGTGCACTTTAATTCAGATTTCAATTTTTTTTAATAATTTACGAAAATTAAGACTAAGATACGAATTATATTTATCGTCTACAGATACATTTATCCAAGTAAATCTATAATTAACAGTTTAAGGCTAGAAAAAATCACCATTAAATTATCATTGTTCAATTTAGTAATATTGACAGTATCGTAGGATACATGTTATTATAAATGTTATATCAAAATCCTTTAGATGCGGAAAGTTGAGATATGAATATTATTAGCACGTAATAATTAATTTATTTTAGTCCGGTTAGCGCATAAATATTTGCAAAGAATGACTATTTACATTAATAGGTTTTCAAAAAACTCGCTGTCAAATAATAATTAATTGTGTTTCATATTCCACAATTATTTCGATTGACAACACCATTACAAACAATATTTTCATTCCAAGATAGTTAATGTCTAGTATTATTTTGTTACTACGCCCATAATTTGGCACAGGAATAGTATAATGAAGACATTCAATATTAAAAATACGATTTTAACGAAATTGTTACTCTATAAATCCATAATTTCTTACCCAACCTACACGTTTGGCATAGGGAAAGTATAACACATAAATTAATAACTTTTTATCCCAAGATATACATAAATTCCTGAGGCATCCATGTTTTATGATGTTCAATATCTTTGAGGAAAATTCTGTAAGTTTGAATATAGCATATTTTAACTTATACATTTTATCCCTAATTCCAAATTCGAGCTTGCTTCCGGTAGGATAGCCTGCAAAGTTTCCTCCTTTTACAACTTGATTACAAGCGAGCAACTTTGGAAAAAAATTGGTACAAAGATAATTAATAACTTGGATTGACGCATGAGCTCCCTTAATCTAGACCACGCGAACGATATAACGAGCAGAAACTAATGTCTACACAAATCAATACGAACTTTACAAAGGTCTTTCCTAATTAGTATCGTAAACAAAGTGAATACTTTTCTTTCCATATAATGGGTAGATTTGCCTTTGCCATAACGGCGAGTTATTCAGATATTGAGTATCATTAGAAAACTCGAGGAAAAGGCGGAATAGATTTTAATATGTTCTTACTTTCTCAATCACATTTTATTTGCTGTTCAAAGGATGACTTTTATTATATTAGAATCAGGAACCTAATGTGGTTATAAAGTCCATGACTAGCATAATAATATAATAGAGATCAGTCAGTTAAAGAGATATTATTCCTGAATCATAGCAAATCCTAGGTAGATCAATATAATAGGGCTTTCTCGAAACATTAAGTATTTACTGGTTCAAAGATAAAAATGAATCCCAATTTTAATTTCATTAATATATGAGTGACAGCAGAGAAAATTTATTAAATGGAAAAGTAATTACAAAAACCCACTTTTTAGAGTCATAGTTTCATTAACAGGTTCATAGGTAAAATACTAACCTTGTATACGATTTGTTATATTATTTTATCATTAGTACAAATTTTAAACCACAGAGTAATATTATTTTAAACTATATATTTACTATTTATCACTGAAATGCATTATATATTTACTATTTATCACTGAAATGTAACATTATTCCTTAACCGAATTTCGAAGTATTACTTTTCTCATGATTACATTTAATAATGACTTACGAGATATTGCTAAACCATTTGCAGTAGCATTGTGTTTATTTCTCATCTGGTGCTTCTGTCCTCTTTAAAGGAAATTGCTAGCGATTCTTTGTAGATATTATACCATCCGAAACCTCCGTCAAATTGGCAGGAACGTCGATGTAATCTCATTAACTTATCTCGATGTCATTTTAACTGTAATATTCAATATACTTATGTACTTTATTAATATGTGAATGACATAGTTTTGTTTTTGTATCATAAATTTTTATTGGTAGTTCACAGGACATCCGTAGCTTACATCAATCATCTTTGGTCCTTAAATTATCGAAAGTAATAAACATTTTTAACAAAAAATCTACAGAAAAAAATATATATTTAACTGAAATCAATCATAATCCATTTTGTCCATATACTTCGAACAAAATGGCATATTGCTAATGGACAAAATAACACATGTAATAGCTACAAAATTATTGGCATAATTTGCAAATAAAACGCCTAGTTCTTCTTGGAACATTAACGCAAGAAGAGTGAGCCCAAAGCGAACTTTAAGCACCGCAACCAGTCTTCTCCGGGCTTAGATCTTGAATAAAGGTCGTTACAGTAAATGCAAACACAGTCCTCTTCATCGTCATGAGAAATATTAGGAAAATCTTCTTCCTCATTATTTTCAATGTATAATTTTTGGTGGCTTTGCGTTTTTTCTTTGTGGGGAGAGATTTGGGCTTATTTTTAGATTTAATTTTCAACATATTAGGAGTACAAGTCAACACCAACGAACTCTGTCAAATTTTTGGTTTACGTTTCTCTTGGCCACTAATAAAACATGCTTTTGGCACCGGAGAAAGCACCTCAATAGGAACAGCAAGAGCAGAAGACGATGGGCGTTCATTGGTAGCAGCAGCAGTTAAAACAACTTTTAAACCGGAGTTTATTGTTGGAACCTGAGATGAATTTTCAGCTTATGGGTAGGTAAGTTCTATTATTTCGGCTGCATTATTTTCTTCAGATATCGTATCATGGAACCATGGCTGAACGAGAGGTAACGCAGAAGCCACAGCGACCTGAGACATATTTGTCACAGGAACTGAATCATCCACTTGTTGTGAAGGTTGTGTCAAAACCTGTTCAGACTTGACAAAGCTCATTACTGTTGCAAGCTGAGGAGATATAATCCGGAAATATATCAGGGTTCAGGGGCCAGATGCCAATACTTTTAAATCCGGGACATGCATTTTGCACCGTAGCTGCCTTGCCATATTCGAATTGATTATCAATTGTAAAGATACACTTTACAATTGATAATCAATTCGAAACGCAGTCGTATGAATGGTTTCTTTATATATAGTGCGGAATGCTCTCACTCGTATTAATATTTTACATGGTTGATAGTAAGAAGAAATATTAAGATAATGTTCAAGAATTATCCTAAGAAGACAAACAACAATTAATCTCTTACCTCCTAATTCTTCTTAAATTTATCTTTTTTTTTCTTATATTCTATTCTTTTAAAGGTAAAAACGTATCAATTATTACAAACGAAACTGTATGTGATCTATTATGTTGCTCTACATTGCATATGCCCCAGTCATATGAATTAGATCGATCATTGCATTCACTTTTATAATAAATATATTCTATCTTATTTCCAACTCATTAAATTGTTCCATTTTGAATTTTTTCATGTTTTCTGTAGAATTTTTTCATGTTTTCTGTAGTATACGGTTAGTTTGGTAACTGAGCTGCTGAAGTGGCTTGAAGTTTGGTAATGCTTCAAAATATACTGTCAGTTTATTCGAATGATATCAAGAAGAAAAACAATTCAAATTAAATATTTTATGTTTATTCCTTGAATTTACAAAGTTGTTTTGACATTGTTAAGTTACTTTTGTAAAGTATACGGCTTCGAAATGACGTGTAACGTGTCTCCCTCTCTAATTTTTCAACCATTAGTTTAAATCTGATGTCTTTGATACTAGCGTCTGATTATAAATTTCAAATTAAATTAATTCGGTGAACTTGCATCAGCAATTTAAGGAAGCATATCTACCAGTATGAAATCAAACATTTTACGTGTCCCAACACGTATTTGGGCGTTTTCATTTTTATACTCTCTGTCAAAGCAATTTGAATTATAGTTATGGCGAAATATTCTCATCGACTAACCACTGTGAACTTTTAACTATCACTATAGGTCTCTTTTATACAAAATATTTAATATGCTCATTTCTGGTAAAGTCGTGTAAAACAAAAGTCTGGTAAATTCCACGGAATAAATATGAGCCAGAATTAATTTTGTCAATTTAAATTTCTTCTGCAACCAATGATCCGAGTTAATTTAAGCATCACTAAACACGTACATTATTTGCTTACATATACATTTATATTCCACGTGTTAAATACACTGAATTTAAAATAACAATTATGTGTATTAAATTACAACCATTTAACATTTAACAGTTGGGAAATTTAAATTCTTAAATTCAATATTCAAAAATATATACCGGACGTGGTTTAGTACAGTATCATATAGTACAGTAACTATGTGTAAGATAAAAAAAAAACAGATCAACAAAATAGACAGACGCATAAGACTGAGATAAGCAGTTTTCTTAAAATTTGAGTTCGCCTTAAAAGTGAACATCAAGAAGCACATAAAAGTACGTATATTCAATCAATGTATACTACCAATCACGACGAAGCTGAAGCTTGCGTAACAACAAAAACTATCCTGCAAAAGCTTATTTTTGTTGAACAGGTGATATAAAGGAGGCTGATAAAAATCTCCTTAAAGAATCACAAAATAAATAAGTGACTTGGGAGACAAAATATAGTTGTAGATATTTTCAAGATAGTGATGAAACTTAAATGATAGTAGGTTGGTCACGTCGCTTAAATTTCAGATTCGTCCTACGAAATGGAGGCGCTGGGAGTCCAACACACAAATTGGGTGGCTTCGAATACGATAAAAATATGACATAAAAAAGTGACATGTACAAACTGGATTGTACCCATACCATTAAAATGAAGAGTCAGAACCCAGGGTTCAATAGCAGAGTCTGTCCTTGAGACCCAAAATATTAATTTAAAAACAGCAGCTACTCAAGTCTCAGAGTTTAGATAGGTAATAGCCTTATAGTATCAAGATTAAGGAATTAGAAGTTCAATGACAGTTCAAAGACAATTAAAAATAATAGATTCTCAAGTCTCAAGATTTTAGTAGGCTGTATCAACACAACGTCAAAATTGAGGAGTCGGAACCCATAACTCAATAATAATGTCTCTGCTGGAGACCCACATTAATAACAATAAAAAAGCACATCCTTAAGTCCCACGATTTGGCATCAGGATTTATTGATCAAAGATTGAAATAATAATAATGTTTGCAACACGGATTCTGACACGGAAATTGTCACGGGAACTGAATATACATGCGATGTTTCATGAGAGTCGTTTTACTAGAAGTAGTTGAAAAATAGATAACAAAATGTGTATCAACAATACCAAATATACTGAACGTAAAGCTAAATAAAACAATTTATAAACGTTGATATGTGCCTTTGTACGTACAAATAGAATACTAACCTACCCATTTACATTGTCACTTTCTTGCTACGTCAAGACAAGTCAAGCGAGTCCACACTCAACCAGTTTACAGCTTATCACTGAAAAGTTCCTGTCGCTACTTTCCATGTCCGCCATTGTATCCTGATTTTGCTAAATAGCAAATTTTTATCGCTCTTACTCATGTCTTATTAAATTAATATTAGACCTATATTATCTAAACTTGAGCATCATTGCTCCACAGCAATGTGGAGTGAACATATATAATACATCTTCAGTTTTGAAATAAAATTTGAACTAAATTTTCATAGGAGCATGTTTATGATATATATACCCTTCCAAGCAAAAGAATTATCCAAATTGCTTGGTAAATGTCGGAGCTATGACTTAAAATACTCAAAAAATACAGTTGCATTGAGAATATTCTACTTCATTGAAATCTGTTAAACAGTATTTATTTGTATATTTGCGGATTTATAAACACTTTGTACACCCACAATTTACCTTACTTTGTTCAAAAAAATTTCCAGATAAATAAAAAAATGACGTTCATCATTATCTCAGCAAAATGTAAATAGTCACTACGATTACATAAAAATATCAAGAATTATTATGGATATTATTTAAAATTAATTAATTTTCGATTTCATGTAGTATCAAACCTTGCTGACGATTTCGGCTGCCCGAATCACAAGATATACATTAAATAGATTTTACCATAAATAAATACATAAAAGTGCTTTTTGTCGTGGCATTACATTAAATCAAGGTGAAACCTAATAACTGAACGAATCCAATATATCCCCCAAGTCTTTGCAACAGAGACAAACAGTTTCAATACCGAAAAAACTTCTACATTAGATTTAAATTTCGTATCGTTTCCGTATCGTATCAACGTTCGTACAACCGAAAAGCTTAAACAAACCCTTCGCCTTCGACCTCGCCACACCATTCTCAAATCGATATTTGCAAATAGCGAGATTGAACAAAGCCAAAAATAATTTCTATTACATTTTTTTTATGAATTTATTTCTAGATCTAAATACACATAACTTTATTACAGTTTATATATACATTATGTTTGTTTTTTATTTTTCCTATCAACCTTTCTTCAAAAGTAATCCTTGGGTTATGGATTCAAACGTCATGCAAAAATAAATGAATACAGCTGCACGTCTATCGTTTCTATCCACATATTGGGCTAAAATATAAGTGAGAGTTAGTACTGTATTACTCCGTCCATTTTCCCTCCTAAATCCATATTGGTTTCCAAAATATTTTGGGTATCCCTTAAATATTTTGTAAAAGGTTAATTCATTTCTAAACAAATTTACTCGCAATATTTATTAATGAAATCGGTCAATAGCCGTTAATGTCAGTTTTGTCTCCTTTGTGAATTAATATAATATTGGCCACCTTAAACTCGACTGTAAACTGGCTTTATTCTATCATATTTCATGTAAATATATGAGATGGAACAATTTCCTTTTCTTTATATTATTTAATCGTTCTTTCACATAGTCTGTATTTATTAACTATGTTTTGTTCGCTTTTATTTGAAACAGATAGTATTATGCTAGTAAGTCTCTCGCCGATCTAGGTAAGAAATTTCTGAAATACATTCGCTATATTTGTGCTAGCAATCAATGTTCCACCTATCTCGGTCAATTTCATCACATTTGTTTATTTTGTGCCAATTTTTTTTTACCATTTTCAATATAGCTTTGATATCATAGTTTTTTATTGTCTTAATATTAAATTATATTTGGCCCTGTAAGTTTTATTATAATTGGATAAATGTATTTTTTTGAATGTTTTTTTTTCTGTTTTGTTACATAATTTATCTCTTATATGAATACTACTTACCAAGCCAGTTGTTACACAAGACTTGGCAGCAAATTCCATGTTATATGTTAATTGTATGTTATATTCATGGTGATTCGATATTATTGATTGTTACGTTAGCCTACAGACCGTATTTGAAAATATGGCAACTCTTTCAGATTTGTTTTTATGCTTATAAGTGAAGTAATATTCTTTTCGGTGAGGGAATTTTTTAATCGGCAATCGATAAAAACAATCACATCAAATTCCATGTTATATGTATTAATATTTCAAAATTACGAACCTGTGAATAACGCTGCGAATGTTTAAGTTCAGTAGTTTTTGCTTATAATCTTTTCTAACATACTTCTCCATAATTTGCTGCTCGTTTCCTATCCTCATTCTGTAATACATAGAGTTTCAAGTAATTTACGTTGCAAGAGCTAAGTTTGGATTCACTGTAGTTGGCAATTTCATCTACTAGCATGTGTGCTCAAGCTCGGTGGCGATATAATTTTAATTTCCATCTTTTTCCTACCAAGACCAGACTCTCTATCTGCAACCTGTTGGATAATTTTAGCAGCTGACTCCTTAAAATATTGTATACAGTTTTCTATATTTTGCATGATTTTAATACCTTCGTTTACTTAAATCAATTTATCTGCTAAATCGTTGAACTTCTTGTAACAACAACTCACTCAATTTTCAAATTCGTTCAGTACATCGATTTGTAGGGTTTTTAGATACACAATGTCTGCACAAACTTTTCATCTCTTTTACTATTTTTTTTAAAAAACAATATTGATTTTTTTGGTAGAAATTAGAGTATCGGGGATATTGATCATAGCGTCATTGTATGTCCATGTTTTGGTGTTTTCCGTGATCTGGTGAATGTTGTACTTACACATCATGCAACGATATTTAATTTGATTCATTTGTGATTATTTATTGCGGCCTTATATTATACTAGTAATGTATAAATAAAGATGCAACTTTTTAATTTTTAAAATCAAAACGAAACAAGCGAAACGTCTTGCAGCGAAAAATTGTTAAATAATAAACAACGTAAACAGTTGAAATATTAATGTTTATTTTCAAATCATGAACAGATGTAATAATTTCATTTGGATGTATTAACAATTTCACATCATATTTTCTTTTAAATAATTCATTACATTCAGTAAAATATGTATTCTTTTAAGTAATTCAATACATTCAGTAAATAATAATGAATACATAGTCACCTTATCGTGCATTTTGGTTTTCGTGTAATATAAAATAATTTGTTCGATTTCTATGGATTCATCTATTTCCTAAACAGAACTTCAATCATCAACTGATATCACGCAGATATTACGCAAATCATTTTTGGTCTTCTGAGCGATTCGTGAAAAATATTTTGTCATAATTAATACAGTACTTATTATATGAATAATCTAATTGTTTTTACGTAGCAATGTCGAAACGTAACCTATTAAATAATCTTCTCCATATTATCCTTTTTCTATTGAGCAGCTATTTAGGACAACTTAGATCAATTTGTATTGCCGTAGGTTATAGTTAAAATAAATTATTGAAAAAAAAAATACAGTTTGGTGTAATAAAATTGAGTTTCGTTACATGTTTCTATAACGGAAATATTTAACCTAAATGGTGTGGTAAAAACGAAAACAGCTTGCTACGCAACAATATAATTTTAACTTGTAAATTTGTCTACAGGTAAACAAACAAAATATTTATGTTAAATTCATGTTAATAATTTATAATCATAAAACGACAATACACCAAATCTAAACGTCATTAGTTAACAGTAGCTAGTATTACTATGCCAAGCAAAACGGTAGAATTTTTTAAATGCTTTACTCCTACATGAAAACTGTTTCATTTCATTCTCCCATTTTCACGAAATTATATATATATATATATAAATAAATATGAGATAGTGAAGGGTGCGTATAAAGTCTTATATCACTGAAATGCATTTCATTCAGCTATCGATAGCCAATTTGTACACAAAAAGTGAGCAGTACACCATGAGCCTCTATTTTCTTGAATTGAAATATATTTTCTATCAACGATTCGTATTAAAAAGCCAAATAATGCTATTCAGGTGCTTTTAAAAAAGTAATCCTACATTTAAAAATGCTTTACATAGGACTTAATCACCATGTTTTAAGTTTATTTTGAACAAAGTCTCGTATTGATAACAACGGTCTACAAAATACATTTAGGAAGACCAATTTTTTCATTCTGCAGATCAAAATAACATAAAAAAGTGTTAAAAACAACAACTTTTTTTTTTGTGGCGGCTATAGACTTCATTCTTTTGACTCATTTTTTGGAGATTTGCTGGGATGCGATGTACCATTAAATGAAGAGAAATAAATGTTAGTACAAATAATGATTTAAAGCTGTGCAAATTTTGGAAACTTCTTACAAGAATCTTATTCTAAATCAAGGAAAATCTTGTATTCTGTAAGATAATGTTTGCCCTATATCTTATGTTTTGTAGGATATCAAAGCGCTTAACAAAAAATTCCAGATAGCAACCGGATAGAGAATCCAAAGGTACTGAACCTTATATGGTTTGAAGCTAATTTCAAATAGTTAAAAATAATAATACAAATGCGTGCCAAGTTCAGTACATTTTCCATTCATCAAACCATAAATGGTTTGATGAATGGAAAAGGTACTAAACCTTATATGGTTTGAAGCATGTAAGAAAAAAGTAAACGAAGGAGACTTCGCCAATACTAAATTAAAATTAAACTTATTAAGTACGAGTAGAATTCGTACAATGAAGGTTACGTATACTCTTAAGCATGTAATAACATTTAAGTTTATATAACGTCTTTATTAAACTATTTATATATACTTGTATATAACTTTTCCCGTGAAAATATATTACCGATTATATTTTTCACATCGTAAATTTGACAAAAAATATAGGTTTTTGAATCCTTGCTCTAGTTTTTGGGTAAACTTCCAGCAACACTGCTGTTTTAGTAAATTCAGTAGTTTGAAATATTATTAACGTATATATTTTGTAAAAGATTTCTACAGTATACCTAGAATATTTTTACATAAAATTCTAAAAAAATAATTATTGAACCTTTTAACTTTTTCTTTCAATTAAATTTGGCAATAAGCAAATTTACATAGTCTTAATCCACCAAAGTAGGTAAATTACAAATTTTGACAACAAATTAATATTTTAAACAAACTAAGGTAACAAAATAAGCTTATATCGAATAGTTATAACATCGAGAACTGTTACGAGCAGAACACGATTGATAACGATGTCTGTCCGTATGCGTCTGTCATATTTGCGCTGTTTATTATAATATCTATCATTTTTGTGTAATTACTTCACAGCTGATATTTACTTCGTTATTTTTGTTATAATTACATATGAGGTGGTGGTAAAGAACTTAAAGAAAGTAGAAATAATAATACATCACGTAGTTACATTTAATTGTGGATAAATAAAAAAATTTGCATACTTTGCGGTAGTGCAGTCCGGGAGAATTCTATTCATATTTGATTTTTTTTTAAATATATGATATAAGCACGTCAGTGATGAATAATAACTTCGCGTCGTCTATTTTCCATACTCTATTTTAACTTCGTCACTTGCATTCTTCTATTGTAGCCAGAGCCTAAACATGTCTGCAGTTCTACTTATGTGCATGAAATTTCCCAATACAATGCTTTCTGTGGAAATCGTGTTTAATATTTAGCAAAATGCAAAAATAAAAAACCTTTCAAGCACGACTAGAACTCGCGTTATATTCCGTATATTTTTAGGCACTTATAAATATTTAAGGGTGCATAATTTTCCTAAATCATTCACAAATATTTGTTTTTGTAACGTAATTATATTTAGCCTACGATACTTTCCACAGGCGTAAGAACAAATTGGATTTTGAGTTGAAAAATATATTATAATTGAAATCCAATTAAGGCTTAGGTGTCATAATGAATGACATAATTCATTAAGTCATCAATTTAAACAATTTCATATTTCTTGACAAAAAATTTGTAAATATATTTTATATTTTTAGTGCTCAGTTTTTATAAAATTCTAGAAGTCAGAAAAAGAATAAAGTATTTTTCCCTATTATAATTGAATAAAAAAATTTTCCACTCAGCAAATGTTTAATTAACTGAATGAAGCAAACATTTTGAACTACTAAAGAAAAAAGAATTTCCATGAGACTAAATACCTTACTTTTTGTAATTATTTAAACAAAATGGTTTAAAGATAAGATAAAATAATTTTAATCCATCAAAATACAAAATTATCAATAAAGCAAGCTTTACCTTCGTCATAAAGTGATGATTAAATATATATTTCATCTTCCGCAGAAAAATGTATACATCAGAGTAAAGATGTCGGGAATCATATTATCTTGCAAGATTTAGTTATAAAAAGCATAACATTTACGTTTTATGCTCCGGATGATTCGAAGGTTATACATTAGAGACATTTAGATAGTATGTTAAAAAATAAAGGAGAAGAAAAAAAAGTAAAGAAATTAAATAATGTACCCTACAGTGCATTTTTTAAGTTCGGATTATATTGCTTTTGAAACACATTTTAAAATATTTCGGGAAATTTTTAACATAATTGGGACAAAGATTACAACTGCTATCTTAAATAAATGTTTTTGATTATATTATATGTATATATATATGTGTGTGTGTAGTGTTCTTTTACCTTATCCTTATTTCTACTTTTTTCGTTTCAATATTTAACTTTATTTTTAAAGCTTTCTTCCATAATCTGATCTTTTTTCTTTCATTTCACGACGACGTACGATGTATTCCATTTTTGATAGGCTCCTTTATTATACAAAGCCATGGGTATAGCGCAATGGCTTTGTATAATAAAAGAAGCCTATCAAAGATGGATAAGACGGAAAATATTTATCTTCAGTCCGTACACGTAAGTATCCAGTAAAGAAGGCAAAAATATTTAACAAAACACCTCGGAACAGCTTTTGGGACAAGAGGTCACCTTATATAAATTCTTTTTTGATAAGAAAATATTTTCATTTGCTGCTGAAATTGTGAACAAATGACAACTAGATATTTCCGCTAAGCGCTTCTACAAGATCCCTTTTGCGTTAGACAAGGTCACATCTGTAGATTTATGTAATTCTTAACAAACATATATTAAGTGTTCAGAAAATATTTCGACACTTCAAAATGTTTACTTGTTTGGCATATAGCTATATATATGCTATATCTGAACTAATTCTTGTCTAAAAACGTCAAAGACAAGTGGAAGCCGTATATTTGTGATTATTGGTGGATTTGTGATTATTGCCGATACAATTCGTGTCCTGAAAAGCATGACTTCTAAAATATATAAAAATATTTTAATAACCATCGTTGAATCAATATTTCCGAAGCATATTTGATTAAAAATATAATTTATTTCTAACTCAAATGTTTTAACTGATTATGAGCACGTTGCTTTAAAAATAACAGATCCTATAAAATAAACCTACTTCAGAGAACAAAATAAAAATTAATTTTAAACTAAAAATTACATTTATTATACACGCCACATAAATATAATTATAAATAGGCCAACTATCATAAGAGAATTTACTGCATCAATATGTACGTCCTTTCATACTCTGCTAATACATCTGTTCGGTATCAAATAAATATTTAAAGGAATGTAATTTAAACGATAATGAATTACCGTTTCGCTACTTTTAAATAATGATTATAATTATTTTTCTTTTAATAAAATATTGAATATATTTGGCGTTAATTTTGTAGAAATGCATTATTCACAATTAAATGAAACTTAAAACGTCGTGGTAAAGAACTTAACGAAAGTAGAAATTATTATTTCTACTTTCTTTAAGTTCTTTACCACGACCTAGGTTTTGTTGTAAATATCTTTGCTAATAGCCCACCTGAAGATGTTGTAATGCAAAGAAAAATAGATGTTATAATAATACTACATCACGTAGTTTCATTTAATTTTGAACTTTTAATAAAACTTTGTTAATATGTATTTCTAAATACAACTGAAAAATATGTAGTCGATTAAGCGTAAATGAATTTAAGTTTGAAAACAAAATTGAAATTAATTTAAGGTACCACAAATAAAACAAAGAAAATATATGTTTTGAATAATGAGAAAAGTTTTTAATTTTGTAATGAAACAAAAGTTATCTTTGCATGTAAATGAGCGTTGTAAGTAAATTTCTTAACATGTCTTGCATATATGCATTGCTTTATTGTCTATTCTTTTATACTTTCGTAGAATAAATACCGTACTAATGTCTATTTCATTTCTATAATTAATCAACTTTATTTTAAATTACATCCTCATGTTTAAAATTACAACCTCGTCCTTTCAAATAACATTGTTGGTCTGTCCATTTCTAATTTCAATTTTTTTTATGTTAACCGTATCTAGGATAAGTATTTGGATAAGATTTCGTTGTCAATTCATCAGTATTTTCAAAATACCTTAATGCTTTAATATTTTCATACTATTTGCAGACATGGCTATCTATAGTAATCTGAAAACTATAATATGTCACATCGTGAAAATTGTGTATCAATAGCATTAGTAGTTTTTAAATAAATCCCTAAAACATACTTTTTTAAAACATACTTACGGAGGGAGTACCATTTAAGCGACACACTTTTATCAAAATTTTTTTTAAATATTAGTACCCGTTTATTCAAATAGCCGAAATATAAGAAAAATTAAAAACAGCGTGAAATATTTAATTGCAAATAAATTCAGTTACTGTTGGAAGGTACTACAGGTTTGTATTAAAATATGGAATTATGTATCTTTTATTTTCTTCCTCATGTATTCGTTCGGTCTTTAGCATCTTAATATTATATAATGAAAATTTCGGAGTATGTTAAGTATATTGCTTTAGAAAAATGAGACGAATACGTAAAAAGAAATAAAATTCGAGCAATATTTGTGGAAAGACTTTGATCAATAGTTTAAGGAATAAGGATGTTAGAAAATAATATAATTTGAAAAAAAGTGTATTCTGACAACCAAAATAAAAGGATTCATTAATGATCTTTTAAGACAGATGCGCAATAACTCATTTACGTAAAGATAGTTTTCCACAATGTGATGGTAAAATAGATACATGCTAAGTAGATGTGAGTAAATACAGCATGATAGTAAAGACAGAAAACCAATTAAAGCGTAGTTAAGCCAAGTTGAGAAGACTAGAACTGATAAAGGCGTGAGAAATTTTAAAAGAGCTGAAAGAGCACAAAGAATTTCACGTAAGTAACAGAAGTGAAAATCGAGATAATAAAAAACCACTCGATATTACAGACTACGATAGAAGATTGCTCTCTAAAATAAGTGATGAAAAGGTCACAGAAAAACGCCAAAAAATTTAGAAAATAAATTACTTGAATTGAATATATTCTTGTGTATTACCATTTATCTCTGAATTGAAATTTAAGCATAATATTGCTATTAGAATTCCTTTTTATTTTTTCATGCATCATTACGATTAGATATCAAGATCGTTTAAAATGTTTTTAAAGTAAATAAATTGTCAACGGAAGAAGCGTGGAATCGAAAACAATATATCCAAGAGATTGTTTTTAATTTCTACTTGTGACTATTTCTAAAAACTTAAATATTTTTGGATATACATTTCAAAAAGGTATATTATCATTTAAAATTAAAACAGGCGCTTTTTCCCGTATCTTACTTCCATACCTACCTACCTACATTAGACATTTTGGCCAACTTGGAAATTTTCAAATTCAATTACGACACATTAACAAAATTTTACGATTACGAACATTAACGAAACTTAATTGTTTTGACTGGATTCCTTGAATTGGAAAATAATTAATTAGAAATCATTCTAATATCGCTTAATTGAATTTATTAATTACTATGGTTTTTAATTTTGAAGTTTTAAATAATTTTACTTAGATTTAATATTCCGAATAGTACTAATACCAAAAATATTGTTTACAAAGTAAAGAAAGCTATTGCTATATATGGTTCATAATTATTTCTCTTTTAAATGTTATCATTTACTCGCCGAGAAGTAAGTTTAGAGAACCTAACGACATAATTAGAAAAAAATTAATATCAACCTATTTTATTAATTTAGTCCTTAAAAATTATCCAACATTTATAAATATTTTTTAAATTTGTTTTTTTTAATGATATATAACGGAAAAAAATCAAGAAACAAGAATTTTCATACACGTAAAAGTAACAGCTCGGTACTGTCGAAAGTAAATGCATTTATTATTTTTGTGGAATTTTATTCGTTAAACATAACGATTGCTCTGAACTTAACAATATCCTATAGAATTCAAAATAATAAATTGGTTACAGTTAAGAACATTACGAACAGGTTCATTTCCCGTAGACGATATCCTGTGTTTATTAGGGCGGTTGGTTAATCCGCTATACTTGTATTATAATATGTGTTAAGCTTCCGCTCTACATTGTGGCCGAAGTATTTCAAAGTCCCACTTTGGGGTCATGGTATATTTTGAGAATATTGGTGTGAGTGAATGATAAAAGTATCAACGATAGAAATAGTTGAAGACCTTTTCACTATTATGAGTCACCTTTCCTAATTTTTAGGTAAAATAAGAAACGACCAAACAAATTGCAAAAAATCACCAAAATATCACATTCAGTCTTTTTACTTTGACAAAGATGATATGTTACCCTAGCAGTTTTCTGGAAATTTCAAAATTATTTTTTCAACAATGCATTAAAAAGTTTTTCAGCAAAGAAGTAAAAGAAAACTTTTAAAATTATCCACTATATAACCTGACACGACACACTAGTTCTTATTAGATATTACGGGTTAAAAAGAGAGTGACACAACAGATAGGCTCTCCCATAATAGAATAATATTATAAAATAACGTGAAAGAAAAGAAAGAATTGGTGTTTTCAAAAATATACATAACCGAATATACCCTCCCGAAAACGGAACCATAGTTTCATGACTATTTCAGATAATTACAATTCCATTTTATTGAGAATTAATGAGTCACTGAACGAATACGACAGTAATACAATATGATTATGAGCGTGCATGCAGAAATAAAACAATTTGTGATAACACCGACACAATGTGTGAATTAATAAAATCTCTGTAATGTATTATAACAGTATTAAAAAGTGAGAAATCAATGTAAAGTTAAATATGATGCAATGTAATTTTTTTGATAGCCTGTATTAATATCAATACACTATATTTCATGTTTGTTGTAAGTCTCAACAAAGATGTTAACCTAATCGCTATCACTGCAGAGCGCACAAATATACACCTACCGTTTTCTTTTAACTTTCGCTAACAGTTAATCAGAACTCAATTGTTACGCCGAAAACGCAACTCATATACGAATTTCTTTGCCCCTCCGGCCAAGCAGAATGAGCCCATTTTATTCGAGCGTATCGTAGCAGAACTCTAATTTAGCTTACGCCTCAGTCGGACGTGTATTTTACGACCCTTCGCGGTGATAAATTCCTTAGTTATTTCTCCAACAAGTATTCGTTCGAGAAAGATAGAACTGTCAAGCGTTAATTTAAAATCAGTTAACACCCCTGAGAAAATATGTTATTAATACACCTTACATATTTGGTCATCTTCCATATTTACCATATATCGTAAAAATGCCTTTGAAATTCATTTTCATACTTTGGTAGGCTTTTGCGATTAGTACCACCTATTGTCAATAACTGCATCGAGAGGAGATGAAGGTTTGCCTTATGTACCGATTCTTATTATCTTTCAGGCGCTGATTTCCCTGAACATCCTTTGCCGGCGACGGGCCACCGACAACGTCCTCTTTACTCTTTTCTACAACGTCCTCTTTATAATTGTGAGGCCACGTCCTATTTATACCATACCGCACGCATCGGTCGGTATAATTTTGCGGAATAGCAAAGTGTATTTTTGAAAAAATGAATGATTTTACTAAAAATAGTGATGAAATTTTGCTTGAATTAATTACATACATCATCCTCTTATATGACACATTAGATGAAAATTATAAGAACGATGTTTTAAATCCTAGAATAAGGGAAAATAAATGATTGAAACAAAATTATGTAATGTTATTTTGTTAAAAGCCCCACATATATTCCAAGAATAACAAATGCGAAATTAAAATGTTAATAGTAATTTTTTCAGTCACCAAAATCTTTAAAAAATTAAGAGTATAAGTAATTAAAATTCATTTTCATTTTTATTCAGATATAACGAAATGCTGGAAATATTTTAGGGATTGCTGCGTAAAAGAAAATAAAGCTTAGCCACATTCGTGGTGCTACTGATGGATATTTTTAAATCATGAACTATCATGAACTATCAAAAATGAATATTAAATTTATATGTAATATACTTTTTAATTATAGAAGGGCAAAAGTGGGATAGTTGCTGCAGGAGGATAGTTAACTCGATAGTAACCCGACATTTTTAGGAGCACACATTGACAATTTTAATACTAATTAGGGTCGTACTAGATCCCCACGCTTCAGTGAGAGTGAGTCAACGGACAGGACCAAACAAAAGACCGTCGTATTTAAAATGTCGATAGCGTATTAAGAATCGTTGCTATTTTTAAATGGCTTGCAACTTTTTATTTTACAAGGTGAGTAAAGTGAATATGTATTATTTTAGTTATCTAGTTACTAAAGTGATATATGTGTATTATTTTTTCCTAGTAATTTTTGTTCTTTTTCCTAAAGCAAAGGATATCTATCCCTGGCAAAAAAGATAGATGCCGTAGTTTTGGTGCTTATACGCACCTTTAGAAGCCGCTAAGCATCTAAACAGTCGCCATCTATTCAGTGATAAACGCATTTTGCTTAAAAATAAATAATTGTAATTTTTTTGAGTAATAGACACATAAGTACACGAGGAAAAGAGATGCTTCACCGAAAGCTGAGTAGATCCAAGAAGCGTTGATAAATAACATGAAGGCTATGGATAATAACGAACTTGCCATAAACAAAATAACTCATTGGTAATACCACTAAAATATATTTAGAAGACGTCATAGAAATAAAACACGAAAAAACAAAAATAAATACGAATTCGGCGCTTTTTAGTTGATTTTTAAAAATTTTAAAAAACCTTTATAATTAGTGTAGAGACGTTGTAATAAATATCATCAATAAATCAGTTATGAATAAAGTTAAATAATTAACAGACAAAATGATAAAAATAAGATAATAAATGAAAAAGATAGACACGACTTATTAATCTTTGAACCATTACTCACTACAAATCGCTACGCATATATTTCATGATATGTGTAAACATTTAACTTATTATTATAAGGAAAAGTTTACAATTGCGTAAAAAAGTTTTAAATTATGTTGCACTGCGAATTTACTATTTTTAAACCTGAAATTTTTGACAAAGCCACGGAAGCTATGAAAAGTAATATTAATGCCTGAATAGATCAATTGAGAGAGCAAAGAGCTCGTAAATAACTAAAAAGCACAGGTTCGGAATCAGTAACAAAACAAGAGTTAAAAGAAAACGGAAAACTAAGTAGCGATCAATTTCATAAAAAGGGCAGTACCGGAAACAGCATATAGCAGAGACTTATGGAAGTGCAGAAACGATCATTGAGGATCGTTATCAGGTGTAATAAATAAAGGTGGTACCGGACGCAAGTTGGGTTTTCTTCTTTTCATATTTAACAAAGTGGATATAAAAAACTTTAAAAGAAAGATACTCTATCTAGAAAAGACATCGAGTACACAATAATACCCCCAGAGAAAAGGCCGAAAAAAAACCAAATCAATTCTATTAATACATGTTTTCCAAAGTGATTTTATTCTTTTAAAAACAGATTCCACTTTTGCTCTCAAAATGCCTCTCTACTTCTGTTTCATTTTTTTACAGCCGCCTTACAGTATCTTTTTACAAACGTTTTTCCTTGTTTTTTTTCTATCTTTATTCAAATAACTGAAAAAAAAATAATAATTGAGGGCTAGGTCCGGTAATTTAGCACAAACTTTTTTATTAGTGCCAGCAAAAAGAGGACTCCGTTACTTAAATCAGTTCCTCTTTTCGTCTACGATAGTTGCTAACCCTTTCTTGAAAAATATGGTAAAATATTCGTTATAAATTGCGGAAATAAAAGAACTTTAAAAATTTATAGAAATTCAAAAATAGGAATTTTATGAATATTTCTTGTGATCCCAAAAACCAGTGAATAAGAGCCACGAAGCGTTACTTTTCATTTCAATTTATCAAAGTCAGCTCCAGAATTTAAATATGTTTGACATTTAATGTAACATTGTATCAATTATTTATTTTTACGTAACAGCCATAGGAAAGTCGGTATCACGGAATAATTCTTAGAACCAAGATCAACACATCAAATTTGTGAAAAAAACATATCAAACTTACGAAAAAAAAAATCATCCAACATAATAATCTAAAAGTCAAACTTGACATTAGGTCTTATTACCATTGGTTATTATGTGATTTAACAAGCCAAATGATAAAAAGGACTGTTCCTTTTTAGTGTAATCTAATATAATGTCTATACGTACTGCCTCTGTCGAACTAGTAAAGATATCTGTAGTTTAAGTCGCGTAACCTGCTTTCTGGATCCATAACTTGAGGAATAAATATTATAAAATATTAAACTTATTAGATAATTATAATTATATTACAAGTATAAACTCACCGGACAATGTTTGTGGGCAGTTTATGCTGACAAAACAGCATCATAACGTTGCCAAATTTATAAATAAAGTTTATAACATGTATTTCGGCCTAGCTATCTCTAACCAAGACGAACAATGAGTCCCACATAAAGTTTGTGCAATATGCGTTCGTGAACTTCGAAAATGTAAGTATCGTAAAAAAAAAAGACTTTGTACCACATTTTGCTGAAAATCGCGACGACGTATTGCAACGACATTTACTGAAAATGTTTACCATCAAATATGACGCGAACGAATAGAGATTGTTCATAGACTCATCAAAGCAAATTTTGAAAGCAGTTCTTTTGCATAAGTACGCTTCCCTACTAGGCACTTATTCTGTACATTTGAAAGAATGCTACGACAATTCGAAAACATAATGGATAAAATATAGTACGTACAACGCGGTTGGATGATATGTGGAGATTTGATAGTTATAAGTATGCTGCTCGGTCAACAAGGTGGCTACACGAAATAAATGATAAAACAATTTTCTGAGCCGCTGAATAAAGAGGGAGAAAGTTTTAAATATCTACAAGAATTTTTTCCATCTGTCTGAAACTAAAGTGAAAGAAGTTATTTTCGTTGACCCGGACATAAGAAAATTAATGAAAGACACAACTTTCGATTAAAAATGAAGTGAAATTAAATAAGAAACCTGTAAATCTTTTAATAAAATAGTGAACAATTTCCTAGGAAATCAAAACCAAATTATGAAGTAATTGTGAAGAAAATTATTGAAAATTTCGGAAAAATGGGATGTTTGATGAGTATTAAACTCCTTTTCCTTAATTCGCACTTGGACTACTTTCCTGATAATTTGGGAGCTGTAAGTGAACAGCAAGGCAAAAGATTTCATCATTTGAAAGAGATAGAACGTCACTAGCAGGGAAGATGGAATAAAAGGATGATGGCGTCACATTATTAGTTGCTAAAGCAAGATGATCCAAGTCGGACTTTTAATAATCTCACAATCGGAACTTCGTTGAAAAACAAATAATATACCATAAGGGGGTTTAATATTTCTAAATTATTATTAACGTCATTTAAATGTATGTATGATATTTTAAAGTAATGTAATTGATTCTTTATGGTAATATAAATTGTTAACTTAGTAAACTGGGCCTTTTTGCCATTTCATGTATAGGACATTTCTGAAGAAACTGAGAATGATGGAGAAAATCTAAGTACGTATTCGTAATCAGCCCGCCAAAATACCCTATGATCAGCTATCAAATTCAAAAAGGGAAAATAAAAATTAAATTTGCAGACCTGTTTTATTTAGGATTTGCACGGATGAACAAGTGATAGCAGAATTTGAAGCAGTATTTTTTATGCAAGTTATCAATAGAGCTCGTGCTAAAATAGTTTCAAATCATTTTTAGAAATGATTACACGTTGAAATTATAACGTTATTACTTATCGAACATGTATTAATGATTATAACTTAAATCTTTTTTCGCCAACACCACAAATATATTATTCAGGCCTCTAATATTTTGATTATGCAGTTAAACTTACTTAATATTTCGGTCAGTTGTGTTAAAATAATGTCATCCAATATGAATATTAAATACAAATGTTGACTGACACATCATTATCAGTTCTAAGAAAGGAGAAAGGATTAAGATTAAATCATTGAAACTTCACTTTTTGTAAGTCAGTATTAATGCAAAGATTCATTATAGACAACTTTTTTTTTAAACGTATAGTTTGTGTTTTTGGGTTAATAATATTCTTCTTGGTCACTGACTTTTATGTTTGATATTAAAATATGCATATTCATTATCAACATAGAACAAAAGATCCGGAAAGCATTAAGTGGGTCATGAAAATAAAAGACATGGGCGTTAAAATGCAAATTAATGGAGATGTAACCAAGTAATGACAGTCATTATCGTATCGATTTACAATTTTTTAATTGTGTTTTAATTAGACGGAGGCCTTTTGTTTTACATTCATATAATATATATATATATATATATATATATATATATATATATATATATATATATATATATATATAATGATTAATGCCAATTGATAAATATATTCCGGGAAAAGACAAAATATCAGAATAAAAGCTGATAATAGCGTGTTGCCAAAATCTTTCTAAATAATACCGCTGCGAAAGAATTGTGAGATTTACAATGCATACTGCATTAATATAATGATAGATTAAAAAACGCCAGTGTATTTTAAATATTATATTTATATCATTCCTTTGAAAGAATTTACAGAGAACAAAAATAGCAATAAATTTATGTACAGTTCTGCTGATCCTGACTTTCTTTCGCACACTTCAACTTCATGTTTCCCTGTCGTCGTACATTTATACTCAGATTTTAGGATTTTATATGTCAACTAGAACTCTACTTGCTAAAACAATTAGATATTTCAGATCCACTGGAAGTACTCTTTAGATTTTTATTACTTTCACCGCAATACGAGTGTCTCTCGTGCTATATTTCGAATGACACTCGCGTAAATTTAGTTTTGTTAAAAAAAAGAATAGATTGTTGGAAATAAGACAATGTTGCTTAAAGAATCATCATTACATCAGTCTCCTTAAACGTAAAGGGTCGCGTCTGAACTAAACGACATACATTTGTGGGATTCTGGTGAATTGGAAGCATTAGAAACATGTTTGCTACATTCAACGTTGTCTATGCTAATAAAGCGAATGTTAAGTAAAGCTTTATAATTAACAGTAGTAGCCCTGAGTGTAGTAGTAATTATATAAGACTGTAATAGAAAAAACAAGTATATTAGGTTAGACAAAATATATGGTCTTGAAAAGCACACAATTGTTCCTGTCCTCTTTTTCTTTTTCAGAGTCACATTTATAAATATGAAATGTTAACCTGTATGCCAAAGTCTCATCGGTGAACAGAGTTCAAATCGGTATTTGAAGATTTATAAGATACACAGTAGAGAGGAAACCTAAGAGACATTTAGTGTAAAATACAAAATTTGATGAGATATAATTAATTTTTTTTGTTTTTCACCCTAATTAAATAATTCCTTAACAGACGATGCTTTTAGCTGCACTTTTAAACAACCAAGAAGACCATATGATCTGTACACTATATCATAAACTTACTAATTTAAAGAAGAAATGTAATTTCATTGAGAGTTACACTGTATAATTATAATTTTATTGCTTTAAAACTTCTCTTGAATATGTAATCTCTGTCTGTCTACTTTTAAACAAATTAAAATGAAGCAAGAAAATGTGACACAATTTTAAGTTGAAGAATATTTATACAAACATCCCGACAGCAAAATGCATATATATAACAATTAAATATATATGCATTTTGCAGTCGGGATATTTGTGTAAATATATAGCAATTAAAAACCGTAAGGACCGTAAAGACAATTCGATATTTAAGTAAAAAAGCAAGTCATAAATCGAAACCTTCATTTCAAATGTCCTGTAATGCTTCCTTTAGCAGTGGTCAAAATTCGGTAAAAGACTTTTTAAGCCATAGTAAAGCCATGATATTTCTTTAAAAACAATTGTTTATATCATCATTAAATAATAAAAATAACTATTAAGTTTCAACGTTTAACAGGATGCATTCACGACATACAGATAGTCGCATTATTAATTTACCTCAATCCAGGAAATCTTGTGTCGCGTGACTTATTTTTTCCATTGACAACATTGGCTCTATATAGAAGTTTTAATTGACTTTAATTATGTAGGCTTCGCTAAGTTATTATATAATTTTAAAACCGATACTTTAGTTTATATTAGTATTTTGTAAGAAAGTGGCAGTTGTAATACACGGAAATGATTATTATGTATGTATGGGTGATGCAATTTTAACATTCAACTTTTATATTTCAGATTTTTGAAAGAGAATGTGGATAATATAATAAATATTTATAAAAACAATGAAATTTATATTTAGGTGACTGCCAAAATAGTTATATACTGCGCTAGTGGCTTTGTCTACTTATTCGTAAATACCAGTTTTCTAATATCACCTCACTAATATAGCCAACTAAGGTACGAAAGTGGAGTGAAACGATAAAGTAAATAGAGGAGGCACGGAAGTAGATCGCGAGATAACAAGTTGAACTTAGTTTGAAGTGAATTAAGTTCTGTTCGGCATATTGAATTTTTAATGGGATAAAATAAATACAGTGACAGATTTCAATGTTTGAAAAATTGTAAAAAAAAACTACGCCTCTAATACAAAGTAGGTTTATTTTAACTTTATAACAACAAATGCGGATTTAATTTTTTAAAAACCACGTTTTCCAAATGGCGGGCATCGAGTCTGACACACTCTTCGAGTCTAGCACGCATGTTTTCAAAAACGCGTTTGCAGAACGACTGGGGTATCCTACTGACTTCGGCTCGAATATTTTCTTTAAGTTGTGTCACAGTGCTCGGATTTGTTTTGTAAACAACGGATTTTAAGTATCCCCATAAGAAAAAGTCAAATGGGCTTAAATCGAGTGACCTAGGTGGCCACGGTACGGTACCGTTTCGGGATATGTTTTTTTCTGGAAACAACTGCCGCACTGCATTCATGGACACATTAGCAGTGTGAGCTGTGGCCCCGTCCTGCTGGAACCATGTGTTTTGGTTGAAGGATGGACTATTCTATAGTTATACTCTGAAAAAGTCATTTAACATCTGGGCATATCTCTCCGAATTCACAGTTACAGTTTGGCCACGTTGATTTTCAAATAAATAAGACCCTATGGCTTACATAAAGGCTCTAGATGCATTTGTCTTGAGTTGTGGACATCCCAGTAACGAAAGTTCTGCTTATTCACATATCCTCCAATGTGAAAGTGAGCTTCGTCACTAAAGAATATGTTGCCCATCCGGGTAGCAGTACGAAATCTCAACAACATCACCTCCGCGTAAATTTTTCTTAATTCAAAGTCAGAATCGTGTAAATCTTGAACAATTTGAATTTTATATGGATGGAACTTGAGCTTTTTTGGCATTATTACCTGTAAAGTTAATTTCGGAATTCCCAATATTGATGTACGTGTACGCAGTGATAAACGGGGATTTTCAACGACGGAAACCATAACACGTTCGACATTTTCATCCGTGGCTACCAATGGTGTAGGTCCTGGCCTGGGCCTATTTAATGTCCCTGATCCTGTAGCTCTGAACCTTGCTACCCATGACTGAATGAGGTTGATCGATGGTCCATCACGTAATCGACGAATACTGTAACGATTATTAAATCGACAGCGTGCTACATATAGCGAAAATCCACTCGAAATATACGCCTCGACGGCAAAAACGCGATGCTCTCCACTCCACTGTTCCATGGCTACTAAAACATCCGCACCGCTTGCGCTTCTAACGACGCCCCCCGTGCCCCTCTTATGTGTTGCGTTCAGAAACTATGTTTGTTCAAACTTTGAAATCTGCCACTGAAGATGCAAATCCTATATATTCAATAAAGTCGTACACAACTTCTTCACTTAAAAGTTTATTTGATGGCTTTACTTTCGTTGTGATTAACGTGGACAATAATTTTAAGAACACCAAAACCTTATACAGAAATTTGTTTTTCGATTTTTACCCACTGAAACATTTAAGATGTCTTTATAAATACAGTTATATTAGTAAGAAACTATAAATCAAAAATGTTTAAAGGAATTATCTTCACTATAAATAGAAAAATAAATCAATTTCCAACTTTTCTCCGCCCAACACAAATGTAATCATAGCACATCGTTTGTTCATGCGCTTGTTATCCAGTCGGTATCCCCTGAGATGGCTTCGCGACGTAGGAGCGCGCCCGCTACCCACAGACGCCGAGTGGGCCCATTTTGGTGCGACGGCTTTTGCCGACCCGACTCGTGCCTTTTGGCTTAGTTTCATGTTAGTTACATTAAATTATTTCCACGACTATCTCTCACGACCGCCAATTCGCTTTAGCTAGTAGCATTGACGCAAAAGGATTTAAACAGTTGTTTAAAACGAGAAATAGCGTAGTGAAATATTCTGTGTTCGATTTGCTTTCTTTGTTGATAGTTTGCATCCATAAACACATTTTACAACTTTTATGATGGATTCACAATAATTCCTTTTTTTTATTTTATTTTGTTTATTTCTTTAAATTTTAATTTACAGATCGATTCAAGGCATAGACAAATAAATGGTTTTGATACGTAACAAAAACAATAAGAAAACGAAGAGAACAATTTAGTTAGTTAAAGTTAGATGAGATGTAAAACTGACAATTAGGAGCTGCCTATCCCCTGTATATATAATAGCCTGTCAAGTACGAGTAGCACTCTCACCACGAGGGTTACGTACATATTTCTGTTCTTTAAACATTTAAGCGTACCTAATATTTCTATTAAACTATTTACAAATATAAATTTTTAACAAGGTGAATATATTGCAACCTATGGTGAATATACCACATCTTTCGCAAACTTAAAAATATGGACATATTTCAAACATTATAAGATTTAGGGTAATAGCTACTACAGTTTTCCTAATAAGTTCTATAGTCAGATTTTAACAGCCCTATTTTTTTCAGGATGTTTGACTCCGTAGTTTCTGAAAAAGGGGGTTTATAAGCTATGTTTTTGCACATTTTTAAAATATCTTTTTTTTTAAATATGCAAAAACCTTTGTGGAAGAACATTTGTACAATTGGGAAAAAAATATGTTCGTACTCTTCTTAATATATAAAATATGAAAAAATATATTTCTAAAACCTTTTATTTGTCACTTCTTTATTTTTTTTGTACTTAAATTTAATAAAACATGGAAAATATTTAAAAAATTATGACATCTATAATCATTCCACAGTTTTCCTATCATTGTGAGCTTCTAAAAACCCATATTTTTTCATGATTATTTGTTTAGTAATTTTGAAAAAGGGTAATTTTTGGGGTATTTTTATTATATCTCTGAAGGTACATTATGTAAAGTTATGACAAATTATTTTTGAGACTCTTATAACTGGCCTTTTCAAACAGCATCACGCACTATATATGGAGTATCAGAAAACAATTTTCGTGTATTTAATTTAGGTACCCTAAAATTACCAAATGAACATTTTTGTTATTCACCCTCACATGTCGCGTGCGGGTGAATATTATTTTATTACTGTGTCAAATTTCAAGTTCCTATATCAAGCAGTTTCTAAGAGAAAAGGTCGTGACCTACATGCGGACAGATGCTTGAGCGAGTTCCGTTTTTCCTTTTAAAACACGAACCGAAAAAAAGAGGTGTATTTTTTTTTCTTATATCTAAACGTAAGTATGAATATTTTTTAAGAGAAATGTGCATTACGAAAATGGAAAAACAGATGATACAGAATTTTGGAAGTTTTTGTACTCAAGTTATTTATCTTTTTCGGCTCGCAAAATTTTAGAAATTGAGTTAACGTGAAAATGTTATGAATAAAAGTTTAGAATTACTAACGAAATTTAGAATTACTTAGAATTACTAACGAAAGAATATATCGCTTAATTGATATTTTTAAAGTGAAATTTCAATCTCAAACGAACAATTACACAAATTTTGCTACTGCACTAACCGGTTCTTGTTTCGAACGTGAGCAAAATAACAAAAGTTATTTAAAGAAAAAAGGATCGCATTTTGGTACAAACAGAAAAAGAAAACCCAAATTTTTGATGGAGTTAAATAATATTTACAAGGAGATTTATTAATCAACAAAAATTCTAGCGAGTAATAAATATTGCAGATATTGTCAAGAAATCTGTTCCAACAGTTTAAATCGATAGCCAAAATTGGAATTTATTTTTAATTAAGATACTTAACGCTAAATATATTCTAATTAACATGTTTGTTAAGTTCCGATAAAGCTTTCCGTTAAAACTTTTCTCGTCGTAATTTCCTTTTTAACGTTTAAATAATATAGATCAGTGTTTTAACGATCGGCGAATACAACTGGATTCAGATTTTTGTTTAAATCTTCACAAGTGCTATCACACATAGGTACATACATTAATATTTTTAAAGGTAGTATAGTGCAGGCGAATGTTTTAACGTTTAAAAAATAGGATCGGGCTGGGAATTTTTCTAGAGAATAGTACCTCAAAAATGCTGCATTTACAATATTACAAGATATATAAAAACAGTGCCATCAAAACCAAAAAGATATAAAAATGATAATAAAAATACAAAAATTAACTCCAATAATCTAGTAAATATCGACGTAATTGAACTGCGCTTAATTTTCGGCGCGTGATATTTTCCAGGTTATCCACTATTTGAATGAATTCATTTTAGATTTTAATAAACTTATATTTTTACAACGTTATGTCGCATATAAGTGAACCAATCAGTACGATACGTATTCAAAAAGCATGAAATGTAACGATATACCAAAATTACAAAATTGCTTGCAAAAATAGGAATGAGTGTACCATTTCCTATGCTATACAATCTGATTGATATAACCTGACCAAAAAGTAATATTTAAGTCGTCTTCTAAAGTTAAAACCTATGTGCATGAAATAAATTTATATAGAAAGTTCAGTAAATATGTAGCCACTTATATAAAGAAACAATAAAATTTACATGTAGCTCCACCCAAAAAGGGATAAAATGTTGTTTCCGCTGTTAACATTTGGACAGGTCTTTGAAGACTAAATTGTGGTTGATTTTTTTATTTCTTTTATTTTTGGACCTAGTCTGTGAAATATTAAGCTTCAAAGTGACGTGTAAGGTACACCCCACTTCATTAATTTCATAAAATAATAAATTATTCAAGGTCATAAGAATTTTGCCACAACAGAATAAGAAAAAAATTATTAGAAGAAGAAACAAATGGAGATTAACAAACATATCAAAATTCTCTAAAAATATTGAAAAGTGCGTTCTGTGTTTTCAAATGTGGTGTAATAAACATGGAGCAGAAGGGGGTGGGTGAGCGACAAAACTTCTTAAAATAACGAACTGGCGCTGCGCGGCGAAGCTCTTTCGCTTAACGACAACTTCATCGGCAACGACTGAGGTCACACGCGACTGCGTACAACCCAACTTCCAGTTAAGCTTAACTTTCCAGTAGAGCTCCTGGTTGGTTTTTAAAGCCTTTCCGGTGTTTAATAGTATTGCACACCCCGCGGGTGTTTGCTTTATTATTGACCAGCATCAAATTTTGACGATAGAAATAACTTGGATAATTTTACAAGTAATCAACTTGTAATGTAGCGTTTTTATTCCTGTGGAAAAAATATATCATTTATCGATTTATTTAAACATTAATTATAATCTAACTTTATCTCTAACAAATGACATGCGTCTTCGACCGTTCAAGTGTGTGTAACGGCAGACCGTTCATGTGCTTATGAGGGCACCTGACGTGCCTTCCTATGCGTATGACAGCAGACCGTTCTTGTGCGTATGAGGGTAGGTCCGACACATGTGCGTATGAGGGCAGACTGTTTTTGACCCATTTTAGTAACGATTCTTTCTCTTATCAATTGTATAAACATCAGAAGAGAAGCTTTATTAATAATTTATTAAATGTGTCATTTTCACAAAATAACTTTCTTCAAAAACTTCGTTTTTGGTACCCGGTGATTATTCTAGACCTCCATTTTGTGTGGATTTTCTTGCCTCATCTCTCCGCCCTCTGCTACTTTTATCTTCTTTTATGTTTTTGATTTTATAAATAATTAAAAACGCACAGTGCGCATTTTTCATTTTACTATTTCACATTTCTTTTTTCAAGTACATAGTAAATCTGCGCCTGAATGTCCCGTTAATTGATGTGATGCAAAGCATTTCTACAAAAGATACGCTACGAGATATATTTCTTTAAATAACACTAAAAATATTTCCAATAGCTTTTTTGATGAATGTCCATAATAGTATAATTTCACGTTAAAAGAATTCAAAATAATTATATTTATACCTACTTTATAATCTTTACAATACGACAACTTTATAATCTATGAGAGGGCGAATCTTTACTTTTACCCTTTAGGTTGTATTAGAACATGAGGGAAATAAAATAATACTGGCAATGAAGCGATCCGAGCAACAGTTTTTCATTAAAACATAACTTGCGTAGTACATGAACAATATTACATGATTTTATTTTGATATCAGTTAATATATGTGTAAACTTTTGTCGGTGCAAATAAAAATGATACCAAAATTTAAGTTTGAAATAAATCATCCACTTATTGTCACTTTAATTCTGGTACTTATCTGATTTAATCATCACCACCCTAAATTTCTACTTTTCACAATTCATTCTTTATTGATAACAATAACACGAGTTTGAAAATAGTGAAGAGAAGTTATGAGTATTATGGTGCCTACGGATTACTAAACACACGTGCTTAAACGAATATAGCTGATGTGAACGTCGCACATCTATACTGTAGTAATATACCCATACATTGACATACGCTTGTAAAGACGCATACATTTAGAATGTAGTAAATTTGACATCGAAGATCGATCGAAATCTTATATTTTTATACTGTAACGAATGTGTCGGTCGAAATCTACATTTTTTTCGAACTAGTTCTCATTCGTCAAGTGCATAATGTGGGATAAGGCATTTCGTTCTAAAAATCTAAGTCCCTGAGATTTAATTAACCATAGCATTAGACAGGTCCAACGACATCAGTGGTACGATCGCAAATAAGCTCGTATGTCGCTATTAAAATTTGACCCAGACGCCTTTTATTAGGACCACATACCGAGTGTAATGCTCAGTAAAGTACTTCGAGTAAGATTTCCAGGCCATGCTACGAAAAATGGACATATATTGGTGCATTGATTAGAGTTCTTAAAATAACTGGGCCTAGAATTTGGTCTATTTGTACTCCATATACGTTAAAAATTAATTGGAGAGTCTAATATGATTTTTAATGCCCATATTTGCTCATTATGTAGATTGACTAAAGTTTTAAGAATGAATTGTTTTCTTAAAAGCCTGAAATTTTTTCTGCAAATTAAAAGTTAAGAATGAAAATTGTTTTAAGAAAATTATCATTCGCCAAGGGCGAAGTTATGAATCTTTGGCAATAGGCCATTCAAACTGAAAAATCGTAGGATGATCGATGCTGCACTCTTTATTCTGTCCACGCTTATTTTACTTATAGAAGGATTGTTTTGAATTGCGTCATGAGTATGTTCCTCTACAACTATTCAACCTCTTCTTATAGGGCGCTACCATCCTCAGCATATCCGCATATCATGTTATCTTAAAATCTGTGAACTAATAAAAGAATGTTATGTTTACTCGGTTGTCAAGCATACAATATTGTCCATAAAACATTCTACCATAAAAATAGTTGTTCTTACAATTTGGATTCATTTTCATAATTGAAATAAATATAACAACACAATAACAATATGAAAGAAGGAAAACATTATCAAGATATTAATCAAAGTAACCTACTGAAAACTAATAAAATGTATTGTATAGAAACAAAATTAATGAAAACACCCGACGCAAAGTACCTTCAGCACCATTTTGAAAATTATTAATTAATTTTCAAAGAAAGTCTTTGCGAATTTGTTTCTCGAGCAATAACATTTTTTTAACAATTAAATTCGAATTTTTAATCACCTTTTTGTGTTACAAACAATATCCTATAAGATAAGATAAATATATATGCTATACCCATCAGTGTGCTTTATTCACATTATTCGGCATAAACAGAAGAAAATTTAAATTGATTGAATAGTTAATGGTGGCAAATTTATTTGATTAAATCTTGTGGAGCATTCTAACGCTCGAAAAAATGTTTTATAACCGTCTCTTATACGAAAAAAATAATAATTGAAAAATATAACTGCAGTAAACTGAAAATTAAAATTTTGAAAATTTAAAATTGTGTCTGATTTCAAATACAAAGATGTCCCAAAAAAATTATTTGGGAAAATTGTTCTATTTTTCAACGTGTTGTCATTTTTTGCAAAGTACCATTATTTATTAATTATTAAAACGTTTGTTCTCGAAAACCATATTAGATACGGTTTTATTTCACCGGATAATTTTTATGCAGAAATTTAAATTTTATATATTTTCGATAAAACCTACTCAAATATTTAAACGATTTTTGTATAAAATTAGTTTTCAATGCGGTTTTCACTTTTTTTCAACCCTCGCCGAAAGGGTTAAATGTTTTCACTTCAGGAGTATATTAATTAGAGTTACTATATACTATACAACTAGCGCACATGCACCCAGAAGAAGTGGACGAAGATACATGACGCGACTCGACGATTACTAACATCTTTATGAGCTGTACATCCAGCGTCACCAGTATTACTTATTAGATTATTCCTGTATCGTCATGTCGTACACTTAGATAATGTGCAATTTTAGTTTTATTTTAATGAAATATTTTCAATCAGTTTAAAATACAGAAATCTTGTTTATTATTGTAACTCGGATTGGTTATGTACCCAGACCCGCATGACTGATAAACAAAGAGCAGTGAAAACATTAAAATTGCATTGAAAGTTTGACAATAGAAACCCGTGCTATTTATAACCTAAAATGGAGTTAGAAAAGACAATGAACCTTGAAAAATTCGATGGAATGCATTAGAATGGAATGAATGCAATGGAATGTTAAGGAATGGAAGCAATGGAAGTTCCTTCCATTGGAATGGAAGCAATGGAAGTTCCAAATAAAATGTGCCCTGCATGGAAAAGGTTTAGATATTAATGCGCCTAAACCAGAAATAAATGCGATTCAGTGGAATAAAAATGATGGAATGGCAATGTTTATAATAACATCGACTATGGATCTTACACAAGTGGCACTCATCGAGAATTGCGATTCAGCGCTTGAGGTGATGACTAAACTTGACTCCAAGGTGACTAAAATAATGTTACATGAAGGTTTTTATCAATATAAAATGTCATCGTTAGATATCATTGCTCAGCATATAACTAAAGTTGAAATTTTGGCTAAACAATAGAATGGAAAGGTTATCGGCGATACTGCAATCATAACTAATATATTGAGTACACAGCCTCCCAAGTATAGATCTCTTCGTCAGAGCTTGGATGTCACTTGATTCAAAGAAACAAACCATAATCAACTTGATAGCTCGCTTATTAGATGAGATGGCCAGCTTGAATGTAGAAGAAGAGAATGAAACTGCCTCATTAGTGGCAAAACAAAGTACAAAGAAGAAAAATTGTCCATCGACGAAAATAAATAAAGAGTTAAAAGTAAAATCACGTCGTTACAACTGTGGGACACGCGGTCATTTCGCAAAAGATTATCGTGCTCATAAACAAAAATAAAACCAAGAAGAGAAAAGTATGTTAGCCTTCAGTGTAGCAAATATTAATTGGAAAGACGATGATAAAAGTAATACATGGATATTAAGCAGGGGTGTCTCAGCTAGCATGTCTTACAAACGCGAAAATTTATGCTTATACAAGATCTCCGCTGAAACTGAGAAGCCGTAGAAGTGGTTGGTCAAGGAAATGTTTTGATTAACAAGTGTGTTAATGGACAGTAGGAGATTAGTGTTTTAAAAAGTGTTCTTTAAGTACCTAAATTAAGTAGAAATTGTAGTAAAGAAAAAGTAGAAAGGTGTAGTCACAAGGCAAACTTATGGTATTATAAAAAAACAAACTGATTCTTTAATTTATAAGGTCAGTAAAATAGTGATATGATCGTCTTTACAAAGCAACCATTTATACAAATTAAAAGGGAAAATAATTCAAAATTCAATGGATGATGTAGTACAAAAATTTGACCTTAAATCATGGCTTGAACGTTTGGGACATTTGAATATCAAAGAAATATAGAAAATGTGTGAAAACAATGTAATTACTGATATGGACTAATCGAACTCTGACAAGTTTGTATGAGAGGGCTGCGCTTATGGCAAGCATGTCGCTAACAGATTGATATCATATGGTGTCATTCTGTTAAGTAGATATGTTAATAAGCCAAGTCTATATCATGTTACTCAGAGAATAATTCGTTATCTTATTAAAATTAAAGATTTTTGGGTAAAGTATCAAGGCCATGAAAATTTAGTTGGATATACAGACTCATATTTCGCTGAAGATATGGATACAAGACTCTCAACAACTGGTTATATTTCCGTTCCGTTCAATTCACACCCTTCAGCAAATGTATGTTTACTCGTTTTTCGACCGTTGCCCTTGGGCAGCTATGATATCGATTTTATTTTAGTATTGTGGAGTAAGAATTTAACACTGAAAGGCCTTAAACTTTAGAAAACCAGAGAAACGTTTCATCAGACTAAAAGGCAAGGATAGGATTTATTTAAGAAGGGTCATTGATGAGACTACTGATCAAATCGAATATAATACACATACAAGTGAATATTAGATACAAACTTAGTTGCATTATATATTTAAATAAATAAACAAATGTATTTTATTGCAGGAAATATATAGGTATAAATAGGTAATAGAAAGGACATTGAGTGATCTTGTAAAGATTCTATTATTTTTACTTTTGAGGCGTATAACCCTCAAAACAACATAATAGGAACGAATAAATAATTAGAACTTGTTCATTTCTTTTTGTATTAATCTTATTTTTATGGTAATTTTACAACGTATGTTTTAAACGCTTTTCTTTACTTGACGGTTTTCAACGTCAAGTAGAGAAAAAACATCTCCAAATGTAATGACAAAAGTCAATAGATTTGAAGTATCAAATTAACATATATTGAAACTTAACAAAAGTTTGTTTTGCAGAATAACTATTCATGAAGATACTAATATTGAATAGGCCTTGTATTTATTTAGTTTTCAATCAATAGGAAGATAAAAAGTGTTGTAAAGCTATTCCCAACTCAAATTATTTTCACTGATACAATCTTCAATGAATAAATTTAAATTTATATGATGAATAAGTAATAAAAATTTAAGTAAATTCGAAATGTTATAATTAACTTAAAATGTTAATATCTACATATAAAAGATTGAAATATGAACACGACATTCACCGAGGGCGAATTCCATAAAAAACGAAGAGGATAAATAAATTTTTGGTATTTACTTCCATATTATTATCTCACTTTCTTTTTTTCTTACCTTGTAAAATTTCATTTAAGAATTCTTTATTATTAATAAAAAAATAAATAGATTACTTTCTAAACCGTTATAAGGTATATAGATCAAAGTGATTAATTATAAAAAAAACTTAAAAGAAATCGTAAACCATAAACTTAAAGTTATTGACCTAACCTACATCATTGATGCAAAAAAATCAACGGTGCCGATCCTCTAGCTACACAATAGCGGTGGACGAAACATCATATCTGTGAAATTTAGAGCTGCGTTACGTTACCCTTTGCGGCCATCTGGATATTTCATATCATCGTATCGATAAAGAGATGGGACTACGGATTAACCAAAAGAGGCTCACTCGCACTTAATAATAAATTGTATTACTTGAAATTTATTGCTTATATTATGTCTATCATAATACACCTATCAATCTATCACAACAATCGCCTGGATTCGATTATTGAATCAGTCGATATATATATGTATATGCATGTATATATGTATATGCATATATATATATATATATATATATATATATATATATATATGTATATATATCATCGAAACATGTTAGGAAGCCTACAAAATATTATATTTTTGTCATGCGCCATTACCCACGATTTTCGTAACATCGAATATATTGTGCTTTGTCCAATTTTTTAGACTGTGGTATTCTTATAACTAATAGTCATCTGGTCTCTGTATGAAGCTACGTACATCCTCACGTTAAGGAAATTGTTAAATAATTTCAATAGGTTTTTGTATCGCAAAATGTATGAGTATTATATTTATTTATTGCGGATGTCCCTTTCATCTCCGATGGGAATTGCTTTTCAACATAAATTTTTTAAAATTATTATTTCACTCCTAAGTTTAGTGCACTCTTCAAAAATTAGAAGAATTTAGTTCTGTCAGTACATTTCTTATTCACTCGATATTACGTCATTTGTAACTTGTTAAAAGCTTTGAATAAAAATACAGTTAACAGTATGGGAGATCTCCACATATATTTTGTAAATGTTTTTAAGCTAAGTTATTAGATTTTTAGGATGAATGTATATTGTTACTACCTACCAGATAGCGACAAATCTATACTGTCATAATAGATAAGTAAAGTATGTCATTTCTTATCTCAAAGCAAATTTCGAAAGCTACCCAATAGAATTTAATTTTTTTATTAATTTAGTTTTATAAGATAAGATGGGTGTTAAAGGAGTTGAAATGATAAAAGTCGAAGAAAAAATCCTATGTTTCACGAAAATATTCCTTAACTATAAGGTGAAGTATGAGCAGTTATTTTGAAATTCAATTTAGAAGGAAAAATAAAACGTGAAATCGTTATTGTAAATTTACGGGTAATTTTGGTGTAAACTAAAATAATTCTTCGGTTAGGTCAAACAAAAATTTACCTCCTCCCTCTCCGCATACCTAACCTTTCTCTGTCTCCATCAATACACTCGATTTATTTTACTAGCCGGCAGCAGCTGATCATCAAACAGACGTTGACCACTTGTATTGGATTTTATGAATAGTCGATTCATTTCTCTTCGTAAATATCTAGGGATTTTCATCTAGAAATATATAAGCTAAATAAATATGGGCAAATAAAAAAAAGGATGTCATTGCACTTTTATAAATGTGTAGTTTTTTTTCAATGACCACGTAATTAGAGTAAACTAATATTTGATCGATTAATTACTATATTTTCTGCCAACTAAATTTTTTTAAGCTCATCGACTAAGTTTTAAAAGCAAAATTGTCCCCAAATTAAAAAAAACTTAAACTAATTATCTTAGAAATGTATTTATCCCGTTGCAAACATCGAAGGCAGGGTAATTTCCAAATTCAATAAACTGTTCTATTACACTACTATATTAGCTTAAGTTAAAAACTAGTATCACAAACAAGCTACTAGATAATATAAGTATACTTAATTTTTGTCAACATACAAAGCCACCAGTAAATTAAGCGATGTGACATCATCAAAGCATTAATCCTAAGCGGGACCGCATTCGGACGGCTGGCACATATTATCCCGATGGCTGCGAACGATGTACTATTCGCTTTTAAATGTTTCCAGTTCCCGGGGAAATAGCATTTGCTTTCATAACAAATAAACCCTTCCATAACAATAAAAAAAAATATATTCTAGACTTTTCTCAAATGTAGTAATTATACTATATATTACCTAGAGTGAGAACTCTCTGAAAATCAGTACATCTTCCCCAAAAAAAAATGAATAAAAATATAAATTTATTTTAGAGAGCAGCAACTTTTTGCAAGTAAGAAAACCTTACGAAATGAAAAATGTAACTGAAAGTGTATAATACAAACAAAATGTTTAAAAAAATAAAAAGTTAATAGAAAATAGGTAAAGAAAGCATAAAAAGTACATTCGTTAACCCATTTCCGTTAGCCACGCGAAGTCGCTGATCATAGATAAAGATGGTGCCTATGTAGTTTGATTACTTAATGACATTTAAATTTCAAAATATTTTTGGAAGAACGACGCTTTTCAGATCATAAAGTTTTGTTCTAAATTCAACAATTATGTGAAAAGAGGCCAAATTTTGCATTTAAAAAGGAAATATTGTTAATGAAATAGGTATAGAGTTAAAACCCGAAATGTTAAAGATCTGCGTTACTAATGCAGGAATTGAACTACTCGAACTAAAATATAAAATGTTTAACTGAAATGTTATATACGGTGTTTCAGGTTATAAATCAAGTTATATTATTTTTTATATTCAAACAAAATTTAACCCTTCATCCTCTTAGGGTTTAAATTTCAAAAATATTCTTCTAAGCCTCTCCATGACATTTGGCCTTACTGTACAAAATTTACATTATGTTTATACCATGCGCAGCTCTGCGTACTATTTTCAGGAATGAAAAACATTAGAAATTTTGACACATCTTTTTCTTTCAAACCATCATACGTTTTTACAAATATTCGTTTATTTTCATCTCGTTTGTATTAGGTTGACCTGTAAATGTATGCATGATACATGTGCGTTCATAACTATAAAAGCGTAGAGCGCTTTTGTTTCAAAAATAAATTATTTTCTTACTCAAACTAATAATAAGTAAATGAAAATGCTTAGCATTCTTATATTTCAAGACAAGGTACCTTACGTTTTTACACTGAAATATTATACTCAGTAGCAAACATAGCTTACACTAGTCCTTACTGAGTAGACCGAGAAAATAGGTTCTATAATTATTGTTTGTTTTTAGTGCAGTATTATTGAAATCGTGTTTTCCTTTTAGTTTTTTAAACTATTAATTTATTTGAAAGGAATCTCTGTAAAAAATATGGATGCAAAACGAAAATGGCTAATTTCATAAGTCATTTTTATTTTATGTCAAGTTTCAAAACCAAACCTCAAAGTTTTCCACACTCCGTTATACATATGTTGTTACACAGAGTATACAGAATATAAATGATTTCAAAGTTCCTAATATCCAATATTTTTAAAATGATAGGAAATACCTATTTAAATAACCCGCAAATTATTAGCTTTCACATAACACTCATATTACTATAAAAAAAGAATACTATCCTTAATTTAACTATAATATTTGCTTCTAAGTTTCTTTTATATTTTAGATCTTTATGTGTAATAACATAATGGAACTATAATCGTCAAACACGTAATCGATGACTAATACACCAAAACAGACAGGTTTTTTTCTGAATGGGTGTGTTCCATTTCAGAACAAAAAATAATTCTACTTATTATTAAAACAATTTTTGCTTAATAATTTATAAAATGCTAAAAAGAAGTGGTAATTATTAGAAAAAACGGATCTTCCCGATGTGTCAATCTAATAAATATTACTTGCTACGTAAAACGCGAGTTAGTGAGCGTAACTAGCTTAAAACTTTACAAGTTCTTCTTATTTTGTTTTAGTGAAATATAATATCTATTTACTTTCTTGAAAAATATTCTGAGAAAATGGAAGATGTAGATAAGAACAAAATGCGTGGAAATAAATTATCCCATATTTATAAAACGAATATACATTTTGTGAAGGCAAACAAATTAATACAGTTTATATTACGCGAGATGAGCCACGCAATCACGAAATTAAAGGACATCGTTGTAAACATAAGTCCATTATTGCAACCGGATGCGCGTTGTCTTAAAGAGGGTCTAAACCGCTGAAGGTAGACAGACTCCCTACGGATGACGGTTAATGGTTCACTGCCGGCGTCTACCGTCCGCAGAGAGACAAAAATAGCTTTATTACGTCTTCAGTGGGATTTATTTTTTAATGTAATTTTTTAAATTTTTTTATAAAAAATAGGGTATACAGTAAAAGAAACATATATATATATATATATATATATATATATATATATATATATATATATATATATATATATATATATATATACATTTATTGTTCAACTGGAACGAAACTCAATGATGAGGCTCAAAGATACATCAAAATCAAATTTATGTTCGTAAATGGGCAAAAAAAAACAATATTTTCAAAATAACGGTAGTTCAAGTCGAAAATAAATCGGTAACTTTCCATCTTAAACCCACAGTATACAAATTATTTTTAAAAATAAATGGAATATTATTACTTTATGTTAATAAAATATTTCCACCGAATATTGGAAAAAAGACGGTCCGAACTGTATTGCAGCCTATTAATTTATCGTAGTTGCGGCATCTTCATATAACGTCTTTTGCTTTTGATTAATTTTTATTTCAGAAATAGTATATTTGTTTCTATTTGTCAGTGAATTTATTAAATATAATCTCGCTATTTAATTAACTAAGCTTTATTTCTCTCATACGTAATCATCTCTCATAAATTGGTTCCACGTTTCTACAAAGAGTAGATTTCTATCGTCGTACATTGTTTCTTTATGACTTTCACTAACATGCTATGATTTCGGACGGTATACGCAATGAAAAATACCATTTTTAATTCAGAAAATATCAGAGACATAGGGACGCATCACGCTTGCCATATGGATTGCAGAGATTGGTTAGTATAATCAATTTTGTTGCAAAGGTGTTTTGCGCTTGATTTGCAACTAAAAGTTGTAAACCACTGAATTGTAAACCAAGTACCGAGCATTCTACCTTAAGTTGCAAATAATGTCAATACCCAATGAGACTACCCTAATATATTTTCTGATAATTCCATAACAATATGGCAAAAAATAGAACCATTCGATTTTCCTCGTGCCTGTATGTCGGTCAGTATATCCGTCCGTATGTCACAATATAATAATTGTTTCAATTTAAATCTGAATATTACCTTCACGGATATGAATTCCCAAAGAATCAAATGTCAAATGGTGTGCTTCCACAACTAACTTTTTATCCATACATGTTTAAAAATGTGGAAGAAATCTCGATAACGACATATGGCATCCACTACAAAGGAAAATTGTTATAATCATCCCACATAAATAAAATAAAGAGATACAGACAAGAAAATAATTACTTGTAATTGGCTCCAGACATGTTTCATAGCAAGCTAGTATACAATATTGAGTAGTGTAAGAAATTTTGCAACAAACACCAAATTGTTGTTGTTTTTATTCACAATTTTGTTTATCAATGCGTTGTAGGAACATTATTTAATAAATTAAAATGCTAATAATACGAATCTCAGTGTTGCTCAAGTGTCATAAGCTGTATCTTTGATTGAAAATAGTTACACTTCGTTAATAGTTACACTGAGTTTCCAATTTTGTGGTTTCTCACAATGTTAAACGACAGGTCGACTAGAAAGTATACAAGACATAAAGAGTAAGGTCGCAAAAGAGTAACAACAGAAGGGGATGACAGATTTATTGTAAACAATGTCTTAAGAAACCCCACTTCAACTTCTTCCGAGATAAGAACCAAGCTTCGAGAAGTTCGACATGTGACACATAGCACTAAAACCATTAGAAGACTTAAGGAGGCTGGAATAGAGACATACTTGCACTCCAGAGAACCTTTACTCAGATCATCGGGTTGCTCTGTCCAACTTTGCTCGTTCACATCGAAATTGGAATAATGACGCTTGGACAAAAGTAATCTTTATTGGTGAATTGAGATCTTAAGTCAGATGATGGAAGGGTTAAACTATAGAGACGACCCGGAAAAAGACAAGCTAAGTGTAACATTGTTGGAAGAGAACCTTATGGTAAAGAGTAAGGAATGGTAAGGTGCAGAATTTACTTATGAGCACGTACGGAGGTACACATTATAGAAAACGGGTCCCTAATGTCAGCTAGATACGTAACGGACAGTTTATGGCAAAACGTGTTGCCTTTTGTCTCATACATTGAAGACGATTTTCTTCTAATGCATTATAATGTTCGATCTCACACCATACTTTCGCGTCCATAGTTTCGGAGAATACGAGGTCAGAATTAAAGTTTTCGGATGGCTAGCTCGCTCACTAGATCTTAATCTGACAGAATATCTTTGGAATAAACTGTAAAAACAAACTAAGTGAAGAAATGCGGGCCAGAATAATGGGCCAGCTTTTTTACCTTTAGGTGAAAAAAATCTAAGATTAAATGAAGAAAAAATTTCATCAAAATGGACCATTTTTTTTTAAAGATGGCTCAAATTTACCTACATTGTGGAATGAAAAGAGCTTAAAATTATATTTAAATGATGAAAAACGTATTATCATCACATAAAAAGATCGGATGCAATATATGATTTAAGTCCATTTCCTCTATTCACGTTTGGACTTCTTCTCCGATAGTGCTATAAACGACGAGAATGGCAAATTTTTCTACAAAGCTGTTTCCGGTTTGGATTAAGCTATCAAGAAAAGTGGAATCCTTTGAATTCGGTGGATTATTAATGGACCTTGACAAAAATTGTCCCTCAGTCAATTAATAAGAGAACAAAATGGAAAAATGAAAGCAAAAAGCTTGCAGTTGTCATCTTAGGTTTAAACAATTTCTGCGTTTTCCTAATATTTTTTTTGTTAAAACCTTAAATAGAAATTTTTTATTATTATTAACTATTATTTAATTACTATCATATTCACAATAAAATAGATGTAATAAATCAATTTTGACAATTAATAAAAAAGTGAGACTAATTTTATTGTCAAATGTTATCAGTGGAAATATTTTGACCTGGTAACACCAACAGCATTACGTAAATTATTCATTTACTACCGAGGAGTTACGAATCTATAGTGAGAGAATAAACCACATTTGATATGGAAACTTAACTCGCATTAAAACATATGAAGGGAACAAGGCAAAGTTACGTAAAGAAATTCACAATGTCGTCTGGAAGCATTCACAATATCGTCTCAAAAACGGAAAGCTTGACTGGCATTAAAATTCAATTATATGTAACTTGCGTTGGCTTACAAAATTATGTCAAAAATTTACAAACTTTCTGTACGCAAATTATGATGCGCTTATACAACACCTTGGATTCTTACCTTAATGTATATTAAAATAATTTTGAATATTAATATAGGCCCTAAGTATTACCGAATATTATTTTAATATAATTTAATAAGAATACACTTGTGAAGAGAATTTCAAAATATATTCTAAAATATCTAAATGGTTAGAATGTGAATTAGATACGAAATATTTTTTTTTAATACACGTATCTAAAACGGAACGACCGAAAAATTTATATTATAGGGATTTATTGTCTCTTATCATAGAGTTTTATTGTCTCTTATAAATTTCGCTCCGAAGTTTGATTTAAAATAAATTTGTTTATTTATTATTTCCAATATTGGACAAACACGATTAATTATAATAATAGTCATTGAATATTCTCCGTTTTGTTTATTTTGTCAACAAATTTTTAGTCGACAAAGTTATTTATTTTATTTTTAATTTATTTCAATAAATACCACTTTGAATCAATTCGTAGTTATTTTTGTCAAAACATTTAAGTGCACTTAAATATAATAATTAAGTCCAGTGGGATCTATCGAGGGAGATACAATGAAAAGTTCAGTATACAAATGATGGACTTGCTATTTTTAAAACTCTTACAGTGAAACAAAAAACAAGAAGTATCACAAATAATAAAATGTTGATTATAAAATAACAAAAAACAAGAAGTATCACAAATAATAACAAAAAACAAGAAGTAAGAAAACAAGAAGTATCACAAATAATAAAAAACAAGAAGTATCACAAGTAAAACGTTGATTATAAAATAAACAGAAAAAATTTAATGTCAAGAAGAAATCAAATTAAAACACAACATGCAGATATATCGGGATGTGAAAATGAATAAAAAGATAGAAAGAAAAACAACGGAAGCTAGGTTAAAGTGTTTCATAGCAATAATTACAAAACAAATTCTTAAAATTGTTTTTATTATTAAAAAAAAAACAAAAATCGTGTTAAGCGAAGGTACTTGGTATTTTTCGAATGTAAAAGAATTTTATCAAAATTTCCATTAGATTACAATTACGTAGGGTATCCCTGGAATTAAAGGCAAATTCAGTGTAATAGCTGTGATAAAGCCGTGGTCAAGAACTTTGAATTTATACCCGTTTGTCTATTTAGTTTTGTGATTTGTTTGGAATGTAGCTTTTGTAATTTGTTTTTGCTTGCCGTTTATTTTTACATAAAATAATGTTTGCAAAAGATTACTCTTTATTGCAAGGAACACAAAATACCTTAACAATATATATTTTTCAGTCTGACCCTTAAAAAAACCTTTAAAATATTTTTTATGAGTTTATGTAATTAAACTTTGTGTTTCTCTTAACTCATCATCACAATATATCTTAAACTGAAAATATTATGATGGAACTGAGAGATACGAATAAAAGTTACAGACCGATGAAACGGAAAGACAAGGATTCCAAACTGAAAGGTACACCTAGATATTTATCATTCATTTAGAAAACCATTAAGAAACTTTCATAGGAACCAAACAGAATTTTAAGAAAAACACAAATTGAGCTTTATTCCAATAAAATACCATTACAACTAACCACTCAAGAAAGAGATTAATAAGTTTAATCTCAACAGGCAAGCAATTTATTGGCTAACTATATTTAATTTGGCAAACTTATCTTAATAGAAATGTTGGTTTAACAAGGGTTAAGATGGAATTTACCCTCGTTAAGAAATTAGCCACTAGAATCTTTTTTGTTGGCTGCATATTTATTAAATAGCAAATTGTGCTACTTGGGCTCAGTAAGGCCACGTCAATGAAAGTACTTATCATAAGACCTCGTGGATATAATTGGCGTATATTAAATTATGAATCTTTTTTGCATAACCTAGTATCATAAAGAATTTTTTCATAGATTATTCATAAATAAATTTGCTACGGTTGCAAAAGCTATTTGATATTTGATAAAATTATTGCTTTAGGAATTGTAATAACCACACTATTTTCCAATACAAGTATTACCCGTATTGAAGTTAATAATACTTTAGTATTGTTTCAGCTTACTTTTGAGACGTGGAGAGGATCTTCCTGTTAAAATTATATACCTAATACTTGATATTTCTTTTTCAGAGTCAACTTCGCTACTTAATATACAATTTATTATATATATTCTAAAACAGAATATTTTTTCTGTAGAAACAGTGTATAATAAGAAACAACACCAGAACAAACAAATTTAAATCATCATACAAAGGATACAATTTTGCATTTGAAAATTTTAAGGATAAAGTATCTTTTCAATAAACTTCTACCGTAATAAATTTTGCATAAAATTAAAGATGAAATATTAAGTTTTTTAAAATTTGTATGTTTATTGCCTTCTTTTTGATTAAAAAATGCAATAAAAATGAGAGTTTTGTTTTACAATCATGACATTAATAAAACCCATCATTTCTACAAAAATTCTGCGCAAACATGTTTTTTTATGCGTCATCCTGTTATCCTTACTTCTTTTGCTTGTATAGGTTGTGTTTTGTATTTTATTTGGTACGATTATTGTTAGATTATAAATAAATAGCGCTATTTTAACTTTGTTACCAAGTTTCCAGAAACTTTCATAACAAGCCCCACAGCTTTCAATCGAGTATCGTTCAGAACAGTTTAATTGATTAGAATCTATTTATTTTAACTTCCTCTGAGATTAAAAGATCAAATTTTAACAATGTTTTGCCTTGGATTTTTCATTTCAGTCCACGGAATTATTTTTGGCAGGTGTATTTTATTTGAAAGGTAAACATTCAAGTAAATAAGCTAACATAGTTTATATAAACTTTTTTTAACATCCAAATTTTTTTGTAATAAATTCTTGTCGATTTTATTTTATTTTTTTTTTATTATTGCTTATTCCATTTTTCCTAATTGTCTATATTAAAACGTTGAACTTTAATTAGGTCGAAAGGATCGAAACTTTAATTAGGTCATAACTAAACCTAAATTAACTCAGTACTATTTCAGGTAAAAATATTAACATTCATATTTAATTACTATTTATATTACACTAGAATGATTAATAAGGACAAAATAGAATCTTGCAATTACATAAAATAAATTCGATAATGTCCATATATCCAAAAATATCAGATGTGTAAATATCGAAAGGTCACCAAAAATAATCACTATGCATCTTTTGTGTGTTGCTCTCACATATTTGCAACTGAAGAGGCAATATTAAATAAGGTTGGATCGCTCATTATTTTATAATCACATCACAAAAAAACTTAGTAAATTTTATATACCTAATTATAACACCAAATTTACACATGCACAATATGCCAGCATTTCTTTAAGAGATCACCTTCATAAATTGAAAAATTTCTTATAAAACTAATAACACGTTAACGAGATACGTTAAATAAGATATAGCGTCCATATCTTAACTTCTTGATATCGTTCCTGTATACATTTGTGGTCATCTTTTTATCCATTATTTAATTCTACCTAGTCCACATATAATAGCAAATTTAGCCGATGCCAAGGCGATAAAAGAGTAAAATAATAGAATATTTTACTTTCCTAAATATATATGTGGTATATTATTTTACTAAAATATTTTATAAAATAATAATTCTATAAAAATATATTGTAAAATACAACTTACCAAACAAAAATTATGTAATTTATTAATTTTTTATAGAAATTAAATATAGTTTTACTCCATAAACATCGGTTATCGCATGTGATTAGTGCAATCTGCCACACGAGTGCGTAAACATAATCATACAAGCAAGAAGCGAAAGCAAATTTCATGAAGACAACATGAAATTTAATTACATGGGGTTCTATGTGCAAGGCAAGAGAAAGATAAAACTGTAGGAGCCACTGGTTTTTTTTAAATAAACTGGATGATTAGAAACCAAGGGAGATGACTTATGAAGACTGTCCGAATCATCCAACTTTATAATTGAGCTGCTGATTTAAAAAGACTTTCATTCAAGTTTATCATGTTTAATGACAATTTTATTTTCTTGCTCGCTGCAATTAACCTATTAGCGCGATTGTAAACAGCAAAAACTGCAGATTTAGTGTAACATTAAAAAAAAAGATTTCCCTACATTAAATTTTAAATAAAATATATCGCTATTTATTTTATTGTATCGATAGCATAGCAGTTTCTTTTCCAAGGCATTTTCTGAAATTTCAAAAGATATATTATTTATTAAAAAACCATTTCGGACACCTGAGTGTTGATTTCAAGAGCCATTTTAAATTTTATATCGGCCAAGTAAATAAATAATTAATAATAAATAAATAAATAATGAATGAATTTCTTAAAATCACATTTTTAGCGATCAATTAAAAATAGTGTTGAATATTTACTACCAATAAAATCTGAATGGGGAAAAATGAACAAAATACCTATTAATTGCAGCCTATAAATAAAACAGAACTGTATAATGTTACTACTCGTAAGGCAATCTGCTAGGATGCGAACTTGGTAACTCGTGGGATGATACTTCGAGCGCCGTTCCGATTAGTCTCGTGATTCAGTGCTCATAAACAATTTTGATTTCTATGCCGAATGAAATTTTCCAAGCTGCGACATATAAACCATTAAAATCATCCGTAGAAAGACAAATCGGAAAAAGACAATTTCAACGTAAAAACTGCCGACCGCGTTTCATTCGTGTAAATTGGTTTAACAACGGCAGTTTGCATTTAAATTTTTCGACGGTTCTTAACCGTCTTATAGCCATTAAACCAAACCTGTCGACGTCTTCGTGAGTACTATACTGGATTTTTGATACCTACTAACAGAAAATCAAAAAACATTTCCTTTAAATTCAGGACGATATATATTATGTTGGAGAAAAACATTTGGTGCTCACAATATTTTTGGAATAATTGATATAATACGGGGTAAGACGAAACCAATACACTGTTTTATGGTCTAAACAAAAATGTTTATTTTCATCACTTTTAAATTTCTAGGACTTATAATTTTTAACTATCTTTTTTCACATTGTCTTTGTTTAATATACTTCTAAGAAATACGGTTGAAATCGTAGTCATGCACATAATGACGAAGATATAAAAAAACATCTGCAGATTTTCATTCTTTTTATTGAAGCTCACTTATACCAAGAAAACTTTCTTAAGATTGTTTACCGATTGTTTTGATTGTAATATACGATTATGTTAAAGATATTAAAAAACACGTAATTTTTATATTAGTCCATTTCATATTTGGGGAATGAAATAATCCCTAATTTTTTTAATGAGTTTCGGAAAATCACATTATTTACTTACGTTATAAAAAATTATATTTTAGAAACCTGCAATACTTTGTAACTCATAAAACAAGTAATTAAGACAGAATAATTGGCATAGTATATATAACACGATTGCATAATACTTGTACAATATAGATATTATATATGAATAATATAAACACGACAAGTAATATAAGCTAGTCATGTAAATACATGCTATAATATTTAATTAGGATTGATAACGTTTTATTAGAACCGTGCTAGTCACATTTTTCAAATGATTTGCTCTTTCCTTACTACTTTACACAAGCCAATTCACGACAAAAAATTATTATATGAACCAAGTCTACGTGAACAAAGGACTAACGAAAAACTGTTAGAAGCTTTATTTAGAATTGAAAAGCTTTCATTCAGGGAGTAAAGTATTATCTTTATTGCTCACCTATCTGATTATTTGAACGTGCTATATCAACTCTATATAACATTCTCTTAGTTTTACAATCAAACTCGTGCGCACTTCATTCCTAAAGTTAAATTACTTGTTTTAGGTCGAAGTTTAATTTACTAATAGAAGAATAATTGAATTTTCAATGAAGTTTCGCGCTATTATATTCTACTACCATTGTCAGTAACAAACTCGCAAACTACTGAATAAATGAAACTAGTTTAATGAAATAATTACTATTATAAATGTATTACATTCCCTTTCCTACAAAGTCAAATTTCATTCTCTTTCCACTAGTAGTATTATTACTCCACTAGTATTCACTACTAGTAGATCCACTAGCATTATTTAAAGGTGGAGTTATACGTTCCAATATATCTCAAAAATATCCTGAACCATTATTCGGAATGTAAGTATAATTTTTTTTATTTGTTATTTTTATGTATTTTCTATCTTTGTTCCATGTGAGTTCCTTTTATAGTATTCATTAAAAAAAAGAAGAATAAAACTTATATCATTCAAAGCGTACTGTGCCATATACACAAATAAAATCATATGTTATGTTGCTGTTAATATGGATAAAATAAAACGACATACATACACGATATTTACTCATACAAAACGCTTTGATCGATTAAATGCATTTTGATTATCTTAAGGGCAATATTAACTTAGATCACTTTGCCCTTCTTGTACGGGAGAATATGACAAAAAAAAGTTATGCAAACAAATTCATAGCGTTGTTTCCATTTCTTTCTATATCTATGTCAATTTTTTATATTATTTTACCGTTTAATAGTTAATATATTTATTTCTAAGGAATTTTAAAACTGAAGTAAGTTACGAATTTTTTATTTATTCCTTTTAAGTTACAATTACGATTTTGTTTATTTTTTTCTAAAAGTGAACGAAAAATATGTTTGTGTTATTTTGCCTAGAAGAAGTACACTAATGGGTCGATTTAAAAAGCAAAGACATTTTTGCGTTGAAATCAAAATGCGAATAGACCGTACAATAAAAATAATATAGCACAAGTAGAAATTGATAATGACAATGTTATTATTATTTTTAAATGTGTATTGAACGTAATTTCATTGAATTTTAAATGTGATGATTATGCCTTGATAAATTTACCACTGCAGATTTTGTAATACAAAACATTTTGCATCTGAAGTTACTTTACGTGATACAACGGCATTTATTTCGTATTGTCAAAGGAAAAAAGTTTATTTGCTGTCATTAACACAAAATTTTTAAATACTCTGTATCAAGAATTAATTTCAAATGATCAAACCATAAAACAGAAATCAAAGAATAATTTCGGTAACATTGCTGTGGTCTGGAATTATTTGCTATGGTCAGCTCCGAAGCTTAAATTTCAGATATAATTTTTCATGGAGTGTATCATTCAAAGATACGCGATATTTTTATCACAGAGCAGAGCCAACGACTTCCATATGTAGCCTTCTCCATGTTATGCGTAGTTATATTTTTATGACATTGATACTGCTGTTAACTACAGACTATGTGTACAATCAAGTCAATTGTGCAATAACAATTTAATGCATGGAATTTCAATTAAACACGTTAATAGTTTTGTCCGTTCTATTACTGTACCGAAAGATAATTGTGTAAGAGCTGAAAATGCATAAAGAGCAATCTGCTTATCATAGTGAATTAAAATTTAAACTTTCGACTTTGCAATTCAAACTGATGTTGCCGTTATTTTTAGCACAGTCGATGGTGAGCCACCATCCGAATGAAGTATGATTTCTTTTTTAAAAATCAATGGTACAGTCAGACATATCTCAATTTTACATTAATCACTTGATTCATTAGCACGTCCGTTATTATTTCATAAAGAATATGCTAGGTGGCATACTAATTTGTCATAACACACCACATATACACACTGTGAGGCAGTTCAGAAATAAAGTTATTATGTTGTAATATGCATAATATCGGCTTTCAATTAGAGATGGATAGACATTATTTTTACCGTGGATTGTTGCCACGTATTAAAGATACATGTCTTTATTTCATAAAACAATATCAGTATCTCATAAGGTCAGAGGGGATAATAACTTAATTGAGCCCCAGTGATACTACAATAATTGAAATAGAGCTATTTTGTCTTCTTCGTCTAATGGTTCTCCAAAAAATAGGAATGAAAATTATGTAGATGCATTGTCCATTGTACAAGATTTCAGGAAACCTTTTTTTATTTATTATACAAATCAGTGAATCCTAATTGACCGACAATTGTCAACAATATTGATCAAAAGGAAGGAATCTGCTAATATTCGTTCAGAAATTATGCGTGTATTCAAGGTTGAATTAAAAAAAAATAATTTACGCAATAGTAACGTAACATATTTTTTATAAAGTTGAAGCAATCATTTATACAATAGAATTTCAAAAAACGGGTGTTGCCACATAACCCTATTTTAGTTGTTGTGTACGAAATTTATAAAATTGTTACAATTGTTGATATTTGTAAACTTGTATGTGCACAAATTTCAAATATTGGAACACACCCTAAATTATATGGATATGTTGGAAAATATATGATGCGTGGACTATGTGGTGTTGTTGGTCAAATTTGTTTTTGTACGAGCAATGGTATTACGCAAAACATTTTAAAGAACTCACATGAGAATTAGTCAATGGCCCATTGTACGGAAGGCGTGATAATGGTATTAGGTTGATGTTAGAGAAAAATCACTTGAGAAGCGTTATATTGTACCATATAATCCACATTACTCGTTAATTTTTTTCATCCCCTCGCTAAATTTGATTTCCATTTGAATGTTGAAATTTTCACTACAGATAAAGTATTAAATATATTTGTAAGTACTGGCAATAATATCATAGCACAACGTAGAATTAGACAACAAAAGAACAGATGAAAATAAAGAAATTAAGATTAATGACGTGAGAATTCTTTTCAATGGCCGTTTTGTCGGTTCAACTAAAACGGTATGGCGTATTTATAAATTTCCAATACTTTTTCAATCGCTCCCTGTCATTAGACCTAATATTCATTTACTATGCAGTAATAAAATTTTCTTAAGAGTGGAACAGTAATGGAATGCAATTGAAAATGTTAAAGAAACAAATTATCATTCTTTGCATTAAATGAAAACGATGCATCGGTGAAAGTATGTATATCACTATATTACAATTCCTTTACACCATGTCTGGAAATATGGTGGAAACAAATTGAAGAAGACAGTATGTGGTGATGGTATAATTATTATACCCACTTATAGAGTGTCTCCAAAGATGTAGAGCTTTTTCATTTATGTTTGCTATTATTTCATGTTTATGACTCTAAATCAATTTAAAATGTTAGAACTTATAATAGAATATTTATAGTTTATTGAAGCGTTCGCGTTCGGCTATTGCTTGAAGTAACAATGAATGGCGTGAAGGTTTAAATGAAGCGTAGAAACTCGATTCGCATAAACAAATACGTCAATTATTTGCTGTTATTTATGCATTGAATATCCCAGCAAATGCTTTAGCGTTGTAATTTGAATTTAACATATTTCTTTGAGAAGATTGCTTAAGGAAATTCAATGATTTTTTATGTAAATGGAGCACTGTTATAATTTGAAGACGTTTTGAAAGTCATAATTTGACATATCATTAACTTGCATTACATGAAAAGTATTTTGCTTGTCTTTTCGTGTAAATTGTGGTAAAACATGTAAATTCATGCCCACTGCAATTAATCATAAATTAAATTCACTTAATTTTTGTTGCACTGCAACTAACTTTAGTGGCACAGTTTCAACTCTTTTAATCGGAGTTAGAACTTTACACAATAAATTTAAATTCCAATTTGTAAACTTTAGTGGTCAGTTATTACAGCAAATATTACTATGTTGAATACATTAATTCATCTTCCTTGATTTTTATTGATGAAGTTTATATGTATCTACTTTAAGTATCGAATGTTATAGATAGATTATTTAGAGATCTGTGTCCGAATGAAGATAATAAAAATAGACCGTTTGGAGGTTAAACAATTGTTTTATGCGGTAATTTTTAATAAACATTACGGATTGTTCCACGTGGATCTTATGCAACATTACTTGAAAATTATGTTACAAAATGGAACCGAGTTAGCAATATGTCAGCACGTTACGTTAACTAACATGTGAGAGCTTTACCATACAAGTTAGAGTTTTTCTCGACTTTTAAACAAAGTGATAACATTACTGCGAAGCAATTTCTATACTTTGGTAAAAACGTTATTGAAATACCACAGCAACTAATTGGCGATTACGATAGTACAATTAAGGATCTTTACAGCAACCTTGCAGAAAACATTACAACACAGCATCTTAAATTCAGTGGTTTTGGTGCCAAAAAATGAGGATTACACTTTTAAAAATATCGATATACCCAATCATATGCTGGATGAGACCAAAATTTATAATAGGTATGGTACAATAACTTGTGATAATGATTATAAAATCAATAATTATCCAGCAGAATTTTGAATTCTCTCTATGTAAGGGTTTCGCAATCACAAAAATTATAACTAAAGGTACATAACATTCTTATTTTTATTAGTAATTTAAATAAAAAGGAAGCATTAGTTAATGAAGGAAGAACGCGTGTCAAGTATTTATCAAAATATTCTTGATTGCGAAGCTGTAACTGAAATTACACGAAATAAGCGTACTATGATTCTGCGCATAAAAGTAAACTAGAATAAGACAATTATTCCAGTAATATTTGACCGTTTAAGTTTCAAAGAAAACAAGAGTTCGATCTTTCGATGGATTGACGTTTTATACTTTTAAACGTAGTAATGATGGCGTTATCGTTCGCGGCTAAGCTTTCGCTAGGCATTTGCGGTCGTTGTACAATTTGAGCGTTCCTCGATTAGACGTTTCAGTGGCGGCTTCTTGCTACATTATCGGAGCCGATGTTGATGTCACACGTGTCTCTGATAGTGATCTTCAACTGGCTTTCTCCAAACTTAAGATATCAATCGGATCCGATGATATACCTGAATACATATTTAAAGCTTGCGCTGATATTTTTATGAAACCTTTGAAGTATGTATTTAAAATTTCACTAAAACTGAAAGTATGTATTTAAAATTTCACTGACACCTATCCTCCGCGTTAGAAAGTAACGAGAGTAACACCTCTACTTAAAGGTAGAGGTGTTACTCTAAATAATTCCATTGTCACATGTAAATAATTCCAGACCGATCACTATTCTCTCTGCACCGGCTAATTTGTTTGACTTTGTTTTACATCGCAACATACAGTTGAGCTACAGAGGTCAAATCTGTAATGAGCAGCATGGGTTTCGAGTTAGACGTTCGGTGGTCACGAACGTTGTATATTTCCTCGACTATGTTGCCTGTGATAGGCACTTCATTGACCTCGGATTTCAAGTAGATATTGCATAGTTTGACTACCAGAAAGCTTTAGATCATATAGATAACGAAATATTATTAAATCACCTAGGAGAGATAGAGTTCTCCGATCTATTCTTACGATTTTTCTCTTCGTACCTCGTGGATAAAAAGCAATAACTTCGAGTGGGCAACTTTACATCCGAGACTTACTTTACGCGATCAAGAATATTTACGAAAAATACTTTTCACCCTGCTGATATTCTTATCCCGCCGCGCCGCTGTCAGTAAGATAAAAAAACTCGCGCGCTCGCTATTACCGCCTTACCATTTTGGAGAATATGTTTATTTTACAAATCCGCATATTTCAATCTCATGAAAAATCCCAACGGCCGATGTGCACTTTCTACTAATCTTACTCAGCCGGCTAACTTATGTAATAAATTGGATATTTCATTTCTTAATAATATGTACTACGTCATGTAACATAATAATATGCTATCTATAAAAATATATACTATATCATATAATATGTTAATGATGGTATTAAAGAAGTTTAAAAAATTCATAGCTTTGAGCTAAATCATCAATGTCTAAATGCTTTAATAATATAATATCTAAATGCTTTAATTGGACAGTTTTAAGTTGCTGGGATATATTAATTAATATGATGTTCTCATATTACAATAAAATTTCCAATTGGAGTACACTAATCAGTTTTGCGGAAACGTTACTTTTTACCTTACGATACAATTAATCGATGAATTACAGTTTCCCCTGCTTAGGTTGAAGCGAACATTTATTGAACATTGAATACAGTGCAATAAAACTGTCCAAAAGAAACACAAGATTTAAATACAAGAGCTTAACAACTTTCTCTCGATTTTAACACTTTTTGGAGTTAATTAAGTTGAAAATGACCCATGTCCGAAGTTTCGGATTTTGCGACATTTTGATAAAAAATATGAATTTGTCCATTCTACTTTAAATGACTCCTTATATACTAGATAGTGTTTATCAACCGTACAAGAAAAATTAATTAAAAACTCAGTATTTTAGTCTAAGGATTTTTATTTTTATTATGTTTTAGGAGATAACTCAGTACTTTAGTTAGGGTTATTTTTACCAAGAATTCACTAGGTCAATATTCGTTGCCACATCAACACCTCCACATACAATTATTTTCTTTCTTAATTACAGGTAAAAACTAAAATAATTCTTATGCCAGTGTCATAAGAGTCACAATAGGATACGAGTCTTCGTGACAGCGAAAAACTTACTTGGGAACGACTGTCACATTCTCGTAATGATACGTTCAATATGTGTTAAAAGGACGATAAATAATTCATTTGTTGCTATGTGCATCGCTACACAGCGAGACAATTGACACTTCCGTCAGTCGTCCGGTAGCTAGCGTGAAACACGTCGCTGTAAAATCCACTACTGCTAGCAATCATGCGCCGTTTGGATTAATTTTTTTTTCGCTTCGTTATTTTAGATTTTCATTGTTTTTAACATATTGTGATCTCAACGTAACGTTATTTTAATTAAGAATGTGTAATTTTTAAATAATAGGACATAAAGTGGAAAAGGTTAATTGTGTTTTTTTATTCTAAAATTCTTAATGCCTAGTATAAATTTCACAGCTCCGGAATACACTGATCTAGTTTTGATTTAAGGGGAATGTCATGGAAATAGTTTTTGTAACAGTGTGTTTAATTTATTTTGATTTCATTGTCTTAGTTTTGGTGACTGTAATCATTCAAATCGAGTTTCTTTGCTTGAACGAACGGGTTGTTAGAGATAATCCATTGGCGTACTTCTAAAGTGTGTACGTAAAAATTAAAATGCCGCGCTGCTTTGCTACCGGTGCAGAAAATGAAATAACCACAAAGAATACCGCGCACCGTTGCGGTTTTACTAAAGTCATTAACATAAGTATTGCACGTGTGTTTAAATTTTCTTTATACTGAAATATTATTTAATTTGTCTGAAGTTTTATATTATAATTTTTTGGCGAAATTGTTTACTTCGCTATTTAGTGTATATGCCGACTAGTACTGACTAGGTTTTCATTTAATATCGTGTAGCCAAATCCACATTGCATGTTAATTAACATTTCAAATGAATTATTATAAACTTTTACTTTTGTCAAGTTTACCTCGGGCAACATGAGGTACAATCGTTTTTTATATTAATAGATCAGACGTTCATCTATGTTTCAGTTATATTATATTTTATAAATTTCATATATTTTTTTATTAACACTCGGCTTTTTACAACTCATAAGAAGGAACAATTTTAAAGGATTTATCACAATTATACTTTGATTTGATATGGCGGGAAAGTGATAATACGCGAAATGTGAAAAAGTGTTTTTTAATTCAGTTCGATTATAGCATTTATTTACGCAATATTAAAAGTAAAAAACAATAAGATTTATTAAAAAAAATAAATGTTTAATCTCCGATACAATAGGATTAACCATTTAAACAAAACTAAAAATATTAACTGAAAGCGAACAACAAGAAATAAATTAATTCAACTACTGAAGTACGTTATTTCATGAGTATTATAAGTTTATATTTAACACTTTAGTAATGCTTACAACATAAACACACTCACACACACACGCACACATTTATATCTACATATATGTGTGTGTTTAAATATATATATATATATATATATATATATATATATATATATATATATAATGTAGATTCATCCGTTTTGGGCCAAACATTGACATAGTAATAGTATACCGTAAAAATCGATGTTAATGAGCTCTATCATATATTAGGCGATCATTAAAACTGATCACCTTATTTTCGCACCGCCAACCTGTACAATAGTAAAAGTTTAGTTAACGAATTAATATTTTGTGTAAAATAGCGGACATAGATGGTAGACTATCCTCATATTCTTGTAGTTTAATTCACATTTAAACGAATAATATAACAGAAGGCTTTAATTCGCATATTGCCAAGTATATATGAGAAAAGAGAGTTAACTTTTCTCTCCGAAGTTCTTAAAGTGGACGACGTGCAGCTATAATAGTATTTTTAAATAGACTCTTTATAATATTTTATGTGCAGTTATTTTCAAAATTGTCCCCAGTGATTACCAATTGATTACCAATTACCAATATTTTACATATCAACATTGAGAAGTGCGGTTTATTTACGGATAACGAATTTTATTTTCTAGAAGCCATATCAAACGGCCGTATACGGATTGCATCATAAAAATAAAATGCTTGCCAGATGAAGCGATAAAACAAAAAAAAATTCATAAATGTTTATGGTATTATGAATAATAATAAAAAGCTGCCGTGATTTCATCAAATTTAAGTCCAATTTCATATTTCTAGTTACTACATCTACCTGGTTACGGTCTGGACTAGTGCCAATAAATTGAACCATGAATTTGTTGCCCAAGGTAATCAATTTTGTAAAGACAATATTCATAATAATAAAATAAAAATCAAACATCAATAATCACATTTAATGAAATTACATCTGAACTGTTTGCTTTCGGAGTTGATGGGTCCTCGACAATCGATGCCAATAACCTTAATATGTAATTACCTTTCATTGGTATACGATTTTGAAAGCGATGAATTAAAGACCATCAGAACAAAAGTCTGTCATGTGCCCGGACACTTTCAAGGTTTATAGCCATTTCGTCTTCGAATTTATATTTTCAAAATTAAATAAAAACTGTTGGTGATTGCTTAATTAACGAAAATTACTAATTAACAATACTAATAGACAAGTGTTTAATACAGTAAAGAATATCATGCTTCATCAAGTTAATACGTGGTGAGGAAATCATGCAATCCCTACTCGTTTGGGAGTTAGAAATGACACATGTGATAATATGAAAGAAAAAGATTCACGAGGAAATGTATACTCAATTATATTTTTGAAATTAGTAACTTTCGTAATTTTTAATAATTGGTAATCTTATGTTTTTGTTCACACATTTGTATAATGAGTTTTATTGCTTCTTAAATTGCCTCACATATGATTATTACCTATTTTGGCAGGGGGTCACAAGAAGGCAGATGTCAGGCATTTATAGTTTATTTAGCGTTCAAGAAATGAAATATAAAGTACTTCCCTTGCAATTATCCTACTCTTTTGTCTCTTACGTTGTCGATGGTTAAAGACCATCAACGCCATCACCAGAGCTACTGTTGCTCCGATAAAACCCCATGTGAAAGATAAAATCATTGCAGAAAGCCATTTTAGGTAGCTGGTAAATATATTAACTAACCAGCTACCTAGAATCACAATGATAAACAACAAAATAATATTTTTTTATTAATAATTAACGAACACTTCTGGCGAGGAAATTATTATAATTCTTTTAATAATACTCAGGCTTCAGTTGCTTTTCATTTTATGTGATGATAAAATCAAAAGGTATTATTTATTACACATATGTGCCAAAAATATATATCGTTCTGCTGCTTTATGGATTTTAACCTCAAGCCAAATCCGGAATGAAGTCATTGGACGAAACTTCTCAATATTATAAATCTGTGGACAAAACAAAACTCGGGTCTCTATAAAAATGCATTAGCACTAACCCGTCATAAAATTCATTTCGGTAATTAATTTCTTTACGAAGATATATTTCAGTAGAAATATATGTTACCCATTGAAATTCATTAATTCTACGCTTATTACGTAACGTGTAAAATCAATGAATTGTGGCTGGTATTTATTCAAAATATTCCTTTCAAAATGCGATATTGTCACGTGTATTTAGGTAAAAAGAAAAAAGTAATAGAATTTTTTTCTAATATTCTCAAATACTTTTTATCGAAATGGTACAAAAGGATTTTATCATTTCTCCAAAATTATTTTAAATTATTATTTGTAACTTCATTTCCCATTAAAATTTGTTGCCTGTATCACTGAACAAATTGCAATATAACAAATTTTACTTTTTTTAAGAACTCCAAGATATACAGGACTTCTAACTCACGACAATTAATAAACTCAAACTTAATCTGGTATTTCAATGAAACTAAGGTCAATTTGCATGAAAGCTTATTTAACGATAAAGTTGAAAACTATTTTTACAGCCAAATTTTTATGAATAATATTTTTATAAATATCAGTGAGAAATGAGGAATTTTCAATGTGTTAAAATATGTTGCGTATATTGGTATTTTACGTGCCGTACGATTCCGGATTTCCGAGTTACGAAGTTGAGACTTGAATATTAATGTAGTATGAGTAGCTCTACACATACGTTTTAAAATTGAACGCAATACGAAAGTTCCGCACATACCTAGCTACAGAAGAATGTTCAATAAACTAATGGTATACAGTATTCCTATTAAACGATTTATAAATATTGATATTATTTATCACTAGGTAAATTACCTAGTATATATTTCACAAGTATAAGATAAGTAACTCGGTTGTTGTATCTTTTTAATTTATTAACGCAAAGTAGCTGAAAAAAATTCCGATTTATTTATTTACTGAATGCCGTTATGCTATTTTTTTAGATTTCTAGCATATATGCATAACATATTAGAGGAAATGAGCACTCGCCAATACTTTAGATACTGGTATCTTATAGATATAAAGTTACCAGACATTTTTGATAGCAATTTAAAAAACCTAATCCGTGACATTCCAAGTGATACGGCACGGTACCATCTGTTGAACCTAAAAACGTAAAACCTTCTTGCTTACTTAACAGAACATTTTTTTCCATATCTATATATTCACGTAATTTAACAACGAAAGTCTTCATCTAAAATTATGATGCTGTAACACATAGACGTACAAAAGACATAATTGGGAGATATTTAACGGGTGACAGGATACAAGTAACTAAAATGGTAATTGTCACTTGAATCGATATTTTTCAATAATACTTTGAATGTAAATATAAATTTTATCAATCTATGAACCAGAAAGCAGTGTTCTATGATCAGCTTGTTAAATCACAGGCTATTCTTATTAATAATCAAAAACTTCTATCTAAAATGCAAAGCATTGATCTTCTACAATTTGTCAGTAACTGCTAATCTATATTTTTTTTCCTACGATTAAATATCTTGGTCTACTGATTAATCAATGATTAGTCATAAGATTTTCTTTAATATACAGAGTGTATTCATAATCAAAATACGTCTCACACTTCTTCAAAAATGTCTGTTTTTTAAAACTTTTGTTAAACTCTGCTTCCTTTCATCCTAGGGAATGGCGACATATGTTTTATAAACTTGACCAGCGACTTGTCAATAAATTACAACGACTTTTAAATCTATGCATTCGACCTCAAAAAAGACCTTACTTCCGAGCACCAGTCACAACGAAAATGGTTAGAGATTTGCGACCGACGAAATCTACATCTTATAATCCTTTCACTCCTTGATATTCGGACCAAAATTTCAATATATATTTCATGGCCTTCAACTACGATACAAAGAAAAAAATACCCTCTTAATCTCACAGTAGAAAACCGCATTTTGTGAATAATTGTTTTCCGTATACGCTACAAAATTATGATCTGAGTTCTTAGTCCTCTAAGTTTCAGTAAAGTTTAATAAATTACATAATTAAATTAAAATAAACCGAGAGAGCACATCTTGATAAATTATTGACCAACTTGTGAATAGTTTAATTACTAATATTTTCGAAATCTTTTTCTTCTTAATCTGCGCTCGTTCGTCCATTATTCTTTGTTTTCCATTTAGATTAGTCGTTTGTCTCTTTCATACTAACTGAACCAGCTGACTCTTTCATACCACCGGACCGTCTGGCAGGTCCCCGGCTAACACTTCTTCCTGAACACAGTATCAACTCGAAAACGTATTTGCCTTTCAATGATACATATGCCCGGTCCAGGCTAACTTCAGTTTCACAAATCCATGAAACACATTGCTTACCGGAATTAAAATAATGAAAAAATATCTGCCAAAGAAACAATTCGATTTTTCTTCAGAAACGAACACACCCACAATTGACCACCATAACAAAATACAACTGCGAATTTTAAAATTATAAACGTAACGTTAAAACTAGAAGCATATTGCTAAAATTGCTTTGAATGCAATGGTCATTAAATGGAAAATAATTTTTTTAAGTGTTTTGCACAATCAAATTTATTCTAATTTTTTAATCACACGTCATGTACTGTAAATTTGGTTGTTATAAAAGTGTGGATGATACCATTCTACTTTTTTGACTTAACCAAGTACCTTTGAGCAAGTACCACAGGATTTTCACTGAAAAAAGAGTAGAAAATATTGAATTTAAGTGGCAATACGAATCAGTGTGAGATTTACCTGCCCTTAGAGTGTCCAAAAACTTCGAAATATTCATAGAAGAAATTGAAATGTGAATGTGGAAATGTAATGTTTCTTTAAAGCTCTATTAATTTTCGCACATTTAATCCTAAGATATTTCTTCCCATTTTCATGCATTTATCTCTCTAAATGTTAGCCACTGTCGTTGACAGGCATCCACTCTGTACCTCGCTTTCGCACTATCACGCTTATTCATAACGTTTTCATGGAGTCGACAGGCAACATTCACCCCCTAATTTTACCAAGTTATCACCAAGTCGCTTACCAAACATATTCCTCACTGAGGAGAAATATATTCGATAAGCAACCTGATGATGAAGTTGTTGAACTTAAAAAATGTTTCATAACTTTTTTTCAGTGACTGAAATTTTCTTTGCATTTAATAAATTCGACAACTTCAAGGAAAAATCGCTTATATTTTAATACTTTAGTCCCATGCTATATATTTATATATACACCATGGGGCTAAAGTATTAAAATATAAGTGATTAAGGTTACGGCGGAAAGAGTCAGCAAAATAAAGTGAAGTATAAATTATTAGAAGCGGTTATAATGAAAATATTTATTTATCATTATTTAATACGATTCAATATGAAATTGAAATTTTTTTGCTAAGAATAAATTTAAAACACGAATGGCAAATAATCTTTAGAACAAGAAAATATGGGTTAAAATTTATGTAAAATATAAATAAAGTTACATTTTCCAGTTTTACTTAGAGTTATATTGGAATTGGATAATTTAATTTCTTACCTAAATCCGTAGGTGCCAAAAAATGGTTAATTTTAATCTGTTAACAAATATAACCGATTTCTTATGATAGTCGTTAAAATCTCAATAAAATAGAAAGTATAAAAAATACTGCATAGGTCTCTGAAATTTCAATAAATATAAAATTATTACTTTACAATTTGATTCAGCGATAAGGATCGTCCATCAACGTCATCCGTTATGATGTTTCATCCGTTGTTCTTTTTAGTACGTCTGTAATATTCATCATTTAATTTTCAAAAGATAATTGTTGATTACATTTATAGTAATGTGGATTACAACCACTTTTAACAAATAAAATAATTTTCGCGCATGACACTACCAGCCATTCTCTTCTACAATTTGAATAATTGATCAAGCCTTGTAAACAAACCAATTAACTTTGTTCTGACAATAATCTGAAAAATTCAATTCAATTCGGTCTTCAGATATACAAATTTTTTGGAATTCCTTTCAATAAATTAGGAAAGTACCAAGGAACCTGCCATCTTTTATATTATTTGCAAAAGATTTTGATACATCGCACAAATTTTATGTTTAATCACGAACTGCATTCATTTTGAATCGAACTGCTAATTAATAGTAATTTATTGTAGCGTTAAAAATTTAGAGCACTATATTTTTTTTATTTCTATAACAATTATTTTTTTGCATTTTGTCAGAGTGAAAAATTATAAAAGACCATATTAATTTCTCATGAATTTTTTAAAATATGAGAAATTTAAAATACTTCCCCAAGTGTTAAGCTATGCAGATATTTTTTGCATGGAGAGATTTCTATTTAAAAAAAACACCCAGCTTCCTATTGAATTGGCATAGCAAATTTCGTCATGGGAGATATATTGCAACATTTTAATTATTTCTCTCTATCATTATATCATACGTGAGAAAAAAAAGGGGTAAATTAAAAAGATAGTTAATTTTGCTTTCGACAAGGAATAAAAATGTCACTTATGGAGGGCGATGTACCCATTAGCTTCCAGTCCTCTATCCTATAAGAATTATAACATTCGCAATAACTAATACACGTCTTTTTCCCTTTGTTATTGTTTAGAATAGAAGTTATGGATTATTTATGAAAACTGTTGTATTTCTGTTACACTCGTATCTAATTAAGGAGTACTATATTAAGAACAATTTGGTCAGAAAACAGATTTTCTAACACAATTTATATGGGAACAACAATAATAGTTTAACAATAAATAAAACAACAACAATAGTAATTTAACATAATTCCGTGATAATTTTGCGCTTTCACTCACCATATTTGAATCCCACACATATAGTATATGTATATATATTCGAAACCAACTTATTGGTACAACACAGTACCAGCGAGGTTGAACAAAAACGAATTCTTTCAGGTAAAAGTTTCAATTTCTTTTCTTAAAACCTTAAAAGTTATTTGAATTGTTTGTAATTATAAATGTTATTGTATTTATATAATTGTTTAATTCTAAATCCAAAATTTTGCAAAGTCAAAATTTTTTATAAATTTATGTCTTCTAATAATGATTTAGGTGTTAACAATGACGTAATGTTACATCAATAAACACATTGTAGAATTTTTAAATGAACAAAACCCTGGCTCCAGGTTATAAGAGAGCTATGAAGAAAGTAATAGAGAATTAAAGAAATACTTGTAATTTAAACAAGGTAATGGTCCTTAGTATTGTGGTCAACTTTCAGTGGTCTTTTGCCATGTTTATATAATATAGAGTTATTAGGTCTTAATAACGTCACACGATGCAATAACTAGTAAAGAATATTTAGAGTTTCATCATTATTTTGTTTACTATATCCATAAAAGTCAACTAAGATATACCTTCTTCATTTATGTGTAGTCAATAATCAATTTTGCTTTCTAGACTATACGAAGCAACCTAATAATTTCAATATTCGACATAAGCAATTTATTTTTATATACTTACAAGTGGTAAAACAAAATTGTTAGAGCTTAACATTGATTTAGTGTAAAGAACTTTCGTCAACATTTCCTTTATCGAGATATTTACTGCTATTATAACATTATACATTTTATTCGAAATCACGTACGCTACGTATATAAGCGTTTTGATTGGCTGTTTATTAAACCAAGTTATGTAGAATGCATTAGATATTCATCTTATAATTTACTGAGTTTTAGAAACGGTTATTTGCGGTAAACAAATTAAGCGTCGCATTTAATTACAGTCTCTATAACATGCAATATTTCATATAAAACATAATCGTTTTTCTGGTCGCTTTCTAAATTATAAATGCATAAAACTGCATTTGTATTCAGCGTATAAAAGATTAATAAGAGTTCCAGGTACTACTTTATATTGCCCAATATAATTATAAAACAATTGAAAAAAAAATATATATATATATATGTATATGCTTTCAATAAAAACTTCAGAAATTTTAATTTGTGTTTATTTCTTCCACATGTTATTTTTAGTACACCGCCTAATAATATTTCGAATAATTTTTGTATATAATGTTGACTAAAATAACTGATACAATAAAAAAAACCAAAAATGAAAACACTTAACTTTTTTCTTATCTATATTTAGTTACTTAAAGGTATCCGCAATAAGTATTACAAACTAATTTACAAAAATAAGCTTTTATGGATAAATGTTGTTAAAAAAATTATCTCTTATCTAATTAGCAGGCGGTAATAGTATTTAATACTTACACATCTCTAACCTGAAAACTGTTTTCGATACACTTTTATCTCATACGAGTTCTTCTATCTATATCTACGCACATTACCATCTTCAAAATATTGTGGATCGAGTCCACTGATTAATTAGCACTTAGATTAATACTTCACCACCCGCTTCTCTGTCAACATTTGATATTTCTTATCGATCTTTCATTTTATCCATTTACACTCAACCTGATAAAATTCTCTCAACCTCCTTCTATATATCAAAATACATACTAAAGAGAAATTGAAATGATTTGTATTGAAATGGCATGATGTTTAAAAGTACAAATAAACTAATTTATATACAAATTTGTGGAAGAAGTAATAAATAAAAAATAAATACTGAAGAAAAAACAAGATTATTGCTAAAGAAAACACTTTTTTCCTTCAATTTTGATACACAATAAAAATAATACTTAATAGATAGCAAAAAAAGAGCTTTATTGTCGATCAAAAAATGGCACATGTCGCCAATAATGAAAAATCGTTTAAATGGAAAAAAATCTGTACTGTTGATTAAATAACTGTATGATTGAAGAAAAAACCTGTTGCAGAAAAACAAAATATGCTATTTATATTGATGGCAGACACCTTTCCTTTAAGAATATCTATTTTGTTAGTATATATTACGTTACATTGCAAAAATTCATGTCAAAAAATACTAAGTTATACACATGTTTTAAATAGTCCTGCAATAATAGTTATTTAATTATGTCATTTGTTCAACATAAATCTAATATATTTCGAATAAAATATGTGTTCTAAATATGATTGGTGGAATAATAAATCGCCGAAAACTAGGTCAATTTTGTGACAAAAATAAAAAGAGGATCGTGATCCAAACTATATTTCCTAATCCCCCCCTTAAATAGCGTCTTCGGCAGACTCTCTAAAATTCTCTTCAACTTCTATTTCGATGCATCTGTTTAGCATATATTTTGATATTTAAAAGGAGGTTGAGACAGTTTTATCGGGTTGGAAGTAAACAAATACAATGAAAGACCGATGACAAATACTAAATGCAAATAGAGAAAATGAGTAAAAAATAGATAACGAAGTATTTCATCAGTGAAGCGTGTTCACCAATTTTTCAAGATGGAAATGTAAGAAGATACAAATAGAAGAACGCGTATGAAATGATATGTGTATATAGGTGAATAGAAAAGAGTTATATGGTAGAGCACCGTAAGTACTGTACATCATTACCAAGTTATCAGTAGTAGGCACTACTTAGATAAGAGATAACTTCTTCAATATCACGCACGGTCTATGCAAGTTGGTCAGCTTCCATGTTTGTTTCAGTGATTGTTGCTAAACTTACTGATGAGTATGTATCCTACTAAAAACTTTTTATTTTCGAATTAATTTGTAACTTAATACACTTTTATGTAAACAAAAAACTTGCGCAGAAAAAAAATAAGGTGCTTTATAGAAAAGCTATGGTTGTGCATATAAAAAGTTTCAGTACAATTTTTACCTAATTTTGTCGTGTCCATCTCTTTAGAGACTTATCATTTAATCTTTATTAGACCCACATTATCCAAACTCGACCACGGTATATAGAGTTTTCATTGTTGAGGAATTCTATAATATACCTTTAATTTCCATGACCAAATTGTAACATATTATTATGATAATATATTGAAGTCATTCAAATAAAAAAATAATCATTCGAATTGGTTGATTGTTAACTAAGATATGAGTCAACATTCATAATTTTTCTAAGATATGATCAAAATCGGCCGCACCATTGCAGTATTAGGCTGAGAAATTCGAATCCCGATTTCAATAAGAGAGTCATTGGTTGAGAGCCACAATACAAATTTAACAACAAAATATCCTTTTGTTTCACGAATTAAACAGGTATTTCCCCCGCACCATCAGGACGAAGGAGTTGGAATTCGAAACTTCCAAGAAAAGTCTCGACCCACAATTCTAACTTAAAAACACAGATTCTCAAGTCTTTTAAGGTGCTATATATATATATATCCAGTCTAAAAATGTGATTTTATGTAAATTTTATTTGGAAATATGGCGATAAGGCAATAAATTATGTAACAATATGAAAAACGCATGACCATATGAGCAGTAATAAGAAAAGAGCGTGAACAATACTTCGTTCTCTTTTTATGTATTTGGTATCATAGCGATTTCAATTTCAGTAAAATATAGCAAATATTTTTATAAAACTTGTTTATTGCTTTCTATGCTTCCCACTTTTGCACTTTCAGGACACAGGGAGCAGGTTTAAACAAATTTACATATATTTGGTAGAGCAGAGCAATTGAACTCGTTTGTGGTATGTATATTCAAGGATAAACGTGCGTTCACATCGTACATGTGCAATTAAACTGGAAAATATTTTTATTAGCGAGCAAAAAGGGTCCATTCGCTGAGTCATTTTATTATAATTCCAATAACAGATGTTCGCTTTAACTTGCGAAAAATTGTTAACAAAAATTTAAAGTAAAAGACTATGTGTATTTTCTTATTATAATTATGATTAACATTATTGGTAAATTTAAATAATTGTTCTAGTCGAAATCAATGTTGCGATTACTATCGTAATTTGAGGATAATTAATTTTGATTGTGAATCATTTCAAAAGAAATTATTCTCAATCAAAAGAATTAAGTTATCAAGCTTGCAATGGATTGTGATGAACCTAAATATCAGTCGCTCATGTTAGGACATAAGTCGGGTAATAATAATAAAGAGTGTAACGAAAATGATATCTGCTTCTTCTATCGAAAGTTTTGCTCTAGTTTGATTATATTAAAGAAACACCATTCTATAAATATTTCCTCTAAACAAATAGCATCAAGGTAAATGGCATAACTGTATGGAATTTAGGTGTACAGCCTTTTGTAATTGGTAAATAGGTTCATAAAATTATCTGTCCGGTAATCAAATAACATAATATAAATTTGATGTCAAAATTAAATATTCTTCCTAACATATTATCTTTATCATATTCTCTATATTGCCTTTCTTTCATCTTTCCCAAGTATAAAAACATGGAACATATTTCAAAGATTATAAGAACTAGGAAAACCACTTTAGTTTTTCTTCAACGTTTACATGGGTTTTAAAACCTCTATATTTCATAAGTGATGACCCTGAATACATAATTTATTGTATATTTTTCAATGTACCTCAGAATTATTATCTATCATTTAGTATTTGGTGTAGTGATACAACAAGGTATATGACTCATATGAATGAGAGTAATAAAGGATTTAAGAAATGAGAACCAATTGGAAAAGAATAATGAGATCAGAACGATCGAGTGTATTCACGGTGATATATTCAATTCAGAAAAATAATATTTTAATAGTGAAAAACATTGAATTAAACTAATACGATCTAAAGACACGTCCAACTTAACGACCGACTGAGATAAACTCGTACCTAAAGCTAACAGATGTTATATTCATTATACGAAGACCACGTTTAAATCCAAGTGTTCTTTTAGCTCATTCAAAGACATTATCTACCACTACTGCTAATCTCTCGAATAGAAGTTAAAGTACTCATAACACCGTCAGATGTTCAAAGCTTGACAGTCGATAATGTTTTTTTTTTAACAAATTCCAAAACGTTGGATTATAAGTATTATTGATAATAGTGCGTTCAATGGTAATCTAAAATAAAATCTATTCAGTTTCAATTATTATGAGAGAGAGCTTGTTTATTGTTCAGTACATTGTAAGATGTCTTTGTTTAGTCTACATATTACAGGACATCAACTTTAATTCAAACAAATACAATCAACATTTGTAGAAAATTTGTAGATAATAACATAAAAAAATCACGGAAACAAGGTTTCATATAAAAAATATGTTGAAAAGATTCTTAAAAACAACTCAATTTTTATATTTACAGTGAGATTAATATGGTTTTCAATAAAATAAAAGCATAAAATACTGCAATTATCCATGTCAAATGAAACACCGATCAAAACGAATGACGTCGCTCCTAAGTAAACATTACCGCGTTGCTTGAACTTTCTTGTGATTACGCGCAGCGATTATTTTCTTAATTGATTCGTAGTTTAAAACATTTCAGTTATTCAGTTTCGTGTTAATAATAAAAAACCAAAAGTTATCAACTATGGAACAAGGCTTCATTAAGGCAAATAATTCAAATTTGCCTAGAATTTGTTTGTTGATAATGGAAGAGTTTCTTGCACCAAATAAAAAACATTTATTCATAAGAATTTCGGAATGTGAAAACTTGCTTAAAAGTACATTATATTTAATATTTAATACTAAGTAAAATTTAACTCACAAAAAGCTTTTTAACACATTAAATTATTTTTGAAGTTAGCTAAAATACCAATATTCACAGCTGAACAAAACCATGCTATTTTTATTTTTAAGAAAATATTGCATGTTACTCCAGGGACCAATGTATGAATTTACAGATCCACGAAAACCCCCTACACATATAAATTCAAGATAAAATAACTTTTCTAGAGGGAGAGATAGTTGGAACGTAAACAAATAATTTACTGGGTATATTTATTGATGTGTTTTTACTCTGAAGGACGACATACCATTTGTTAACTTTCAAATTCATTTTTAACACAGGAAATATGCAACATAATATGTATCTTTCTTCTTTGAACACAGTCACAATGCAATGTTTACTTAGGTGTGACGATTTAGTGCAAAATTCAAAGAAGTAGAAAAAATAGAATAATTTGCTACTAAATCTTAGTCTGTTGCTGAAATAATGTTATTTTTAGAAATAATAGACGCGTACATACATTAAAGAAGGGGATGTCAAAATTTGTCATGATGCCATCATTATATCGTATAATTTTATCGGGAACTAATATTCATTTTCTAAACAAGGGTAATGGCACAGAGTAAATTACCCTAACGGCTATTGTTTATTAGCTGTTGATTTAACACACCTAACTCATTAGCAAATTTAATATTCCAATGAAATTTAATTAAATATGATAGTTTAGAAATGGAAGTATATTTTGATGAAATTCTTAAAAATACAATTAAGTATATAGTTTATGTTGGGTTTGATAATAGAATAGAGAACAATAAAAATAGGAAAGTTAATCTAGGTTAGAGTAGTGAGTATATATGTATTTTTATTTTATTTTCCTCACTCTCGCATATTTTGTTTCCACTGCGCTTCTTTGCTGATATTCATATTTTTCTGTCGATTATTTGATTGATTTAATTGATTCAATATTTTTCTGTTCATTATTTATAATAAAGACTCCACAATCCTATCATCGGAAATGTACGATAAACCGTCCTTTGTAGGCTTCATTATATACGAGAAAAAGGTCAAAATAGCTTTAACCTCAGTTAATTTTACCCAATTTTTTTTTTCTTTTAGTACAGTTATTATATGTTATAGCTCTTACACATTTGCATTTGTTGTTACATAAAGTAGGTGTTTTTAGGGATCCATAGCTTAATGGAAAAAATGTTTTCGTCTAGTCTTTTTGTCCGTCCGCATGTGAAAGCATCATGACTCTTTTAGTCTAAGATCGATTTTGATGAAATGATTTTTGATGAATATTAAAAAGTGTTTTTTTTATTTTTTTTAAATTTCTACTCACATATCCAACTTGGAGTTGAATACTATTTTTGTTACGAACTCAATTGAGCGGAATACCAATGAAGGAGATGTATTTTAAAACATAGTCATAAGTAACTAGTAATATTTCATGATTTAGAAATAAAATAGTAATCGACGACATAGGTAACTACGACGGTAACTCCATCTCAAAAAGTTTAAACGGTCAGTGTTTCACTTTACCTTAAAGCACAAACACCCCAATATCCTCATCTAGCCAATTTGGACCTCATGGTTATGGGATCCTAAGTTAATAAGAATCTATCCGTATCTATGCAACATTTACATTTATTTATAGGAATATAGAAAAAGCCAAAAATTCGTTTGCTTCATAAGTGTTCTTTATGCGATTCATGAATTCATAATTATCGTATGACAAATAAACGTTATTTGATTTTTATAAATGCAAAGATAAATTCATAAAAGTTAATTTAATTTCATGTTAATTGAGTTGTGCATTCTGATTAAAAAACTATGATTTATTTATAAAAATTAAGTTACCATATTTCCTTTAAATCGTTTTTAAAATACTACTGCTAAATTACAAGGTTTTCTTCAAATGTCTTTTAAAAGTTGAGTTGAAAAGTTAATTTCAAACGGTAGAGTGAAGTGTAAGCAATTTCACTCTATCAATGGTAACAGTTTTACTGAAATTATTCCGCCGTCCCTTTTGTTCAAAAAGTTTGCATCTCCACTTCTATTACTTTCGCCATCTCCACAAACTTTGGTGTAATTAAACTTCTAAATGTTTTTTGGGAAAGTCGTCTTTATTTCCCCCTCGTATCTTTATGTCAGCACACGATGTTTGAATTTCCATAAATTGGTTTAATCTGCTACGGTAAATAAATGGAGAGAGTGCGTTGTTTATAAAGTTCATTGCTTGTTCCTACGGGAGAAATATCTTAGGTTATAGCGCGTTGCATTTTTTTGTTGTGAATATATATGCACTGATAATACTCCACCGAGAGTTCGGTTGCAATATATCTTTTTTTGGAGGGTAATAATGTCCTTATATAACATTTGAATAATCTCTAGCATAATCAATTATTTCAAAAATTGTTAATAACTCATAACTTTTAGAATTAAATTTAAAACCAATATTGTGTTTTATACGATTTCATGCAGTAAACTGAAGTATGATGAACATAATGAGTAATATAAATGATAAACTAATTTGATTTGGATAAAACGCAAATTTCTTTACGGTATTGGGGTAATACTGCGCTTAATTCAAATTTCAATGTTTTCAAATAATTTCCGAAAATAAAAGACAATGAACAGAGACAAATATCACTTGATAACGTGAAGGTCCCTATGGGATGAAACGGAGTGAAAATAATCCAATATCTGTATTTGAAATAAAAGATATGAATCTCCAGGTCCATCAAAGTTAGTCTATAATTAACTGTTTAAGGCTAGACAAAAACGGCTATTAAATTACTATTGCTTAATTTAATAACATTGACAGTATCGTACAATAAAATAAGTATTGTAAATGTTCTCTCAAAATCCTTTAAATGCGAAAAGTTGAGCATATTAGCACGCCTTAATTTATTTGTTTTAATTCTGTTAGCAGATAAATATATTTGCAAAAGAATAGCTATTTACATTGATAGGTTTTCAAAAACACTCCTTGTCAAGTAATAATTAGAATCGCTCTGATGGTGCACGAGACTAGTGCATATTCCATAATTATTTCGCTCGACAAATATTTATCACGACAGCAATATCGTCATTCCAAAGTAGTCAATGTCCAATATCTCATTCATGAGACTATTTTGGTGCACAATGTTACATATAGGAAAATTTAAATGGACGGGTGTATGGACACATGCAAGTTTATTACTGGATAAATCTATAATTTCTGAACCAATTTGAATTAACATATTTTCATCCCAAAACTTACAGAAATTCCTGAGACATATGTGTTGCATGATGTTCATTAGTAAGAATCTGCATGATCACATAGTATTGTGTCTAAGGAAAGTTCTGTAAGCTTGATTACAGCATATTTTAGCCATACTTTATATCCTGAATTTCTAAATTCGAGCGTGGTTCCATAGGATAGCGTCCAAAGTTTCCTCCTTCTTATAACTTGATTAGAAGTGAAAAAATTTGTAAAAAAATTGGTACAAAGAGAACCAGGTTAACGACATCACGAGCAGAAGCCAGTATCTACACAAATCAACACGAACTTTACAAAGCTATTTCCTAAATAGTAAATAAAACGGATATTTATTTACGATACTAAGTAAAATGGAGAGTTTTCTTTCCAAATAATTGCTTGATTAGCCTTTGCGATAACGGCGAACTATTCAGATATATAGTGTCATTGGACAACTCAAGGGAAAGATAGAACAGATTATAATATTATTTACTTTTTTAATTACATTTTTGTTTACAGTTACACTGTACATTTTTGTTACAAAGAATTACTTCTATTATACTAGAATCATGAACCTAATAACCACTGGATGAGTAATTAAACGAATTCACTATGAAAAAGAGTATCGAAATTTGAGGGGTGCAGGGGGATCGTACTCGCTTCTTATTAGCTAACATCGTGCACACGTTTCATTGTAATAGTTCAAAAAATTCGTCAATCACCTGTGCTTTGAATTGCAATTGTAACGGCGTGACAATATCGATAACATTGTTCGATAGTAATTAATTAACGAGCTACTTACTATCTTACTATCGAAAATAATTCTCTGCAACGTGTAATTTTTTTTCTTTAAACTTGATTCAATCGATCTTAATAACAATTTTAATGTACTTGAAGAAATTGCGTAGATAGTAAGAATGAACATTTTTTATCATTTATTATTTTTTTAATAACTTTAAAATTACCAAGATTTACATAAACAACCAAAATGTGTTTCCTTTACTTCTATTTTATATTTATTATCAAGAACAAAAAAATGTTTCCTTTACTTCTATTTTATATTTATTATCAAATCAACAAAATCGTTTTTATAATAATTCTACGTGACTTCGTTTTGTAAAGTCCATAAAGATAAAATTTGTCTAATGTACAGGTAAAACTAAGTCACAAAAATATAAGTATGATAATAAAAGTAAAAAAAATCGCCTAGTGGATAATGATAAGGAGGAATTGAAATTAATTATTTAGTATATTAGACCCAATACTATTATTAGCACATTTTAATGACTCTGTGCTTGAATACATTTATCTAAATTACATATTTGGAAATGTATGTGATCGGCATAACGTAAATTTTCCAACATATACCTATAAATATAAATGTACTATTGGACTTAGTTATTAAAAAAGTTCTTAATATTATCCATATTGCGGAGCAGGTGACTAGAATACTAATGTAATAAATATCAGTGCGTTAAACAGATATTATTTCAGAATCCTATCCAATCTTGAGTAGATCAATATAACAGAGGTTTCTCGAAACACTATATATTAACTGATTCAAAGATAGCAATGAACCCTAATTTTAATTTCATTAATATGTAAGTGACGTCAGAGGAGTTATGAAATTTGCAAGCATTATGAGTATGACAAGTACTATATAACGAAATATTAAGAAAAAAATTTACTGTACCTTCTAATACATACACGTATTAGAAGGTACAGTAAAATTTCTTCTTAGAGGGGATGATAATTAATTTCCACACACCCCATAAACTAGGAATTTTCGGAAGAGGTCTTCGAGGTGGAATTGAGATTTATTTAAGATTTTTCATTTTTTCGGAACATTAGGTTCACAGTGAGAGGCAATACATAAAACCCCAATACCATCAATCACTTGGATATGCAGAATCTAAAAAATATTTCCTAGTATTTAAAAAAGTTTTAAATCATATTATTTCGATTAAATAATTTCATGAAATATGGACAATTACGAAACCATACTTTTTATATGTTCCTACACTTGACCGGTTTTTAATTTTTCAAATTCCTTCTTTCTTTGCTTCACAGTAAATATGATTTTGTGTGCATTTTAAAGGTTTTAATGAATTTATACACTCATTTACCTTGAAAACTGTATATTATAAATCATAAAGTTTATGCTAACGTGATACATACATTTTTTGTAAACTAATTGCGTCATTAGTAAGCAACGCCCATTAATAGCAAAGTTCTGTTTTCAAATAACGCCATTTCGTAAGCACACGCGCCTTTTATCTTACCAGCAAATAGAGGAAATTTATTAAATAGAACAGTATTTTTAAGTCCACATTTTTCAGTCATAATTAACATCAACAGGTTCCTGGTGAAAAATATTAACTTTATTTTATAATTAGTAAAAATTTTAAACCACACAATAATATTTTCTTAAACTCTTCATATATTATATATTTACTATTTATCACTGAAATTCAAAATTATTTCTTACCAGAATTTCGAAGGAATAGATACATTTCTCGATGATAATACCCACAATAATGGCTTACGAGATATTGCTAAACCATTTTCTGTAGCTTTGTGTTCATTGCTCGATCATTTTAAAATGATGAGTGACTAATCCTAAATATGGTAACGAAAAATAGTTTAATGAGACTTCAAAATACAATATCAGTTTATGTCTAATAATATCAACAAAAAAACAACACGCCAACTCAAATGAAATATTATGTGTTTACTAATCGAGTTTAGAAAGTTGTTAAGTTCCGTTTGTGAAGTATATGGCTTCGAGATGACGTGTGATGTGTCTCCCCCTCTCTAATTATTCAACCATGAGTTTGAAGTTACTGAAAATTTCTTGACACTAGCATATGATTACAACTTTCAAATTAAATTAATTTGGTAAATTTGCATCAGCAATTTAACGAAACGTATGTGCAACTACAAAATCTAATATTTTAAGTGTCCCAACACGTATTTGGGTGTTTTAATATTTGTATTATATGTCGAAGCAAACTGAATTATAGTTATAGCGTATTAGTCTCGTCGATGAAATACTGTGCACTTTTAGCTAGCTTTATAGGCCTCTTTTATTTAAAATATTTTATATGCCTATTTTTAGTAAAGTCATATAATAAATAAATGTAGTTAATAAATACATACATGATGCTAGAATTAATTTTCTCACATTTTATAAACAAAATATGGCAGAAATTTAAATTGTTTCTTCAATGATCCGGATTAATTTAGACTGCACTAAACATATATATTATTTACTTAAATATACATAAATATTACATGTGTCAAATACACAGCATTAAAAATAACAATTGACTTTGTGCGCGTTTAATTAAAATCATATCACAAATTCAATATTCAAAAATACATGAGAAAAAAAATTATTTGTAGTTGTGAAAAGCCAGACGTGGTATAGTACCATGCTCGTAGTACATGTCACAGCCACGAGAGCCTGATTCCCAATATCTCTGAGCACGCTTTTCTGGGAGTATCCTTAGCACCATTATAGAGCAAATCCGTTTCTATACGACGAGGAGTAAGTCAGGAAGACACAATATCACCCAAAATTTTACTCTCGTCGCAGAACAGAATTCTAAACAAGTGGATTAGAAAAACAGAAATCTAATGAATTCAGGTACATATTTAAATAACTTGAGGTTTGCGTACAATATAATACTGTTTACTGATAATCCAGATACAGTCTACAAACTATGATCCAATAATTGCATGAAATTTCGCTATTCGTAGGACTCGGTACAAAGTTTTCTTGAAGTGGAGGCGCTGGAAGTACAACATACAAACGATAAAAATATGATCTAAAAAATGCGTAAAATAGAACGTATTAGTGCAGGGTGAAGGAGATCTCTGTTGAGAACCTTATGTTGTCTGGATGGATGTGAAAAACAAAATAGCTTGGTACTGGTATGACTAAAAATAAACGTTATTTTGTTGGACTTTAAAAGGTTTTTTTATCTTGATTATTAGGACAAAGTAAACGTGTATTTTTCGTAATACCTTTGCTGGAAAGTGGTGAAAAATTGTGTAGGTTTAAAGTTTTCATCGTACCTTTTTCGGTTTCTTAAAACTACCTATATTAAATTATTTGTTTTTAAATTTATCTCTCTTTGTTTTTGCACGAACCATGTACAAACAACTAACACAATTTGTATTGGGTTACATAAAACATAGCAGTTGACTTGAAGCAATTTTAAGTTCAACGCAATCCCTTCACTCAGTAAAAAGATATACAAACATTTCTAGGGATATTATGGAAAACGATCTGAAAATGTATGGCTTAACAATGTTTTCAACTTCTAAATTTACGAAGACAACAGTGTTGCTAAAAGTTTACCCAATATTTACCGAAAAACTACAGCAATGATTAGAAATCTTATATTTTTTTACAAATTCACAATGTTTTAACGCCTGTGAAAAATATAATCAGCAATAATTTGCACGAGTAAAAAGAATATAAATTTATTTATAAATAGTTTAGTAAAGATATTGTATAACCTTAAATGATTTTCCATGCTTAACAATCTTTGCCTAAGAATCCAGACTATTTTACAAGCTTAAGATGATGTTATATGCCTCATAGTCAACTCGTACTTTTATTTTTAATTTAGATCTAACGATGACTCCTTAATTTATTTTTTTCGACGGTCTATTTTTGAAATGTCTAAAATTAGCCTCAAACTATATAAAGTTCAGTACCTTTGAATTCCCTGCCCGATTTCGGTTTGGAATTTTCATTACCCGCTTTAATATCCTACAGAACATAAGATATCAGACAGACTTTTTCAAACTTTCGCGATTCGAACACATATTTTATTTGATTTGAATCGGGTTTTTTCGCGGTAATTATATATTTAATGAGTAAACCTAGATATTATATACTAAGTACTCACTATGTCTCGACGTTTCTGACTGGTTGCACAGCCTGTGGTCACGGGAAGACTGACGATTTATAGGAGTCACCGCTGCGACGCGGGAGTGTTTTTTAAAACTACCCCCACTTGGTTGATTGTAGAAATCTAAGGCGCGTTCACACTAGACCTACACACTACACTGACGGTGTCATGACACTTGGATTTATGTACACATCGCGAACACCTAGTTGCAATCACTGGATTCCAAGCCGCCGAGAGTTTGAATCCGTCTTCACGGTTGAAATTTGGATGTTTTTTAATTTCAATCGCTTCCCGTATAATCCTCTTGAAATAATGAGGCTCAGAAGAAATAACCTTGGGGTCATGAAGTTCGATCCAGTGATTGGGCCCCGAATCAACTAAGTGTCCTGCTATAGCAGACTTACTTATCTGGCGGTTCTTCACAGCTGCTATGTTCTTCCTTGATGCGTTGGGCGATTGTCCTTTTTGTCTGGCCTATGTAGGAAAGACCGCAGCTACAGTCGATTTTATAGACACCTGGCTTCTGCAATGGAAGGAATGAATAATATTGAGGAAAAAAATGTAAAACCGATATACACCCCTCTTACAACAATGGCCAAGCAGCTGCGGACACCAAAGGACGTATCCTTTGGTGTCCGCAGCTGCTTGGCCATTGTTGTAAGAGGAGTGTATATCGGTTTTATTGAAAACCGTCTGAGTAGGTTTCCAATCTTATCCGTCACCCCTTTTACATAAGGTAGAAAAGCCGGTTGTCTGATCGCCTCGGCGTGTTTAATTCCAGTGTGCTTAGCATGCAATCTCCGTGTTCTGTAGCCATTCATATTTAGTACCTCCTGGACATGCTGTAGCTCATTCTGTAGATGTTCAGGGTCACAGAGGTCATGAGCTCTGCGCGTTAGTGTGGAGACTACTGACTGAAGATGAGCAGGATGGTGATGTGATGCAGCGTTTAAGTTTAAGTATCTGTCTGTACCGGCCTGTGTAAATATTGGTATTCATCCTCCGTAAATAGATCCTGAAATTCATCTCGAATTACCAGACCAATATGGGAGACTTTTGGAACATTGTTTGGACGGAAACTTCTTTTTGTACCAGGGTCAGTACTATCTTCAGATCGATGGTGTCGCTATGGGTAGTCCGGTGGCCCCAGCACTTGCCAACATCTGGATGGAATATTTCGAACAGCTGATCGACAGTGCGGCCTGTGGTATAAAACTATGGAAGAGGTACGTGGACGACATTTTCTGTATCCTGGACAGAAGGATCCGAAGTGCTAACGAGGTGAATGAATATCTCAACTCGATTCATCCTCGGATTAAGTTCACCTATGAGCTGGAGGAGAACAGGACGTTGGCATTTTTGGACGTAAAGGTAATGGCGAGACCTGATGGAACGTTGGCTCACACTGTATACCGGAAACCGACTCACACAGACAGATACTTAAACGCTGCATCACATCACCATCCTGCTCATCTTCAGTCAGTAGTCTCCACACTAACGCGCAGAGCTCATGACCTCTGTGACCCTGAACATCTACAGAATGAGCTACAGCATGTCCAGGAGGTACTAAATATGAATGGCTACAGAACACGGAGATTGCATGCTAAGCACACTGGAATTAAACACGCCGAGGCGATCAGACAACCGGCTTTTCTACCTTATGTAAAAGGGGTGACGGATAAGATTGGAAACCTACTCAGACGGTTTTCAATAAAACCTATATACACCCCTCTTACAACAATGGCCAAGCAGCTGCGGACACCAAAGGACGTAATTCCATTGCAGAAGCCAGGTGTCTATAAAATCGACTGTAGCTGCGGTCTTTCCTACATAGGCCAGACAAAAAGGACAATCGCCCAACGCATCAAGGAACACATAGCAGCTGTGAAGAACCGCCAGATAAGTAAGTCTGCTATAGCAGAACACTTAGTTGATTCGGGGCCCAATCACTGGATCGAACTTCATGACCCCAAGGTTATTTCTTCTGAGCCTCATTATTTCAAGAGGATTATACGGGAAGCGATTGAAATTAAAAAACATCCAAATTTCAACCGTGAAGACGGATTCAAACTCTCGGCGGCTTGGAATGCAGTGATTGCAACTAGGTGTTCGCGATGTGTACATAAATCCAAGTGTCATGACACCGTCAGTGTAGTGTGTAGGTCTAGTGTGAACGCGCCTTAGATTTCTACAATCAACCAAGTGGGGGTAGTTTTAAAAAAACACTCCCGCGTCGCAGCGGTGACTCCTATAAATCGTCAGTCTTCCCGTGACCACAGGCTGTGCAACCAGTCAGAAACGTCGGGACATAGTGAGTACTTAGTATATAATATCTAGGTTTACTCATTAAATATATAATTACCGCGAAAAAACCCGATTCAAATCAAATAAAAGATATCAGACAAACAACATCCTACAGAATCTATGGTGTTGCCCATGATTTTCTTCAATTCAGAATATGTTTGTCGCAAGAAGTTTCCAAGAGTTGCACAGCTTTAAATCATTTTTATAGTCTTTGTTTAATAGTTCATCCCATCCCTGCAAATCTCCAACAAAATGAGTTAAAAGGAAACTTGAAGGCTATGGGCACCACAAAATTAAAAAAAAAACACGAAATAATACAAGGTTCGCACCTTGTATTAGGTTGGCACCTTGAAAACGATCAAATATTTACTAGTTAGCCAACTTTATGTACGAGCATTCTTCTTATTCATATTTTCTCTGCAGTAGAGTATCATCTTTGTTACTGCGATCAGAAAATAAATGGATTTTTGAAGCACGGTTGAATACAAATGAATTTTGCCGCAAAAATATTAATTATACTATTTTAAAAATACCTTTTTCTTTGATAACAAAAGCAATTCTTTGAAAATGTTGTTGGTTGTTTTTTATGTTATTTTTGATCAGCAAAATGAAAAAAACATCCATCCATCCATCGGTCCATCCAAATGTATTATGTTGACAGTTGTTATCAATAATAAACTTTGTTCTTAATTAAATAAACTTACTCTAATAATTACGCTAAGAAACCGACTGCAGAGATTAAAGATATTTAATGAAATGTAAAAGCATTCACAAGTTTCTCAACTAACGTTAATTAACTAAACTCGCTTTACAATAGTTCACTTGACGGAAGTTATTCCTGCATTGGTGTATTTGCGACGAATCTGTCTCCATTTACACCCGCTATCTACTTCCAAATTAAGGTAATTTACTTTTAATTTTATACATTTAGAAAGTTGGTAAATGTATTGAAACTTAGATAATTTGTAATCTAGTTCCAGAAATTAAAAACATAGTGATTAATCACTGAATAAAACATTCTTTAAATGTAGAATTATTTATTTAAAAGCACGTAATAGATTTCTATTACATTTTAACATGAATCGTTAATAGAGAATATATATATATATATATATATATATATATATATATATATATATATATATATATATATATATATATATATCGATTACCAATAAAAATAAAGCTGGCTACATCAAAACAAATTGAAGAAAATAGAGGCTCATGGTACACTGCTCAGTTTTTATGTACAAATTGGCTGTTGTCAGCTGAATAACAATTAATTCCTCTAATATAACATTTGTGCAAACCCTTCACTCACTCAGTAATATTTTAATTTTAACATTAGTATCAATAAAAATATTAATTAACTGAGTAATTTACACTTGCTTGACACGCCTTTATATTTACATCTTGACACTTGGTACGGAAGCCCACAAAGTATTGTCGCGCTTCTGCTTTTAAATACAATACGATATAACGGTTAATATTTTCCCCCAATTTAATTATTCGTTAGCTTAGATGCTTTACAAATATTATGTTTGTAAATATTAATTATGTAACTCTTTTTAAATGTTGTTTTAATTTAAAATCATATTTCATAAGATTGGTTGTCTAGAATAGATATAAATTAATAAATTGGCATACTTTGCGGTAATATAGTCAGGGCTAATTATACTCGTATTAAAGAGTTTTTTTTAATAAATAATATAAGCGCGTCAGTGATAATAATTTTGCATCATTTATCTTCTACACTCTATCATATTTTATCTACAATATTACTAATTCTTAAGGTTAATTAAACAATTATTGATGATCAAACTTGGAGCAAAATAATATTATCATATTTAAGAGTTTGAAGTTGCCTTATCCAGATAAGAAAGTGTCATTAGTATACAACGCACGTGGGCGGATGCGCCCCGAGCTCATATTTGAAATATTGTTTATAAACCAATTACGTGACTTGAATATGATATTATAAATATTTAAGTTTGCGCTTGAATTCAATCAATAATTCAAGCATTGGTTTATGGTGTAATCAGCAGCGTTTCATTTTCGGAAATTTCATTTATAATTTCTTGTTTCTAATATATGTGCACAATGTGTTGAGATTCCTTCAAAAAAGTACCTACTCTCGATATTAAATGTATATTTTAATAAATAAAATATGATACGTTTATAAAGCTTCTATTCAACACATTTGGCTAATAAGTCATTTGTCTCCTGTTAATTATTTTCTACTTTCCAACGTGTTATGGTAGGTTCTAAAACATTTCAATATTAAACCTATCCTTCCACTAAGCTGTTCATTAGCTTACATTAAGAATAAAATTATATAGAAATAAATTATTTAGTTCGTAACGGCAGACCGCCGTCAATATAATGTAAGTTCCATTTCAACGATGGTCATTAAAGTGTTTATTCTTACCTCAATTTCATAGGATCCAAAGTAAAATAAAACTATCTTAATGCACGTGAAAAGCTTTCATTAAAACTTTTTCGGTTTAATTAAAGTTACTATTTGGGTAAAGTACATAACTTGAATCGGCGTAATTGAAAATTGGAAAATATCGACACTAAACTGAAAGTTTTTACGAAAACGAAGAGTTTTTATTAACATAAAAACTCTTCGTTGAGATGTCACGTTTTGTCTCTTTCAGGATTTGCAGTGAAATAGGGAATAATTATTATTTCGTCACTTGCATCCTTCTATTGTAGCCAGAGCCTAAACGTTCCATAGTTTTACTTATGTGCATGAAATTTCCCAAGATAATGCTTCCTGTGGCAACCGCGTTTAATATTTAACAAAATATGAAAACAAAAACCCTTCAAGCACGACTAGAACTTGCACTACGTTCCATATATATTTTGGCAATTATAAATATTTAAGAGTACATAATTTTCCCAAATTATTTTCAAATATTTGTTTTTGTAACATAATTATTTTTACTACACAGTGTTTATAAAAGTCTAAAAATCCGAAAAAGAATAAAGGATTTTTCCACATTTTAATTTATTTAAATTTGTTCACTCTGTAAGTGTTTAATTAACTGAATGTAGCAAAGATTTTGAACTACTACAGAAAAAAGGAATTTCCATCAGACGAAATACATTACTTTTTGTAATTATTTAAACAAAACGATTTTAAGATACGATAAAATAATTTTATTCCATCAAAGTACAAAATTATTGACCAAACAAGCTTTATCTTCATTGTAATCATGATTAAGTAGCTACATACCATTTACACTTTGTGCTCCGGATAATACGAAGATTATACTTTAGAGATATTTGGATAGTATATGACCAAAAATAAAAGAAAGGAAAAAAAATTAAATAATGTACCCCACAGTGCATTTTTTTAAGTTCGGATTATATTGCTTTTAAAATACATTTAAAAATATTTCGTGAAATTTTTAAATTAATTGGGACAAACATTACAACTGCTACCTTACATAAAATTGTTTGATTATATTTTGCATTCTATTTGAATTGACATATATATATATACATGTACATATATGTATATGTACATACATATATACATATATATATATATATATATATATATATATATATATATATATATATATATATATATATATATCGTGTCGGCGTGCCTGTCAGAAAACACTGTTTATATTTTCGAGCTTCTGTGTGTATTATTTAGGTGCCACAAATTTCACATCCGTAATTTAAATAAGGCAGAAGATATTACAATTTTTTTTTAATTTCTTACTTGCCTAGATTTTTAATTTTGATTACGTCTTCTAAAGACTATTAATTCTTCCAGACAATATTTAATCTCCCGTTTATTGCCTTTATTGTCTAGTGTGTATCTTAGGATATAATATGTTCCATACATATATATGCGGCACTCCAGTGTTCTTTTGCCTTATCTTTATTTCTTTATTTTTAAGGCTTTCATCGATAATCTAGTCTTTTTTTTCATTTCACGACGACTTACGACATATTACATTTTTGTTAGAGTTCTTTTATTAACATAAAGCCATGGATATGGCGCAGATGGATCAGACGAAGAGCAAAAATATTTAACAAAACCCCTTGGAACAACTTTTTGGACAAAGGTCACCTTATGATGAGAAAATCTATTTTCATTTGCTACTGAAATTTAATATAACAAATGACTACTAGTTATTATATGACTAACCGCTCCTGCAAGATTACTTTTGCCTCAGATAACGTCACGTCTGTGGATTTATGTAATTCTAAACAAACATTTATTAAGTATTAGGAAAATATTGGCACTTCAAAACGTTTACTTGTTTGACATATAAACGTGCTTACTTAGCGAATATTGTCTAAAAACTTCAGAGACGAAAGTGAAAGCCTCGTATCTCTGTGCTTATTGGTAATATAGTAATTGAAATAATGTATTTCGGACAAAATTCGTGTTCTGAAAAGCATGACTTCGATAATATTTAAAAACACTTTAATAACCATGGTTGAATCAATATTTCCCAAGGATATTTTATTGAAAATATAATTTATTTCTATCCCAAATGTTTAACTGATTATAAGCACATAGCTTTAAATATGACAGATTTTATAAAATAAACCAATTTCAGACAACAAAATAAAAATTAATTTTGAAATAAAAATTATATTTATTATACACGCCACATAAATATAATTGTAAATTGACCAACTATTGTAAGATAATTTACTGCGTCAATATGTATGTCCTTTCATACCTGCCAATATATATGTTCAGTATTAAATAAATATTTAAAGGAATGTAATTTACACAGTAACGAATTTCCGTTTTTCTACTTTTAAATTTTGATTATGACTATTTTGATTTTAATAAAACTTTGTTAATATGTGTTTCAACATACAACTGAAAACTATATAGTCAATTAAGTGTAAACGAGTTTAAGTTTGAAAGCAAAATTGAAATTAATTTAAAGTACCAAAAATAAAAGAAAGAAAATATATGTTTTGAACAATAACAAGAATTGTTATTTTCGTAATGAAACAAAAACTATCTTTGCATGTAATTTAGCTTTGTAAGTGAATTTCTTAACATGTTTTGCATATATGCATTGTTTCATTGTCTATTCTTTTATACTTTTGTACAATCAATACCGTAATAATATCTATTTCACTTCCATATTTAGTCAACTTTATTTAAAATGATATCCTTGTCTTTAAAATTTCAAGCTCGTCCTTTCAAATTACATTCTTGGTCAGTCCATTTCTAATTCTAATCTTTTTATATTAACCATATCTAGGATAAGTATTAAGATAAGATTTTGTCGTCAATTCATCAGTATTTTCAAAATACCCTAATGCTTTAATTTTTTAATACTATTTTCAATTAAAGTTATCTCTCGTAATCTAAAAACTATATTATGTCGCATCGTCAAAATTCTATATCAGTAGCATTAGTAGTTTCTAAATGAATCCCTAAAACATACTTGTTTTCAAAAACTCACGGAGAGAGCACCCTTTTATCAAAAGTTTATTTAAATATTAGTACCTGTTTATTCAATTAACCGAAATAGGATAAAAAATTAAAAAGTGTCTTTCGCAGATTTAATTCCAAATAAATTCAATTACTGTTGGAAAACTACAGGTTTGTATTAAAATCTTGAATTATGTATCTGTTATTTTCTTCCTGATGTAATTATTTTAGCATATTAATATTATATAATTAAAAATTTGGAGTATAGTAAGTGTCGTGCTTTAGAAAAATAAATTTCGAGCAATATCTGTGAAAGACTTTAATCGACAGATTAAGAAATAAGGATGTTAGAAAATAATATAATTTGAAAAATAGTATATTTTTACAAAAAAAAGAAAGGATACATAAATGATCTTTTAAGACAGAGGCACAATAACTACTTTACGTAAAGATAGTTTTCGACGATGTGATGCTATGTAGATGTAAGTAAATATAGCATGGTAAAATAGAAAGAAGACTTGAGAAGACTCTTGAGATGACTAGAACTGATAGAGGTGTTCGAAATTTTAGAAGAGCTGAAAGAGCACAAAAAATTTTAACAGTAAGTGAGAAACAAAAATAAAAATCGAGGCGATGAAAAACCACTCGATATTGTAGATTACAATAGAAGATTGCTCTCTGAAATAATCGATGAAACGGTCGTAGAAAAACAGCAAACAATTTAGAAAACATATTGCCTGAATTGAATATGTACAAGAACATATTCAATTCAGACAATTATGTTTTCCAAATTGTTTGCCGTTTTTCTATGAGCGTTTCATCGAATATCACCATTTGCCTCCGGATTGAAATTTAAGCATAATATTCCTTTCGAATTCTTTTTTATTTTTTCACGTATCATTTCGAGTAGATATCAAGTACGTTTAAAATGTTTTTAAGGTAAATAAATTGTCAACGGAAGAAGTGTAGAATCGAAAACAATATTATCCAAGAGATTGTTTTTAATTTATGCTTGTGAATATTTCTAAGAACTTAAATATTTTTGGATTTTAATTTCAGAAATGTATATTATTATTTAAAATTAAAACAGGCGCTTTTCCCCGTACCTACCTACTTCCATGCCTACCTACCCACGTGAGACATTTTTGCCAACTTGGAAATTTTCAAATTCAATTACGATGCTTTAACGAAATTTTACGATTGCAAGCATTAACGAAACTACATTGTTTTATGGAACTGGATTCCTCGAATTGAAAAATATTTAATTAGAAATCATTTTACTATCGCTTAATAAACTTTTTTAATTACTATCGTTTTTAATTTTAAAATTTGAAACCATTTTACTAAGATTTAATATTCCGAATAGTACATTAGTACTATTCGTAATATTGAATAGCCAAAAATATTGTTAATAAATAAAGAAAGCTACTGCTATATGTGGTTCATAATTCTTTCTGTTTTAAATGCTATTATTTACTCGTCGAAAAGTGATTTTATAGAACTTAAACGACATAATTTAAAAAAATGTATGTCAATGCCATGGAAAATGGCGAACGTGATATGGTAATGCCATGGAAAATGGCGAACTTGCCTTAAACAAAATAACCCGTTGATAACACCAACAAGAATAATAAAAAGGCATCGTGCAAGCAGAAATTCTTAAAAAAACACCTTTGGTAAATACTTACCCACAACGTCGTTTTATGTCAAAATAATCAAGTATCCTGATAAATATATAATAAAAAATAAAAATCAAGTATCTTCTTCCTTAGAGGTTTAATAAATGTTATTTTTTCTCATGAAGTATAATAAACGCTTGCTTTTTATTTTCTATTTTAAAGCACCAGGAGGATTTTATCAATAATCATTAAAATCATTTACATAAGGTTTATAGTTTTAAAAATATAACTTTTTTTCAAAAAGTTGGACATCTATCCCACTTTCACCATTTACTATAATTTATGCAATAATTATTTAATATTTATGAATATCTTATTACGGCTCCGAATTTTTGTGCAGGTGAAATTAGGCGGCAAAATTTCTACTCCACGATGTTTTAAAATCAAGTTCAATTAAATTTAGTCTTCTTGCAAACTGTCGTTGGGAAATTTAATAATATTCTATAAAATTCACGTTACCACATTTAAGATTCTTTAAGAATTAAGTTGTTAAATACTCCTTTTTTCCTCGCAATTTTTTAACATTTAATTAGGTCCTTCCCTTTTCACATGTAAAGCTAACATTTTATCATTCCCTGTTTCTTAAAGCAGTAACAATTTTACCATTTTTTTCATTTCGCACGCTGGACCACACAAAGATAACATGCGCTCGCAACCAATAAAGACGGTACTTTTGCCGACGTCTCTTCACACGTCGTCGGTCAAGTGTGGCGGGCCAGAGAAACAACCACCTTACTGAACGATACTTATTATCAGAAATTTAATCTAATGTCACATGATGTTAGCATATAAAACCGTTATTTCTAAAATGACATGAAACAAAACTTAAAGTATTAAAAATAATTCATCCACATAGATTATAATATATGCAGTCGTTGATGTTATGTGTACAATGGTGTGTTTTAAATCAATATTCCTTCAATATTGGGATTGGTTTCGTGTTAAACCCTTTTATTTGATCTTATATTAGTACAAAGGTCAATGGTAAAGAGGGAGAATTCTGCCGTACGTCCCTCATTGTTCAAATTGGATAATGATTTTGTCATTTTACACAATTGGCAACCTCAGAAATGCAATTGTGTTACTTTTTAGCTAATTAGCTATCTCTCGTAATATAAGAATTAAAAGTGGTTTAATTAATATTCAATTGTGTTATTTTTATAAAGTTAGTCAAATTTTCATCTCTAAAACTTAATCTTATCTATTATCACATAAATTAATCTTTCCTGAAATCAGAGAAAAAAGAGAGAAAATCCATACCACTTTTAATGGTATAGTAAGAGTTGCATTTCACTAAATAATAAAATAAAATCGCAGTTAACCTTTAAGTTTTTAATATAGTATGTGAAAAAGTATAAAATATTTTAAATAAAACAATGGTCTAAATTTAATTACCATGTAAAAAATAACTACGAAATATTATTTAACTTTATTCATAACTGATTTATTTAAGACATTTAGTACAACCTTTACACTTAGTGTAGACATGTTGTACTAAATGTCTTAAATAAATCAGTTATGAGTAAAGTTAAATAATTAATGATCAAAATGAAAAAAACAAAGACAAGATTGATTAATTGTTGAACAATTGCTCACTACAAATCGCTACGCATGTGTTTCATAACCTGTGTAAAAAATTGATTTATAATTATAAAGGAAAGTTTATAATTACATATAAAATGTATGAAATATATTACGCTACGAATTTATCATTTCTAAACCTGTAATTTATGACAAAGCCAAAGAAGTTTTGAAAAGTAATATAAGTGCCTGAAAAGAACGATCGAAAGAACAACCATCTCGTCAATAACTAGCTAAACCCAGGTTTCAAGGAAATTTGGTAATTATAGAAAAGCACATTATCGGCATTAGAAAGAAAAGAAGAGTTAAAAGAAGATGAAAAACTAATTATCAGTATCGTAACGAGGACAGTACCGCGTATAGCATTTAGGAGAGACTTATGGAAGTGCAGTCGTTATAAGATATGATAAATAAAAGTGGCACCGGGCGCAAGTTGGGTTTTCTTCTTTTCATATATTGTAAAGTGGACTCTTATATAAATTTTGAAGAAAGATACTTCGTCTAGAAAAGTCATCCAGTACACAATAATACCCACGGAGAAAAGGCTGAAAAAAACAAAATCAGTTCTATAGCTGGATACACCATTGATATGTTGTCCAAAGTAATTTTATTCTGTTAAAAACAGGTTCCACTTTTACTCTCAAAATGCCTCTCTACCCCTGTTTCATCTTTTTACAGTTCTCAAACGTTTATCCTTGTTTTTTCCTATCTTTATTCAAATAACTGAACAAAAAATAATAATTGAGGGCTGGGTTCAACAATTTAGTATAAACTTTTGTATTAGTCCCAGTAAAAAGAGGACTCCGTTACCTAAATAAGTTCCACTTGTCTTGAAAAATATAGTATAATACTCGTTATTAATTAATTAATTATATTATTATTAATTGGAGAGATAAAAGAATTTCAGCAATTTTTACAAATCCAAACGTAGGAATTTCAGAATATATTTTGCGATCCCAAAAACCAGTGAACAAAAGTTACGAAGCCATACTTTTCATTTCAATTTCTCAAAATCAGCTCAAGTATTGAAATATTTTTGACATTTAGTATAACATTGTATCAATGATTTATTTGTACGTAATAGCCGTATGAAAGACGGCACCATGGAATGATTCTTAGAACCAAGATCGGCACATCAAATATGTGAAAAAAAACACATCAAGCTTACGAAAAAAAAACATTGAAACGTAATAATCTAAAAGTCAAACTTGGCATTAGGTCTTATTGCCATTGGTTATTATGTGATTTAACAAGCCAAAAGATAAAAAGGACCGTAAATGTTTGCTTATTGTAATCTAATATAATGTCTGTACTGCTGTTTTCCGTCGGGCTAGTAAAGTTATTTGTTATTTGGGTCGCGTGACCAGCTTTCTAGATCCATAACATAAGGATAATGTTAAAAAATATGCAATTTATGCGATAGTTATAATTGTATTGCAAATATCTCGACATTACAAATATATTATCGTATTGAAACAAATATTAATTATATTACAAATAAAACAATGTTGTTTGAGAGATTTCTATTTTCCTCACTTTCGACTTGCTATATATTTATTAATATATATGGTATGTACCTGTGTGTAAAATTTTATAAATATTACTTTGACATGTTTATTTCAGAAGCGACAAGTATGGTTCGATATTTCCTTTTTTACATAAACGTCTATATTTATATCCAATATTATAAAATTTGATTAATATTTATTACAGGTGATAGTATGAAGCAGTATTTATTATCTAAGTTATCAATTGATCTCCTGCTGAAATAGTTTCATATCTTTCCCAGAAATTATTACACGTTCAAATGATAACGTTGTTACTTATCAAATATGTATTAATGATTATAACTTAATTGTTTATTCGCTAAGACCACACTTATATTTTTTCTGGCCTTTAATACTTTGATTTTACAATTAAACTTACTTAATATTACGGTCAGTTATGCTAAAAAATATAATCTAATTTGAATATTAAATATAAATTTCGACTGATACACAATTGTCAGTTCTTGGAAAGAAAAACGGATTAAGATTAAAGTATCGCATCTTCACTTTGGGTAATTTAATATTATTGCAAAGATTCTTTGGAAGCAACGCGAAAACCATATTTTTTTGTTAAAAGTATAGTTTATCTTGGAATTTATAACATTATTCATCTTGATCATTAACTTTTTTGTTAATGATCAAGATGAATAATGTTATAAATTACATATTTTCATTATGATTATAAAACAAAAACTTGAATAGCATTAAGTAGGCCATGAAAATAAAAGACGTTAAAATGTAGGTTAATGAAGATATAATCAAGTGGCACTCATTAAATTTGTATCCAAGCAATGACAGTAATTATTATATCGATCTCCAAATGTTTAATTGTGATTTAATTAGGCGGCGGCCTTTATTTTACATTCATTCTACTATTTTTATAAATTACACTTAATATTTTCGGCAAATTGTGTTCAAAATGAAGTATTAAATCTAATAATAAATGCAACTTTCAATTTCCGTATGTACAAATAATTTCATATAACACTCTATCATATTCCACCCACCTTATTTCTCTTTTCAATATGGAAGTGGTTAAAATTCATAGGTAGATATATTCCTAAATAACATTATTTCAAAATGGATAAATATATATTCAATAAATGCCAACTGATAAATTTATTTCGGTAAAAACCAAAATATCAAAATAAAACCTAAAAAATAACACGTTTCCGAAAAACAATATCGCAATATATTGAGCAATTTTATTCCAAAAATCTATTAAAACAATACCACATCGAAAGACTTGTGAGATTTAGAATGAAGTGTATTAATATACTCATATATTGAAAGACGCCAGTATATTTTAAATATTATATTTATATCATACCTTTGAACGAATTTACAGAGAACAAAAATAGCAATAAATTTATGTACAGTGCTGCTGATCCTGACTTCCTTTCGCACACCTTAACTTCCTTCCTGTTTCCCTGTCGTCGTGCATTTATATTGAGATTTAAGGATTTTATATGTCAACCAGAACTCTACTTGCTAAAACAATTAGAGATTTCAGGGCCACAAGAATTACTCTTTAGGTTTTTATTACTTTCACCCCCATTACGAGTGTCTCTAGTGCCATGTTGTTTAAAGAATCATTATTAGATCGGTCTCCTTAAAAGTAAAGAGTCGCTTCTGAAGTAAACGATATACATTTGTGGGACTCTGGTAAATTGACGGCATTAGAAACTTGTTTGCTAACTTCGACGTTATCTGTGCTAATAAAGCGATGGTTTAGTAAAGCTATATTATTAACAGTAGTAGCTCTGAGTGTAGTAGTTACTATGTAAAAGTATAAGGGTAAGTATGTCAGATTAGAGAAAATATATGGTCTTGGAAAATACACAATTGTTTCCGTCCTCACTTTCTTTTCAGAGTAACATTTATAAAGGTGAAATGTTATTCTGTACGCCAAAATCTCAGCGGTGAACAAAGTTTAAATACATATGTGAGTAATTATAGGATACATAGCAGAGAGAAAACCTGAGCAATATTTAGTGCCTAATGCAAAATTTAATGAGATAGAATTGATTTTTTTTTCGTTTTCACTGTAATTAATGAATACCTTAAAAGTTCAGCTAAAGGCAAGATGCCTTGATGAACTTTTTAAACAACCAAGACGACAAGACGACTGGACGCTATATAATAAACTTACTAATTAAATGAAGAAATAGACTTTCATTGAAATTTAAACTACATAATTTTATTACATTAAACTTCTTTTGAATATTTAATGATGTTCATTTACTTTTAAACAAATTATAATGAAGCAACAAAATATGAGACAATTTTAAATTAAAGAATATTCATAAAAATATCCCAAATGCAAAATACATACACGGATATAGCAATTAAAAACCTTAAGTATCGTAAAGGCAATTTTGATTTTGAAGTAAAAAAGAAACTCATGGATTTTCTGTAATGCTTCCTTTAGAAGTGGACAAAATTTGATAAAAGTATTTTTAAGCCGCAGTGAAACAAAGATATTTATTTAAAAACATTATTCATTAAAAATAAAAAATTTAAAATTAAAATTTTTTTATATCATTCATTAAATAATAGAAACAACTACATCACTATAACCTAATTGGACAAACGCCAAACAGTATGAAAAACGCACAGGTTTAATCTATGTCATATCAAAGAAGGACTTTCTGTATTCTAATTTCTTCTATTTTCAAAAACAATCCAGCGAAAAAAATGTTTATCTATTGATGGCTTGATGGTAATTTCCATTACATGTTTAGAGTTAGAAAGAAACTTTTAGTATCACGGATCGAAAGATGCGAATAACTCCAAAAAGCTGATAGGGCGTTTTATAGCTGATATCGCTTGTAGAAATGTACTTAACCATTCTAATTCAATAAATATTAGTCTCCGAAATTCGAATGTGTATACACGTGTGTCACTACTTGGCACTGCATGTAGACTTATCGCTATTCATCAACTTTAATGTTTCATCTAGGAGCGATTCTAGTCCGTTATTCCTCATATTCATTTGCCTCAATCCCGAAAATCTTGGGTCGCGTGACTTATTTGTCCCATTGACAATATTTGCTCTCTATAAAAATTTAAATTGACTTTAATTGTATAGGCTTCGCCATGTAAATAAGTAATTTTGAAAGCGATGCTTTAGTTTATATTAATATTTTGTAAGAAAGTAGCAGGTGTAATACACGGAAATGATAATTGTGTATGTATGGATGATGAAACTTTAAAAATATTTTAGATTTATGAAATAAAATGTAGAGCCATATTAAAATATAAAGTCGATAATGTAACGAATATTTATAAAAGCAATGAAATTTATATTTAGGTGACTTTCTCAAAATAATTACATACTGTACTAGTGGCTTTGTCTACTTACTCGCTAACATTGGTTTTATAACATTTAAAATTTCAAAATTCGAGCACCTCACTAATAAAGCCAACTCTAGTACAAAATTGGAGTGAAATAATAAACAGAGAAGGCACGAAAGTAGATCACGAGATAACAAGTTCGACTTAGTTTAAAGTGGATTAACTTACTTTCGGCTTATTGAATTTATAATGGGATAAAATATATATAATATATTCAATAAGATCGTACACAACTTTTTCATTTAAAAGTTTATCCAATGGCTTTACATTCCTTATGATTAACATGGACAATAATTTTAAGAGCACCAAAATCTTATGCACAAAATTTGTTTTTTTAAAATTTTTATCCGTTGAAACATTTAATATATGTTTATAAATACGGTTATATTAATAAGAAACTATAAACCAAACTTGCTTAAATCAATCGTCCTCGCTATAAATATGAAAATAAATCAATTTTCAACATCTCCGCCTACCACGGCGGACTTTTTTGGTGGATTACTGCTATTTTTTGGGGGACTTACAGCTACCGAGGTGTAAAAAAAATCGAAATACATACATTTGCAAAACGGACCAAAAAAGGACAATGAGCACTCCGAAAACTAGGTTTTGTATTCCCTGTCGAACCCAAATTATGTACATATATATATATATATATATATATATATATATATATATATATATATATATATATATATATATATACATATACACATATATATATAATAAAATCGCTACCTACCTATAATGTACAGCAAAACTACTACCATTCGAATGTACCGATATACCATCGGAATTTTAGAGCAGTAACACATTTACTGTAAGGTTATATTTTAAAAGAATAAATATATAAACCAGTCATAATCGTGGGACGAGACTTACATAAATGCCATCAAACGGCACCTCTCGTACGCATTCTTTAACGGAATACTGATAGAAGCATTAGAACTGATATACTCGTATAAGCAAAGCATATTTTTGCAATTGAATTAGATATGATTTTAAGTAAAACTGATAATTTTTGTTCAACGCTATACTACTGGTAAATAGTACCAAAGTAGCATTTAAGCATAATGTATTACATTGAATAATGAAATAACATATCGCTTAATCGATTTTCTTTAAGTGAAATTTTAATCCCAAACGAACAATTAAACAACTTTTACCAATACACTAATGAGTTCATCGTTTTTGACGAGAATAAAATAACAAAAGATGTCTGCGGATAAAAGTATCGTATTTTTAATGCAAACTTCAAAAGAAAATCCAAATTTTCGACGACGTTAGGTAATATTTACATGAAGATTCATAACTCAACCGCAATCCGAGTGAATAAATGTTGCAGACTTTGAAAAGAAATCTGTTCCAACAGTTTAAATCGATTGCCAAAAATCGCATTCCTTTCAATTAAGATACTGCATCGATGAAGCTTTCCGTTAAAACTTTTCTCATACTCTGTTGTAATTTCCTTTCTAACATTTGAATAATATCGATCGGTGTTTTAATGATCAGCGAATACAAATGGGATAGAATTTTTGTGCAAATCTTGACGAGTGCTATCCACATACATAAATTTTTATTGCCAAGTTGGTAATAAAATACGAAGATTGACTTCGATAATCTAATAACCATCGACTTATTTGAGCTACGCTCAATTTTAGCACGTAATATTTTGTAGGTTATCCACTATTGTAACGAATGCATTTTAGATTTTTATAAAGTTATATTTTTTCAGCGTTATTTATTAATAAGCAAATTTTCGTTAACTTTTCCTATCACACATAATTCTACATAATTCTCCTCATGGTACATATACAAAAGCATCAAAATATAACGAAATATTAAAATTACAACCTTATCAGCCAATATAGAAATTATCATATCAGTTTCTATGCTATACACTCTTGTCGGTATAATCTCACCGAACAACAGCATTTAACACATCTTCTACTATTTTAGACCTTTGCGTGAAGGAGATACATATGATGACTTCATTTAATATGTAGCAACATATATAAAAAAAAAGTAAAATGGATCTCCGTGCAAAGAGGGAATGAATTTTTTTTCACCTCGTATCATTGTACAGGTTTCTGAGGGTTAAATTGTGCTTTGATATATCATATTTTTTTTATTTTCGGGCTTAGTATATGAAATATTAACTTTCTAAGTGACATGTAAAGTTTACCCCACACCACTCTCTTATCTTTAACCATGGGAGCAAAATCTAGAAAAAATATAGATCCTAGCTTTTTATTGTCCATTTCAATTAATTTTATTTTTATTAACTTACATAAACAATCACAAGAAAATATGTACTCCCATAGAAATACGTATCTGATATGCATTTGGTGGTTTGATTTATTTGATAATGTAACAGACTACTTAATTGTAGGTATATTTAACTGATCTTTATTTGTTACATTGTATTTTACTAAAATAATAACAGTGTTTTCAAAATAGTTAATTTCAACGGTTCGAAAAGGAATCAATTAAGATTTGAAAAATTCTAACATTAATTTAAAATCTCGGCTCATCCTAACTCAACTTTAATTTACGGGATCAATATAAATATAATGAATGAATATATGGCATGTTGCGGAATTAATTAATTTCATAAAATAATAAATTATTCAGAGTTATAAAAATTATATCGAACAAGAAGAAGAAAAAATTTATTAAAAGAAGAAACAAATGTAGATTATCAAGCACATAAAACCTATCTGAATTTTCACAAATAAGTTCGATATTTTTAAATGTGTTGAAATAAACATGAAGCAAAAGGAGGTGGGTGAGCGACAAGAACTTCTTAAAGGAACGAGCTGGTAGGGCGTAGCGAAACTGTTTCAACGGATATGCTCTGGCAGCCTCAATCGGCAACAAGTGAGGTCACACGCGGTTGCGTCCAACCCATTTAACCTTTCAGTTAAGCTCGTAGTGAACCTTTAAAGCCTTTCCAATGTTTAATAGTATTGCACACCCCGCGGGTGTTTGCTTTATTATTGACTAACTTTTGTAATTGACCAGCAAAAGCTTTAACGATAGGAGTAATGACAATTAAATGAAACTACGTGATGTAGTATTATTTCTATTTTCTTTAATTTCTTTACCATGACCTAGTTTTCGTTGTATTAAAACATTTGGGCTATTAGCAAAGATCTTTGCTGATATTAGCAAAAGATCTTTGATGAAACTATTATAAACTATTATATGAAACTATTATAATTAATATTTGATGAATTCTTAGTTGATATTAGCAAAGATCTTTACTGATATTAGCAAAAATATTAACAAAGATCTTTGATGAGACTACGTGATGTAGTATTATTTCTACTTTTTTTAATTTCTTCACCACGACCTAGGTTTCATTGTATTACAACATCTTCAGGTGGGCTATTAGCAAAGATCTTTGCTAATAGCCCACCTAAAGATATTGACTTTGTTAACGCCTCTCATTTGTGTATTTCTTTGCTGGGTCCGTCTACTGAAGGTCCATATCTTTTAAATAGTTATTATTATAGATCATGTCTAATACCCCTCAAAGAATGGTTAGATAAAATCTCTTATAGTATCTTTTTCTTGGACCCACATTTGAGCTAAACCAATTGTACATCTTTATCTAAAACAATTTTTAGATAAAGCTGTGCATACCAACTGTTACATTTTCATAAAGACCAGCCAAATATTTAAGGCGGGAAAGCGAAATAATTAACCTCTTGTTCAATAATGACGAAGCCAATTTTGTATTTGTCTAAATTATTTAGTCCTTAAATTACTTAGTAGTTTTTTTTAAGTCTTATCGAATTTCATGATAAATTTAATAGTTTTATAAAAAATTAAATACCAATACGAAACGCAGTCACTTTAATAAAAATTGTCTAAAAAAAAGCAATGACTAATCATAAAAAAGAACTTATTTTTTGTTATTATGTTACAGCCATTATTAATTACTCGACTATCAGCAGTTATGGAAAATATGTAAGCCACTGATCAACGTTCAAATGCAGCAGACTTCTCACAGAATTCCAACTCTAGTTCACACAATGAAGTTCACAGTGATGTCATTTTCATCACTGCAGCCAGCACGGTTGCTACTATATCACCCTGAAGATAATCCGGTAATCGAACTTAGGAGAGCAGTAACTAATAATTACATATATGTGTATAAATCTCACAACATGTGGCCCAGTTTTGTCTCCTGCTATGCTGTTAGATGGCAGCTTGCGTCTAAACTAAAATAAACAATCGATCATCTCATATTAAAATTTTGGAAAATCGGTACTAATTCCCTTACAACAGCAGTTCTTAGTGGGATCCATTCATTGCCAAGAAGCGTCCCACCGATTTCTTTTATGTGACTGAAAGCATATTTTATCCTATCACGCATTTCTATCACACTCTTGCAAAATATAAAGTAATTAATATTTTTAACCGCACAAAAAAAATAAAGAGAGGTGTTGTGGGACAACCGGTTTTGACGAAGTTCGTTTCTCCATATATTATGTATTAAATAACCAGTCAATTAATTAAGTTAACGCCGTTCGAGAGTAATTAGATAAAAAATTAAAGGGAATAAATAAAGGAATCGCGATATTCTTGAGCTTTGCGATATATATACGTTTATTTATATATATATATATATATATACGTTTAATACTTAAATAATCATTACATATAAATGTGTATATATATATATGTGTGTGTGCAATAATGAAAAAATTATAATGGTAATAAAGCCACCCGAGCAACATCTTCTAGTTAAGTAAAGATTGCATAATACGTGAACAGTACAGCACGATTTCATTTTGGTATCAGTGAATGTGTAAACTTTTGTCAATGCAAATAAGAGATGATACCACAATTTAAGTTTAAAATAAATCATTCAGTTATTGTCACTTTAACAACTCTTTACTGTATCGCTTTCACGATTCATTCTTTATTAATAACAATAACACGAGTTTGAATATGAAGTGAAGTGAACGATAGTGAAGAGATGTTTTCAGTATTTTGGCGCGCACGGATTGCTAACACATACATATACTTGAACGAATACACTCGATACGAATGCCGTACGCAGGTACTGTAGTGATATACCCATACAATAACATACGCTTGTAACGATTATACTGTAGCAAAGGTGTGGGTCGAAACCTTACACTTTTCAGGCTAGTTCTAATTCGCCAAGTGCGTAACGTGCGATGAAGAACTTCGTTCCAAAAATCTACATGCAGGAGATCTAACTACTGATGGCACTAGACAGATCTAACAACTTCCGTGGTACAATTACAAATAAACTCGTATGACGTAATTAAAACTTAAAACAGACACACCTTGTTGGAACCACGAAATGGGTCAGTAAAATTCTTCGAGCAAGACTTCCAAGCCGCGCTGCGGAAAATTTAGATATAGTGGCGCATGGATTAGAGTTCTTAAATAACTGGGCTTAGAATATAGTCTCTGATTATATCGGTCCACATATGTATGGAGAATATACGTTGAGAATTAATTGGAGTATACAATATGATTTTTTTTGCATTTACTCTTTGTGCAATTTTAACAAATTTTAAGGACGAAACAAGTCTCTTCAGTCCATCAAATTGTTTTAAGATAATTATCATTCGTCAAGGCTGAAGTCACGCATCTTTGAAGAAATGCTCCACTCTTTATTCTGACTATACTTATTGTACTTAAAGTCAAGTGTATGTTCCTCTACAACTATTCAAACTCTACCACCATCCCCAGAATATCCGCATATACTGTCATGTTGAAATTTTTGAAGTAATCAAAAAATAATATGTTTGCTCAGTTGTCAAACAAATTACACCGTCCATAATACATTCTACCGTAAAATTAGTTGCTCCTGTAATTTGTATTAATTTTAATAATTGAATTAAAGGTAACAACACACTAATAATATGAAAGAAGAAAAACACTATCAAGATATTAATCAAAATACCTGGTGAAAACTAATAAAACGTATTATACATGAATAAAATTAACGAAAACACAATAACTCAAGTTTGCAAAACATCAAGGGTTTTTCAGTTATTGTACTAATTAGAGTATAAAATGTTGTGTTATGAATTTGGAATGTATGGAAAAAGTACTTTGTGCATATCTTTTTTTAAAAATGTCGTATTTATTATTTAAAAAAAGACTAAATTATAAATTATTCATACAAGAGCCATAACCTGGGATTTTGGTCCAAGAAAATAAGATCTCACATACTGACTGAAAGCCCACGGGTTACATTTTTAAAAAAGTATGCATGCAAGAATTTTTTTATTTCAATTTTGTATAGCATTTATTAATTGCGAAATAGACATCTAAAAAACTACTAGATCAGGGAACATGCCTATTTAGATATTTTTTTTATTTTAATAGATATCCAGTTATAGACAAATTTGGCAGATCAGAAAATATGCTTATTGTAATAAATTGTTTAGCTTATTTTAACGGTATGTCTGGTTCAATTGTTTATAGCATTTAAGGATATTTTTTAAAAAAATATCTTTGTTTTTTCAATATTATATTGACATTTGTTTTCAAAAAATTACTGAACCCGGAAACCTCATTTTCGCCGTATATAAGAATGTTTTGGGTTCGATTGTTTCTAATAATTAGTCATTTTTAAATTTATATTTCTTTAAGCGCATTATGAAAAAAATATGAGAATTAAATTTTGCGATGCACGCGAGATGCAACAAAAATCGACAGGGTGAAATTGCTCACTAAACATATATTTACGGAAGTGTCTAATGCCACATACTTGAGAGTTATTGAAGTATTTGTAAATACACAACACGTTATATTCATACTAACCTATGTTACATCTTTGCTTTTAAATAAATTTTTTTAATAATTAAAATTTAACAGTGATCCATATAATAATAAACATTTATTTATTTTTAATATTCGTGATAGAAATAGTGCTCACAAGCTTTTTTAAATACATTCAAAGCGTATTTCAATATGTCAGGTTAAGTTTTGATAAGTATTTATTTACTTTACAAATTTTATAAATTATTACTTTATCACTTATTAAATACTTAAAATTAATAAGTTTTCAGCTTATTCACTTATTTTCATTATTTATTTAGATTCTTTCGATTGTGGTTGTATTAAATTGAATGCTTAGCACTCATTTAAACTTTTAAAATTATTAAATTTAATTTAATTAATTTAATAAAAAAAATAATGATATGAAATAATGATAATAAATAATACTAATAATAATAGTGTAATAATAATAATAATGTTTTACTACTCTGCATGAAAAAAAAATTTCATTTTTAGAATTAAATTATTTAATTGAATTTTGATTTTACCAACTGTATTTATAATCACGCTCCGGTCCTTCTATAACTTTTAACGCACATACATAAGTATAGGCACATTTTCTTTAATATTTGCATAAGAATTGAAGAAATTACTAGGCGAGAAGATACACTCATTTCGATTAATTTTAAATGCAACTCTGAATATTAAATTAGACACTGATTGGTGCGTCATTGTGAGGGCGTACCCTAGGGCGTCCCCAAATGGATGCGCGGATAATTCGACTATACTCACGATCTCTTCACCGCGCCATTCGTCTTGTCACTCGATGCAACAATGTGTTTCTATCCGTGTTTTTATTCTAAAATATAAAAATAATATTCATCAAGTTACAGCGATGTCGTGTCGTTTACTAACTCAGAATATAAGCAATATAGTAAATTTATGAAAAATAATTAAAGTATCTCATTTGCGTAATAGCTTGAAGTTGATTTAGTCTATGATATATAGTTCGAACTATATCCCCACTCATTTCATATGGTTGAACACGCCGTTTGTCGTTAAGGGATAAACCTTGAACGGTATGGAAATGCACAACGCTGCACCATTCTACCGAAATTGTGGAGGATTGTAGAGGCTGATGACCGCGCCATTTGGAGCGTTAGATGATCATTAATGGTCACTTTTATATTTTTCGAATCAAAACAATAATTTGTTTGAATTGTTGATTCCGTTCCCCCACCCGACGCGATAGTACCTTCAGCACCATTTTGAAAAATTAATCCAAATTTTAACTTAATATCTGTTTTTTTTTGTCACAGAAAATACTCTGTACGAAAAGAATATATATATATATATATATATATATATATATATATATATATATACTATCAACATCAGAATGCAATATTTGCATTATTCGCCGTAAATAGAGGAAAATTTTAAATAAATATTTAGTGAATGGTGGCAAACTCTTTTAGTAAATCTTGTAGATTTAAACGCTAGAATAAAATGTTTCTATCGCCGTCTCATATACGAAAAAACAATAGTTTAAAAATGTAAATGGAGTAAAATAACGAAGAAAAATTTTAAAAATATAAAAGTATGATTGATTTTAAACACAAAGATGTCCCGAAATAATACGTTTGAAAAATTGTCCCATTTTTCAGTCTCTTGTCCTTTTTCGAAAAGTATAATTATTTATAAAATAATAAAAATCATAATAGAGACGACTCTAAAACCATAATAGATACATTTTTTGTGCAGAAATTTAAGTTTTACAACGTTTTCATAAAACTTGATCCGATATTTTAATGGTTTTTTTTTGTGGTAAAATAGTTTTCAAGGTGGTTACATTTTTTTTCAACTCTCCCCGAAATTGTCAGAATTTTTCGTTAAGAAGTATATTAATTAGAGTTCAATACAACTTCTGCACAAAAAGCAGCTCCCGGGCTTCAGCTAATATTTCAGGTCTTATTCCACAATATTACTAGCGCGTATGCACCCAGAAGAGGTGGACGACGATACACGACGCGACGCAGCAGTTACTAACATCTTATTAAGCTGTACATCCAGTGTCACCAGTATTATTTCACAGAAAGAATATCAATTATACTGGTAGTTAGCGTTTCCTATTTTTTTCACAAAAATTCTTTTTTGATAATTAAAGTTTAATACATTTAAACTTTGACAAGAAAATTGAACTAATAAGTATATTTTCATTTAAAAATATGTTATTTCACCATAACAAAAACTCAAATTAAAAAATCTTGTAGCTTATTTTCGTTTTGTATTTTTAAGAGGATTTCGAAAATTATTTGCTACACCAATCAACTTTACAAGTAACATCCCTTTCAATCGAAATACAATTGAAAGGAACCATTTTCCGACGGAATTGTTAGTTTAGGATTTTTCATAGTTTATCGTTTAAAAATGTAAAATCACTGCATTAGCAGAAATAACAAAGCTATATAAATACGTAATTATTTAAACATAATTACATTGTACCATCTGCAAGTGCTAGAAACGAGAGGTCAATGTGAAGTCCTTAAAATTATTTTAAAGATGGGTCTGTATTGTATTTGACATTCATAATACGGCCATGTTTTTAAATATCAATTACAACAAAAATGAGTAAAGACTTAGGATGTTCGGAATTAAACCTTGGAATTTCGTATAGACATTAAGCCACACCACTGTGTACCGATTCCTGAATTAATTAATTAATATAACTATTACCATACAATTGTAACGTTGTTAGCAAAAAAATGTGAAAATTATATAGAAGCCTATAATAAAATCAGGAAAATGGTTTCACATAAAGACATGTTTCCATGGAAGAAGGTTCCCTTAATTGTTAAAATATATGATGTACTATTCGTTACTGTCATTCAGTTTTTTATTTTATATTTGCCTCTCGTCACTTTTCATTCGATTCAATCATTATTCTATAGTTTTCATAAAATGTTATTTGATTTTTTTTTTCTGATGCCACTTTACTTGCGAAAATAATTTGTTTATCAATGTAATTAGTATTTTCTTTTAATAGAACATTTTTGTAATCAAATATATTCAGTGGCACAATAACACACATGCCATAAACAGATGCATTAAAAAACTTACCTAAGTCGCGTGGAATCACTTGTTACCCTTTAATAGCAAGCGATAAATTAAATATATAATAATAGTGAACTATATTTTTATTAGCAGTTTTATATTGAGCAATAGTTAAATTTTGAAGATAAGAATAATTTGTTTATTGATGACTCGAATCAATCTTCAATTAATTTGAATGACAAATGTACATTTAATCACAATAAAGAAGTTTTCTTTGTATGATCATGTCGTTCAACTGACACCCTTGAGCATATGTATATTTGGTCGTTTTTCCACCGTTGTCCTTGGGCAGCTATGACATCGATTTTATTTTAGTATTGAGGTTTAAGAATTTAACTCTGACAGGCCTTAAACTTTAGAAACCGGAAAGAAAGTTTAGTGAAACTAAAAAGCAAGGATGAGAGTTATGTTCTTACTCTTCCCCTGTTCTCTTACCCGTAAATTTCATCGACAGAGGTAAGCCAACATTGAATATCATCCTTCTTATATCACTGCAAAATTTATTCGCCTAGTCTATTATTACACTTATCAAACACTTTCGCTTTCATCTCTCCTTCAAGAATTTATTTTATATATTCAGCGCAAAGATCTAAACGGAACTTTGCCAAAATGACAAGAACTCACAAGATAAATATCACTGATAAGACAATCAATCAAATACTACGGAGTCAGTGATTCTTGAATTAATTTCTTTATCGTTTTTATGCTTCGTGAGTCCCGAAATCCCACAAAAAAACGAAATTGAGTATAGAAGTCAGGTAACTTCATAACGATTTGTTGAATATCAATAATTATTATTTCAAATTATACAGCCGTAAAAGCTAAGTTATCGCACAAATGCATCCGTTTTAATATATACGCTGTGAGCCTGATTTGTCGGTAAATATAAAAATGTCATCGGAAACTGTCAGAAAGTCTACATAAACACCATTCCCGTAATTTGCGTAACGCCGCATATATTGTGACTTGTCCAATTCTTTAGGACGTGATATTCTTACAACTAATGCAGTCACCTGGTCTCTGTATGAAGCTACTTAAGTCCTCAAGACGGGGAAAATATTAAAAAAGTTTAATAAGTTTTTGTGTTACAAAATATATGAGTGTTACATTTATTTATTCCGGATGTCTTTTTCATCTCCGATGGGAATTGATTTTCATCGGACACTTTTTTAAATTATTATTTCGACATTAAGTTTACTGCATTCTTCAAAAAGTAGTTTGCTTAAGTTCTATTAGCACCCTCCTTATTCAATCGGTATTAAGTTATTTTTCACTTGTTCAGCGATTTGAAAAAAAATGGTAGTATGGAAGACCACAAAATAAACTTTGTCAATTTCTTTAAAGCAAAGTCGTCACATTTTTAGGCTGAATCTATATCGTTGCTACCTACTGGATAGCATCAATATTATTATAATAATATCAATATATATATATATATATATATATATATATAATCATTATTATATTAACAAATCAATATTGTTTTAATAAATAAGTTAATTATTTAATTTATTATTTCAAAGTAATTTCGAAAGCAACCCAATAGATTTTATAAGATAAGGTGGCTGACAAAGAAGGTGAAATGATAAGAGTGGAAGAAAAATTCCTGTATTTCACAAAAATATTTCTGAACTGTAGAACGCAGTTTGCGCAGTCATTTTCAGATGTAATGTAAAAGGAAAAATAAAACCTGAAATCGTTATTCTAAATTTACGGGTAATTTTAAGGAGAAAGGTCAAATATTGCAAAGACAGTTCTTTATCGTGAAAACTGTGCAGTAAACTAAAATAATTATTCGATAAGGTTGAACAAAAATTTACCTCTCCCTCCTTCCCCTTGACCTTTCTCTGTCCCCATCCGTACACTCAATTTATTTTATTAGATGGCAGCAGCTGAACATCGAACGGGTGCTGAACACTTGCGTCGAATTTTACGAGTAGTCGATTCGTTTCTCGTCGTAAATATCTAAGTTTTGTTATCTAGAAAATTATAGGCCGAATAAATATGAAAAAATCTATGTTGGATTTCATTGCATTTTTAAAATGTGTAGTTTTGTTTCACTGATCGCGTAATGGGAGTAAATTATTATGTTCACAAGTTCATATTGCTTTTTCTCAAAAATTAATCGTTTTATTTCTAAAATTAATATTAAGTTAATGGAAATGTTAAACATTTCAGTCAGATATCACGATAGAGTCCTACACTTCTACACTTAAATATTATACTCAATAACAAATATGGCTTACACTAAAGCCCTTATTTAGCAAACATAAAAAACAGGTTTGATAATTTTAGAGTTCTTATAAAGTAGAAAGAGAAAGCAGATTCGATATGCTTTTTAGCACAGTATTTTTTAAATCGCGAATTTTTTTATTAAACTGTTAATTATTTGAAAGTAATATGTGTAAAAAATATGTTCGCACAACGAAAATAATAAATTTCATCTATCATTTTTAATCTGTATCAAAATTCAGAACCAAGCCTCAAAGTTTTCCATATTTCGTTATATATACATTGTTGTACAGAATGTACAGAATGGAAAAGATGTAGAGGTTCCAAATATATTAATTTATAATGGTAGAAAAACGTATTTAAATAACTAGCAAATTATTAGCTTCCACGTAACACTCGTAGTAATACGAGATAAGGAAAGGAACACCACCCTCATTTTAACCATCAAATTTGCTCCTCAGTTTCTTTTACGTTTTAGACCATATTTTTTAATTCCATAATAGAACTTTAATCGTCAAGCACGTGTATGGAGTACACCAAAACTAACATGATATATCTGAAATTTGTGTATTCTATTTCAGGCACTAAATAGGCTCGTAACAAGAAATAAGTCAACTTATTATTAACGTAATTTTTGCTTAATAATTTATAAATCCTAAAAAGAAACATGATTAATGAAAAAATGGATTGTTCCTAATATGCCCATCTAAAAAATATTGCTTTCCAAAATGCGAGTTACTGAGCATGTGCCCTAGAAAATGAAAAAGCTGAGAAAAGCTACCTGAAAACTTTACTACTTATATTTGTTTTATTTTAGTGAAAAATGTATATTCTCATTTTACTTTGATACATAAAATGAGAATATACATTTTTCACTAAATATATAATAATAACATAGAAAATAAAAGATGTAGGTAAGAAGAAAATGTTTGAAACAGAGTTCTTCCATATTTATAAAACTATTTCAAATTTTGTGAAAGCAAACTTTCCGACTCATTTCAAAATATTATATTATAATAAAACTGACACAGAACTTTATGATATAAATTCACTATGCGATTTAGTCCACTCGATTAATTAAATGGCGATTTCTTAAATTTGTCCGTCAAGAAATTAATATAGTTTGTAATACGCGATAACGAGATTAAAACCCATCGTTGTAAATATAAATATAAGAGCATCTTTACAACGAGACTCGCATTGTCTAGACGAGGGTCTAAACTGCCGAAGGTAGATACAGACTTCCTACGAATGACGGTTAATGGTTCACTGCTGGGGTCCACAGTCCGCAGAGAGAGAGAAATAGTTTTAATATGTCTGCAGTGGGTTTTTATTTGTAACAGAATCTTTTTTAATTTTATTTTTTTAAGTTGTTTTAAGAAATCGTAAGTAAAAGGATTACAGGTAGAGAATATTAAATTAAAACAAATATATCTGATGTTTAATAGAAACAACTTATTAGGTTACAGGTATACTACATTCTTTACGTTTTATATAAATGGTCGTAATGAAGTGAAACATTAAAATCCTGATATTTAACCTGATTTTGAGATAATTTATGTAACGTACTAAAATAATAAATTACAATAAACAACTATAATTATCGTAACTTCCAGTTATTTAACTCCGAGGTCCTTTACGCAATAAATAATCTTGCTAAGTGCGATTAGGATTCGCGCGCCAATGTTTCCCACCCAACACATTATGAATTGGAATGAGTTTATTATTCGTTTATAAATTTTATTCCTAACTGTTATATACATTTTATTCCTAACTGTTATATCGTTGTTAGTTGTTATCGTGTAAATTATACCGTTGAGTTGTAAATTTTATCAATTCTAAATAGAGACTACCTTAACAAGAATTCAATCTCGATACATTGTTTTTGTGAAATCTGAAATTTATGACAAATGGCATTTAAACTTATAATCATAAGTTTAAACTTATGGATTATAGGTATCTATAGTCGGTACCAGAGACTTTCAAGTCTAATCAAAATCCATAATTTTCTCACACACTTTTTTAGGATATCATAGCCAAATGGCAAGAGAAAGAACCCTTATAACGTCGTCATTACTGTATGTCGGTCTGTCGGTCCGTCCATATGTCACAGCATCATAATACTTTCTATTTGAATCGGAATGTTGCTTTCGCCGGTTGAATTTCTAAAGAGTCAAATAGTGTACCCCTAACATTTTAAATGTGCATATTTGAAAACCTAGTAGAAATCACATGTGATGACCACTACAATGAAAAACTGTCATTGTCATCTCACATCAATAAATTAAAGAGACACAGGCAAGAATGTAATTACTCGTATTTGGCTTCAGATGAATTTCATAGTAAGCTACTGGAATAAGTTTGCTATTAGTAATGTTAGAATGTATTAATAATATACATTTTCCGTATTAATTACCGTATTGAACACACAAAAACGCCATATTATTATATTAAAATAGTGTCCTGAAATTAATTTCAACACATTACTTACACAAATATTAACTATTAACGACTTAAATAAAAATTTAATAAGTAGGAACAGAGCGCACTCCGTCAATCGATAAGCACACCTCTTCCTCGCACCTCCACACCGCGTCCGCACCAATTTATTTGAACGCACTTGCTGATGTCGCCCCATGTTTTACGAAGTTAATATCACCAGCACAACTTCCCCACCATTCGGGCAAGCGCTGGATGGACGTGCATATTGTAAATAATTCTGTTGTGACTTTTATACTTTTTGAGTAGTAATGGTTTCACTCCGCTTTATACATTGTTGACTTTCCAGGTGTTTCAACAAAACTATAACACAGATTTTAAATAGTACACTACAGGAATATAACACATCTGCTTTAGTGTCTAGGGACTTTAAAGCAGATTTTCTTCGCAGTTATAATATGACCGGGCAGGTTATACACACTTGTTTCGACTTTACTCGTATGTTACAATTTGGCACAAACAATTCGGCACTACAATTCGGCTCCATTTTATATCACATGCAGAATTAAGGAATTTTGTTAGAAATCAAGATTTAGCAAAATCTAAAACTTTGGAATTTTATAAAACGATGTATGGTTATATCTTCATTTAGAACACGGTAAAAAGAATTGATATCATTTCATGACATAAACAGTTAATGGGTCTATTATTGTGACAAAAATATATTTAAAAAAATTTTGGACCTCGATTGGAATACAATCCAACTAAATATATGCTGTTACGTTTAAAACCTATTATACCAATAAACTTTGGTAATAAACTACCTTTAATATCGATTGATTACTTATCAAGGATAGTTTACGACAATATAATGCATATGTTACAGACTTTAAATAAAAGAAATCATGAATGGCTCTTTCGTAACATTTTAAAAGTTGTTTACTTTATTACTTGGCTAAAACAAATAATTTTGCTGTTTTGCATGCAAATGGGATAAACGTGCCAAAGATTTTCATTACAAAAGAGACTGGTGTCTGAAAATAACGAAACTAATAAAATAAAGACATTCTAAAACCACCATTAGTCGATTCCGAAAAATCCCATTATTAATACTTCATACAAAACTAGACTTAAGAAAAATATTGTCAAGATAATTTACTAGCAAAGACCAGCTTTTCAGTATTTGCGAAAAAAATGCCATATTTTTGGCAATAAAAAAAGTTAGTCCAATTTTTTTGTCAAATGTATTCAGTGGAAATATTTTGAGCTAGTAATACCAGAAGGGTTACATATATTATTCCTTTATGACCACGGAGTTAAGAATCTATGGTTAGAAAATAAACCACAATTTATATCGAAATCTAACTCGCGTTAAAATGTATGAAGAGTATAGAGAAAACGCTAACTTTTGTAAACAAATTCATGATGTTGTCATTTAAATAATAGACTATCCAGAACTATAAGTGAAATGTGAATACGGTGAATGGGGTATTTGAACTGTCGTGTTTCTTTTTTCGTTTAAATTCCATATTTGTTTTAATATATCATCGCAGCAACTTATAAAAATAAACCGAATACTTACTAAAAATAATTATATGTCATCTACATGACCTGATGAAAAATCGGTCACACTCTTTCCCGACGCCGAAATGTTTACGTTGGATTGAGATGTGAAATTTGTATGGGATTTGTTAAAATTACCACTGCTTTTCATGAACAACTAAATTTTGTTTTTCTAAAAATTTAACAGAAATGTTAAATAAAACTTCATTCTTTATGGCTGCATACGTTCCACTTCATTTAATGATGTAACTTACTGAAGGAATATTAATATCGGTTTTCTTCAATAAATAACTCACGTATGTATCTGTTTTTGCTAAATATGAAAAGAAGGCGTGTAAGCTTATGATTGAATCGATGAAATATCAACATCAGCGGTTAATTTCTGTTACTTCATCTATCAACATCAACGATTAATTGAAAATTAACAGATTTTAATATTTTAGAATATAAATTTTGCATTTTACGGTTATTGTAATTAACAGATTTTAATATGCTAGAATATAAATTTTTGCATTTTACGGTTATTGTAATTAACAGATTTCAATACGTTAAAATATAAATTTTGCATTTTACGGTTATTGTGATTAACAAATTTTAATATAATAGAATATAAATTTTGCATTTTATGGTCATTGCAATTAACAGATTTTAATATGTTAGAATATCAATTTTGCATTTTACGGTTATTGTAATTAACAGATTTTAATATGTTAGAATGTAAATTTTGCATTTTGAACAGTTATAAATATTTTAAAATGTAACTGAAGCTTATTCCAATGCTTTTTTAAAAAACGGGCATTGTAGAAGCATTAAGTTAAATGGGTTCCAAAAATATCTCAATATCAAATAGAGTAATTTTGTTTAAATTCTGCTGTAATAACAAAATTAAATATTTGTGACTTTCGTTGAAATAAATATTTAGAAATCTCCCATTCACCTATTAAACTTCGGTATCTGTTAAACCAAAAAAAAAATGTAAATCTGAAGAAAGTTCACTTTTAAAACCATTTCTGACAATTATGATACTATCAATATTTTTAATTAAATATTCTCTTCGTTCTATTGAAATCACAGAATAGATTGTTTTAACGAAATATAATGTTGTGATGATTTGAAAGATACTATATCGGAAGTATACAATTTTACATTGGACGGACAAAAGGTCTCTACAACTTTCAGCAGAATCGATAGTTTAGATAAAATGTATAATATTTTTAAAGACATTTGTAGGTCTCTAATATTTAGATACGAGCATTTTCCATATGCTATGGATCAATAACTCTCTAGTTAATTCATCACCATTGTTTTGCTTAAAAATAAAACAACATATTGAAAACTGACAAGCATCTATTTATACGAAATTAAAAAGAAACCTGATATATATAAAAATTCTACATATTTAAAAATTCGTCTCTGGTCTTTTTCACCTATTACAAAGCAACCAGATGTAAAAGGTAGCGAGTAAATAGTCCTGTTTCTTATTGGTAACCCATTATTTCTATGACGTCTCAAATTTCTCCACCAGTATCTTTTCTTTCGAGCACTTTTAAATGGATATTAGTAAATCATATCAATTGTAATAAATATAAGGATTATTGTACATTGTGTATAAGGTTTAAAATATCAGTGCTAGAAATTAACTTAGAACACATGGGAATATCAATGTGATTTATATATTATAAGAAAAATAATTTTATGCCAGTACAGTGAAAAAAGAAAAATTGATAATTCACAAATTTAAGAGAATAAATATTTTGATCGTAATAAAATACGTCGTTATAAACCAAGACATTCTATTAAAAATTTAATTCACTAGTACATAATAATTCTCGTATTATTCTACAAATATTTTATATTAAGTTTGAACTGCATTCCAATTAAAACTTTCAGCAATTCAATTAATACTATTAACAAAAATATCAACTACGTTGAATAAATTAAAGCATCTAAATTTGCAATTTTCATGACATTGTTTATACGAAAAAAGTTATTATCTGAATATTAATGTAATAAACAATTTATATTATCAATAAAAATAGAAATATTTAATACAGAATACTTAACTAAATCATATTTGTTACGTTTAAAATTATCGATTTATAATACGTCACGTAGCGTTTTTTTTTAATTTCAAATGGCGGTGAATTACTTAAGAATAATATATGTGACAGAAATGAAATAAAAATAAACTTGCTTATATGATTTTTAAGATTACATATTTTTGTATTTTTCGTCGACCATTTTCCGAATACATTTCACAAAGAATAAAAGTTTCATAACAAAGTAGACATATTTCATATAGGGGACCTCTACTGATGTATGTGACGTGTGTTTGCTTACAAAATTATGTCACAAATTGACAAACTCTCTACACGCAAACTATGGATCTATACCGCCTCTCAGAGTCTTATATCTGTGTTTATTACAATAATTTTGAGTATTAATATAGGTTTTACTTATTACCGAATTAATTTCTTGGCAAAAAAAATGTATTAAATTTTCTTTTTTCACCAAGAACATAAACATTTTATATGTTTTATCAAGCTTGTTCAAAGATGTAAACGATGAAATATAAGTACATAACTTACAGGGGGAAAATCAAAGCGTTCTAATAATCTAAATGGTTAGAATGTGAATTAAATGCGAAGTAGTTTTTTTTAAATATACATATTTAAACGGAAAAAGAGGAAAAGCCATGCTAATAGGGTTTTAATGATTATGTGTATTTTTTTATATTTCATAGGCATAATTATATTGACTGAATATTCTATTCATCATTGACGATAAAATACTAACTAAGGTTATTGTAATATCACACAGAGAATATAAAATAAGAAGAACACACGTGGTAGAAGTGAAACCTTCAAAATTTTTAAATTTTAATTTTTAAGTTTAATATCAATTTTTAATTTTGATAAAAACTAAAATAATTAGAAAAGTTTTACCCCTTCCCCTTCCCCTTCCCCTTCCCCTTCCCCTTCCCCTTCCCCTTCCACTTCCCCTTCCCCTTCCCCTTCCCCTTCCCCTTCCCCTTCCCCTTCCCCTTCCCCTTCCCCTTCCCCTTCCCCTTCCCCTTCCCCTTCCCCTTCCCCTTCCCCTTCCCCTTCCCCTTCCCCTTCCCCTTCCCCTTCCCCTTCCCCTTCCCCTTCCCCTTCCCCTTCCCCTTCCCCTTCCCCTTCCCCTTCCCCTTCCCCTTCCCCTTCCCCTTCCCCTTCCCCTTCCCCTTCCCCTTCCCCTTCCCCTTCCCCTTCCCCTTCCCCTTCCCCTTCCCCTTCCCCTTCCCCTTCCCCTTCCCCTTCCCCTTCCCCTTCCCCTTCCCCTTCCCCTTCCCCTTCCCCTTCCCCTTCCCCTTCCCCTTCCCCTTCCCCTTCCCCTTCCCCTTCCCCTTCCCCTTCCCCTTCCCCTTCCCCTTCCCCTTCCCCTTCCCCTTCCCCTTCCCCTTCCCCTTCCCCTTCCCCTTCCCCTTCCCCTTCCCCTTCCCCTTCCCCTTCCCCTTCCCCTTCCCCTTCCCCTTCCCCTTCCCCTTCCCCTTCCCCTTCCCCTTCCCCTTCCCCTTCCCCTTCCCCTTCCCCTTCCCCTTCCCCTTCCCCTTCCCCTTCCCCTTCCCCTTCCCCTTCCCCTTCCCCTTCCCCTTCCCCTTCCCCTTCCCCTTCCCCTTCCCCTTCCCCTTCCCCTTCCCCTTCCCCTTCCCCTTCCCCTTCCCCTTCCCCTTCCCCTTCCCCTTCCCCTTCCCCTTCCCCTTCCCCTTCCCCTTCCCCTTCCCCTTCCCCTTCCCCTTCCCCTTCCCCTTCCCCTTCCCCTTCCCCTTCCCCTTCCCCTTCCCCTTCCCCTTCCCCTTCCCCTTCCCCTTCCCCTTCCCCTTCCCCTTCCCCTTCCCCTTCCCCTTCCCCTTCCCCTTCCCCTTCCCCTTCCCCTTCCCCTTCCCCTTCCCCTTCCCCTTCCCCTTCCCCTTCCCCTTCCCCTTCCCCTTCCCCTTCCCCTTCCCCTTCCCCTTCCCCTTCCCCTTCCCCTTCCCCTTCCCCTTCCCCTTCCCCTTCCCCTTCCCCTTCCCCTTCCCCTTCCCCTTCCCCTTCCCCTTCCCCTTCCCCTTCCCCTTCCCCTTCCCCTTCCCCTTCCCCTTCCCCTTCCCCTTCCCCTTCCCCTTCCCCTTCCCCTTCCCCTTCCCCTTCCCCTTCCCCTTCCCCTTCCCCTTCCCCTTCCCCTTCCCCTTCCCCTTCCCCTTCCCCTTCCCCTTCCCCTTCCCCTTCCCCTTCCCCTTCCCCTTCCCCTTCCCCTTCCCCTTCCCCTTCCCCTTCCCCTTCCCCTTCCCCTTCCCCTTCCCCTTCCCCTTCCCCTTCCCCTTCCCCTTCCCCTTTTTTTAGATAATTTGAAATGTATCCAAATAACATTTTTTTTCTTAAAACTCGTTGAGCTTTGACAACAAATGACTGATCAAAATTATGAGAAAAAATTACCTTTGACAATTAAAATTTTTAAAAGGAAAGGAAAGACTATTTTTTAACGCAACTTCTTAGTAAAGCGAGACACAAATCGCATAATTGATGTTACAAACTTATATTCGCTACAAAGTTATATTCAAAGAAATAATACGGTCTTCATTTTTTTTAATTTATTAATATAATTTCTTGCATTAATTAGTAATAAATTCAAATAAATACAGTAAACCATTTTGAGGATTTAGGTCTCGCAAAAAAATGCCGTATTAAAAAATATTGGTAAAAATGTTCGATAACATTTTAATGGACTTCTGTAATAATTTCCTAATCATCGGAACCACAAGAAAATTTCTTTCTCTCAGACTCTTAAAAAAGCTTTAAAGTATTTCTATGAATTCAGATAGTTCATCTTGGTATTTCTCTAAACTCATCATCACAATAAACCTTACACTTAAAGCATTATGATGAAACTAAGAGATTGAAGTAAAAGTGAGAGACTTATGAAACTGAAAGACGAGGATTTTAAACTAAAAGATACGGCTAGATAGACGAATACAACGAAATTATAAGGATTCTGTTTTTAATTTTTTATTTCGGGAACACTTAAAAAACTTTAATAATATTCATACAACATTAAAAAACTGGGCTTTATACCAATAAATTACCATTACAACCTCCCACGAAACGGCTTAATAAGTTTAATCTCAACAGGCAAGCAATTTATTTGGTTCCACAAAGTTATCTTAAGACTAAAATTGATTTAATAAACAGGTCTTAATATAGAATTTATCCTTGTTAAGAAATCGGCTACTGAAAACTTTTTTGTTGGACGCGTGTTTATTAAGTAGTAAATTATGTCACCTGAGCGCAGTAAGTCCATGTCAGTGAAGAGTGCTTATCAAAAGACCTGGTGGATATAATTGGCCTATATTAAATAATAAATCGTTTTTGGATTCGTAGAGTAGAGTGTATACATGAATAAATTTGCAATGGGTGCAAAAGCTATTTGATAAAGCTATTTTGTATTAGGTAAAATTATTGCTTTGTTATGCTTAGGTATTGCGATACCCATGCCTTTTACCAATACAAGTAATTTCTGTATTAAATTTATGCTCAATATTTTTTTTCAGAATCATCTTGGTCAATTTTCAATATTTATATATATATATATATATATATATATATATATATATATATATATATATATAATGCAGCTGATTGCAAATAGGATGTTGCTAAACACCGGAAAGTAAACAGCAGATTGAACTTTTTAGGACTTATTTTGTGCAAATTTCTTAATTCCAAATAATTTCAACTAATATAACTTTTATGTTTAATATGGGGTATATTTAAATTTAAAATTATTTTCAAGGCAAATTTAAATCTGTAGATGCGATACATTTTTGGTTTGATAATACAATTGTAAATGACATGAAATGAAAGATAAAATATGGTTCAACGCAGTTAAATTTTAAGCTTTTTTAATTTTCATGTTTATTGCAATCTTTTTCATTAGCAGTAACTAAAAATAAAAAAAATATCAATCGAAAATAATTTCTTACAACAAATTTCAGTCTTTTAGAAAAACAATTATGTAACTATGTAAGCTAATTTACATAAATGCTTGCCTTTCAAATAAAATACTTCTGCAAAAAATAATCTCGTACATTGAAATGAAAAATCTAACAAAAAAACTTTGTCATTTAGTATATTTTCAGTCTGAGAGGAAGTTAAAATCCTTAGATTTACAATACAATAAAAATGAGGATTTTTTTTCCAATCATCACATTAATAAAACTCTTCATTTCTGCAAAAAATTTGCCCAAAAATGTTTTTAATATGCTCATCCTGTTATTCTTGCCTCATTTCCTAGTATAAATTGTATCTTTCGTGTTTTTTCTGGTAATATTTTAGTTTGATTTGAAATAAATAGTGCTTTGTTAACTTTACTACCAAGTTTCCATCAACTTTCACAACACCTCCTCCTCCAGCAACCATCGGTAAAATATCTTTTGGAACATTTTAATTGAAAATAATCTAAGGATTTTCTAGCACAAGTAATATACAACTACCTTTTTTTTATAATAACTTTATTTGATTTACTTCTGAGAAGTAAGGTTGGAAGAATAATTATACTCATATTAAAGGAGATTTAAAAATGTATCTGTAGATTTTCATTCATTTTATTGAAGGCAATAAAACGTCCTTAGGAGTCCGCCACCGATAGCTTTATTTTTCATGTACGAGTATATTAAAGAAAATAAAAAAATATGTATTTTTTTTTATTTTAGCCCATTTTACATTTAGAGAATGAAATAATTTCTCAATTATTGAATATATTTGGCGTTAATTTTGCAGAAATTCATTATTCACAATTAAATGAAACTACGTGATGTAGTATTATTTCTACTTTCTTTAATTTATTTAACCACGACCTAGGTTTCGTTGTATTACAACATCTTCAGATGGGATTGTTGAATTTAAAAAAACGTTTAATTGCTTTTTTTCAATACCTAAAATGTTATTGCATTTAATAAATTTGACAACTTCAAGGAAAAATCGTAAGTTAAAATTGTTTTAGTTACGAAAAGAGACATTTTAAATATAGCTTCGGACTAAGGCATTTAGAATATAAGTGATTTAGGTTACTGCAAAAAAAGCCAGAAGAATAAAGTGAAGTGTAAATTATTAGAAGCCTAATGAATCGTAATGAAATTAATAATTCAATATGAGTTTGAAATTTGTTCGCTAAGAATAAATTTAAATCACGAATGGCAAATCATTTTTGAACAAGACAAAATGGTTTGTTTACATTTTATTGACACAATAACAAAAAAATGGGTTAAAATTTTTCGGAATTATTAAAAAATTATACTTCCCATTATTACTTAGAGTTACATTGGAATTGGATCATTCAATTTCTTACCTAAATCCGTGGGTACCACAAAAATGGTTAATTTTAATTTGTTAATAAATATAACCGATTTCTCATGATCGTCAGAAAAATCTCAATAAAGTAGGAAGTATAAAAAATACTGCAAACGTCTGTAAAACTTCAATAAATATGAAATTATTTATTTTACAATTTGATGAGGCGATAAGGATCGTCCAGCAATGTCATCCATTATGACGTTTCATGCATTGTTCTTTTTGATACATCTTTCATATTCATCATTTAATTTGTAAAAGATAATTGTTGATTACATTTCAATTTATTTGGATTACAACGGCCATGTTACTAACTTTAACAAATAATATAATTTTAGCACAAATCACTAGCAGCCAGTCTCTTCTATAATATGAATTATTGATTAAGCATTGTAATGAAACTAATTAACTTTATTCTGACAATAATCTGCAAAATTAATTTCAATTTAGTCTCCGGAAATACAAATTATTCCGAATTGCTTTCAATAAATTATTACAGTTCCAAGGAACCTGCCATCTTTTCTATTATATGCAAAAGGTTTTGATACATCGCACAAATTTACAAGCTGTATTCATTTTTAGTCAAACTGCTATCTAAGAATATTTTATTGCAGGGTAGAAAATTTCTAAGACCTTAATTTGTTATTTCTATGACAGTTGTTTTTGTTGCAATCTGTCAGAATGAAAAAATTATAAAAGACCATATTAATTTCAAATGAATATTTAAAAATATGAGAAATTTAATATACTTACCTAAGTGTTAAGCTACGCAGATCTTTTTTGTACGGAGAAATTTCTATTTAAAAGAAAAACCAGATTATTCAAGAACTGACAATAGGTAACATTGAATGCAGCAAGTAATGAGACCGCAGCATTCTATTGAACCGAAAAAGCAAAATTCATTATGAGAGATAAATTGCAACATTTTAGTTATTTCTACTTATCATTATGTCATATGTGAGAGAAAAATAAAACAGGTAAATCAAAAAAATAGTAAATTTTTCTTTCGAAAACGAATAAAAATATAAATTATGGACGGCCCGGTATCTTTTAGTTCTCTATTCGTAATAACTAATACATGTAATCGTTTTTATTCCACTTAGAATGGAAAGCTATGGATAATTTATGGACATTCTTGTGATTTCTGCTACACTCGTATCTAATTAAAGAGAATTGTATTAAAGAACAATTTCATCAGAAAACGGATTTGTTGAACTATTTTACACAACTCCGTGAATATGTTTTGCTTCCACTCACCACACATGTATCCCACGCCTAAGGTTTACGTATGTATATTCAAAACCTACTTATTGGTACCACGCAGTACCATCGGGATTTAACAAAAATAAATTCTTTCAGGTAAATGTTTCAATATCTTTTCCTAAAGCCTTGAAAGTTATTTACATTATATTGAAAGTTCTTTAATTTTTTTCTAATTATAAATCCAAAATTTACAAAATCAAAAAAATTTTATAAATTTATGTCTTCTAATAATGGTTTAGGTGTTAACAATGACGTAATGTTACATAAAAAAACATATTGAATACTTATGAAACGAATAGAACCCTGGCTCCAGATCATAAGAGAACTATGAAGAAAGTAATGGAGAGTTAAAGAAATCAAATATATAAAAGAGACACTTGTAATATAAACCAAGTAAATGTATTTAGTGCTGTGGTTCACACAGGGCTATTGCCATGTTTATATAACGTAGAATCTTTAGGTCTTAATAACATCACACGATGCAATGACCAGTAAAGAATATTTACAGTTTCGTCATTATTTTGTTTCAATTTACATAAAAAAATCGTTTATATAAAACCGATTTTTTATCACATGTATATTCAGAAAAGACAAATTAGATATACTTACTTCATTTATGTGTAGACAATAATCAATTTTGCTCCCTGGACTACGCGAGATGGCCTATTAATTTCAATGTTCGATATAAGCAATTTGTTTCCATTTACTTACGGCTGGTAAAACAAAATTATTAAAGCTAAACATTGATTTAGTGTAAAGAACTTTCGTCAACATTTACTTTGTCCAAATATTTACTGCTACTATAACATAACGCCCCACATTTCTATTAAGTGGAATATTGCGTCACGTGAATTATATTCAATATCACGTACATATCTTACCTATGACTTACGTATATAGGTGTTTTGATTTGCATTTACGAAACCGAGTTATATGGACTGCACTGGATCCTAATACTTCATCTTATAATTTACTGAGTTTTAGTAACGGCTAATTACAGTAAAAAAGTTAAGTCTCTCATTTAATTACTATCATTATATCATGCAATATTTCATGTACAACATGATGGTCTTTCTGGTCGCCTTCTAAATTATATATGAGTGTATTAAACGTACCATATATTAATAAGAGTTCCAGGTACTACTTTATATTGCCTACTATAATAATAAAATAATTACATATATATATATATATATATATATGTATGCAATGGATATATTTATTTACATAAAAGCGTATTTAGTTACAAACTGATTCGGAAAAGTTAACTTGGATAACTGTTTTGAAGAAATTATCTCTTTTCTAACTAGTAGGCGGTGATATTATACGGTACTTACACATCTCTAACCTGATAACTCCTTTCATTACACTTTTATCTCATACGAGTTCTATCTACATATACTCACATTACCATCTTCAAAATATTGTGGATCAAGTCCACTGATATAATACTTAGTCATCTACTTTACCACGCGCTTCTCTATAAACATCTAGTATTTCTTATCGGTCTTCCATTCTATCTATTTACACTCAACTCAACCTCATTTCGTCTCACCTCATTCTCGTCTCAACCTCCTTTTATATATCAAGCTACATACTAAAGAGAAATTGTAATGGTTTGTATTGAAATGGGATAAGGCGTAAAAGCATAAACATTTGGTATAAAATTTATGGAAAAAGTATAAAAAACAAGAATATAGTTAAAGAAGATACTTTTTTCTTTAACTTTGATACACAATAAGAATAATACTTAATAAGTAGCAAAAAGAGAGTTTTATTGCCGATCAAAAAATCGCATATGTCGCCAGTAATGAAAAATCGTTAAAATGAAAAAAGATCTATGCTATTGATAAAATAACTTTATGACTGAAGAATAAATCAATTGCAGAAAAACACAATCTGCTATTTTTCTTTATTTTACATTCATGGCAGGCATCATCCCTTTAAGGATACATATTTTGTTAGTACATATTATGTCACAGTGAAAGGGTAAGAGTTTACAGTAGATTATTTTACGAAATATGGAGATCCTTGAAATGATATAATTACTTAACTGATTTATATAGTCTCTGTTACAAAAAGCAGTTAGGCAATTATTATACAATTTTCCGAATAATTAAACCTTATCGAAACAAATGCTTCTTTATAATACGAAAATTATTGAGATATATGTGTCAAATCAAGTTTAACCTTGTTTATTTTTTTTAATACGACACCTAACTTCAAATGAAAGCTTATTGTTTTTAGTAATATTATTTTCTACAATCCAGAAAAAACAGTCTTACGGAAAATTATTAAGAAAGTAATATTTGAAAAAAAATATTTCAAGCAATATAACTTTTCATATTTTTATAAAACTTGTGATTATTTAATCTTGACGCCTGTTTAGTTTCTCAGAAATGTTTGCGGTGGATGGACTAATTTCATTACAAATATTGATCACGGCGACCTGCGTCATCGCCAAAGTGGACAAATCGTGCCACCAGAAGGTGAAGAATAATTGAGAATTTTGTATATAAGGCTGACGGGGTAAAAATTCATCTTATGCATATAATGTTAAGTACTTTTCAAACTTTACATCAACAATCATTATGACGCGCGACAAAACATTTTCTTGACCGTTAACAATAGATTTATACCAAAGAAACTTCACATTGAATACTTACGTTTAATTGCCCACTTTTATTTCTCCGCAATAAGTCTTACTTCAAAAATTATATGCACCTAAATTTAGTAATTATTCCCTTTTTTTAAGTTGCACACATGATTAGTTAAAATCTTAAAGAAATAGTGACTTAATTACATCATTGGTTCAACTCAAATCGAATATGTTTCAAATAAAATATTGTGTTCTAAATATAATTGGTGGAATAATAACTAGTCGTAAACAAAGTAAATTATGTGAAAAAAATTAAAAAAAGTATCATTAACCAAACTACACTTCCTAATCCCCCCCTTAAATAGTGTCTTAGGCAGCCTCTCTAAAATTCTTCTAAACTTTGTTTATGATGTAGTTATTTATAAAATAATAATAATTCAGGCAGACAATAAATTTTACTAAGAAACAATTCTAAAATTGAAATATCCTTTAGCAGATTTTTTTTTTAAATTACAGCAAAATCTGATAAAGTATTCTCGCCAGTTAGTATTTCTATATGTTTGTATAACAAACAGTTAAATTATACTATTTTTTGCTGGCAGCATGCGGATAAAAATATAGTATATTTCATTTATTCTGTCTCGTTTCCGTTTCCATAATATCCACCCAACTTGAAAATTATAAAGACGGTTACTTTTAAATATAGATTTTTCGGAGCTACATTTCTAAGTACATAATAGCAATAGGCAATAGGCACTATGTTCACGCACATAATTTAAAATATTGAATGTGCAAACTCTTATAGAGTTAGCAATAAAATAAAAATTACAATACTTGGTTTTTATTAGAGAATCGAATCCATTCACCAAAACTCCGTTTCAAATATTTACTCCGCTGAACTACATTATGTATCAGAATTTGTTTCTTCTAAAATATTTTCCCAACATGTATGTGCAAATAGTATCTATTCCTCATGGTTTATTTTATGTTAGACTAATTTCTTTGTTAAATAAATAACATAGGAACAATTTAAAAATTACTCCAAATAAAACATTAATATCCAGAGGTGATATACGATGCTAAAGATTAAAAGTGCTGTAAAGACGGGGCTTGAAACAAATTCCAAATCAAAGTAATTGAACACTCCATCTCCATATTTGGAAAAACAGAACGGTTCTGTGAAACTCAGTGTAGAAATGCCTCCATAGTTGAAAGTTGCCACCATATTTATTAGTTGGTGTTGAAGTTTAATTAAGGTTTTTATTTTGATATCACTGTAATAATTTACGGAAACAATTTACTGAAAAATATTATATGTCATTAAATAATAACGTATTTAGTCATACAGAAAGAATTGACTGCTTCATTTAAACTCCTGGCAGATTCGAGACTAAGAAATGACTTAAGTAAACAGGGAAATGTGGAGAGTCTTAATAACAAGTCGCTACATGTCTTAATAATAGTCTTAATAACAAGTAAATCCTTGTCATATAACTAAATATTAAGTATGAGTCTTTACATTGCTCTAAACATACCTTAAGGTTTATCAAGGAGCGAAGTGAAAGAAAACAACTTAGTACGACACGGATTTTCGTTTAAGATACCAAATGATAAGAGGTTAGTTAAAAAAAAGCAAAATATATATAGCACTTTCTTTTATCGCAAACTAGGTTTTATAAACAATAACTCGGTGTATTTGCATTATTTCTAAATATTCTATAATTTTGCATATATCACAGAATGTTACTTGAGTGATTAAATAAAAGTAAATTAATAGGTAATAAAAATATTTTAATAATTTTATTGGAGAGTAATGTACAGTACACTTTCGTAAAAAAAGACCAAAAAGGTTTGCAAGAGCTGCAAAGTTGAGAAGCGAGCGAGTGAAAATACTGACGGCATGCTGTCGAAAATATAAGTAATTTTTAGAAATGTTATTTTCAAGTTTCTTATTAATGAGTATCGATCAAGATAGGAATAAAATTCTTTGACATAATTGTAAAACAACAAATTTTTAAAAATGTATCTACATGTAGATTGAATAAATAAAAAAAATTATATTAATGCTATGCTGTCCGTTGACACCATATTGGTTTCAAGTAAAAACTTTAGAACGGATGCGAATAAGGTCACGTAAGTGTCACATAGCAGCTTATGAAATAATTTCCAGTGACTTCCCATAGTAATAAGAATTTATATTTATCGTAAGATGTATTGTTGGAAAACTCATTTCATTCCAGCCATACAGTAATTTCATCAATATTACACGTTGATTACATATTTCCATTTCAAGGATTGCTGGCGACGCTTGCAAATTTTTGATCGTCGACATGACCCCCTTCTAACTATCTATTATTACATTACATTATTGTTTTTTTCTCTCATCAATACTTTAGGTATTGCCTTTATTCCTTTGGTATATCGATGACTTTATTTCCATTTTTAAACATAATACTATTTCGATACATCTGTTTATTATTTTAAAATTAGGTTGAGATACTATGGTCATGTTGAAAGTAAACAGATACAATGAAAGACCGATTAGAAATACTAAATGTATATAGAAAAAGTGAGTGAAAAGTAGATAACTAAGTATTTTATCAGTGAGGCATATTCACCAATTTTTGAAGATTCTAAAAAAAAGAGGAAAAGATACAAATAGAAAAACGCGTATAAAATAATATATGTATATAGGATAATCGAAAAAAGTTACCTGGTTATAGCACACTAAGTACTGTACATCATTACCAGGTTATCAGTAGTAGACACTAATTAGATGAGAGATAATTTCTTCAATATTACACACGTCTATGCAAGCTGACCAAAACGTTTGATTGTAAACTTTCTGATAAGCATATATCTCACTAAAAGTTCATTTTTAATAATCGGTAATGTTATGTTGTTGTTTGCACACTTATATAATGAGTTTTTTTGCTTCTTAATTTGCCTCAGACATGATTAAGATCTGTTTTGACGGAAGTCTCGGTAAGGCAGATGCCAGTCATTTATAGTTTATTTAGCGTTCACGATATGAAATATAAAGTATTTTCCTTGCTGACCCTGTTTCCCCAGTGTACCCTGGATTTGTTAACTTTTGCCTAATTTTACTTATCATTTGATCCTCATTAGTCCCACATCATCCAAACTCGACCACGGTACCTAGGCTTTTCATTGTTGAGGAATTCTATAGTGTACCTTTAATTTTCATACCAAATTTAAACCCATTTTTATGATAATATATTGAACTCATTAAAACGTAATCAAAAATGAAAAAAATAATTATTGGAATCAAATCAATCAAAAGAATAATCATTGGAATTTGTTGATTGTTATCAAAGATATGAGTCAACATGCAAAACAAAATTGGCCGCACCATTGCAGAATTAGGCTGAAAAATTCGAGTCCCGATTTCAATGACAGAGTCCTTGGTTGAGACCCATAATACCAATTTAAAAACAATACATCCTCTTTGTTCCCGAAATAATCGGAAGTTTTCCCTGCAACATCAGGTCGAAGGAGTTGAAATCCGGAACTTACAAGCAAAGGCACTTGGGGAAAACTTATTGAATTCAAACCGGAAAAAATTAAGGCTTTTTGTCATAGATATTGATTGATGATTTTGCGCAGAGGTGGTATCTTGGCTTTTTATTAATATTGGAAAGGTATTTTGAGAGACCTGGTAGTATATCGGAAAGGTATTTTGAGAGACCTGGTTAGTTTATTGATAATCTAGATTTGTGGGTTAAATTTTCTTTTCCTGGTCTTTTTGGAGAGACGTTGTTCACTGTATTTAGTTACTGCGCGAATTTAGTTATTTTCGTCAAATAATTTCAGTCTTAAAATGTAATTTAATGTGAAATTTGTTTGACAATATGGCAACTAGGGAAGGAATTATATAAGAACATGAAAAACGTATGATTCATTTAACCAACCATATTGGAAGTAATAAGAAAAGTTCGTTAGGTAAAACTTCATTCTATTTTTACATATTTGATATCAAAGCGATTTTAATTTTAATAAAATATAGCAAATATTTTTTTATAAAACTTGTTTATTACTTTTTATGTTTCCTGCTTTCACACTTTCAGGGAACAGGGATATAATTTAGGCTTAAACGAATTTACAAATATCTGGTAGGGCAGAGCAAGTGAACTTGTGAAACGTGCGTACTTGTTGAACGTGCGTTCACATCGTAGGTGTGCAATTAAACATGAGAATATTTTTATTAGCGAGCAGAAAGGGCCCATTCGCTAAATCATTTTAATATAATTCCAATAAAAGATGTTAGTGAAAATTTAAAGTGAAGTTTATGTGTATTTTCTAGCTATAATTATGATTCAATTTATTAAAAAATATAAATAATTGTTCTAGTCGTGATCAATGTTACGATTTTAACCGTAATTTGAAGATAAATAATTTTGATTGAGAATAAGTTCAAAATACCTTGATAATTGAATCGAAATGATATTAACTTTAAATACAAAGAATTAAATTATCAAGCTTGCGATTGACAGTGATGAACCCAAATATCTATCGCTCATTTAACGATATAAGTCGGGTAATAATAACAAAGAGTTTAACGAAAATTAAATCGGTTTCTTCTCTTAAAAGTTTTACACTTGTTTAGTTATATGAAAGAAATACCATTCTATAAATCTTTCCACTTGACAAACAACATCAAGGTCATACCATAACTTTATGGAATTTAGATTTATAGCCTTGTGTAATTAGTCAATAGAGCATTCATAAAGTTATCGGTCCTCTAGTAAAATAACATAATATAAATTTGATGTCAAAATTAAGTATTCCTTCTAATATTATCATATTCTCTTACTTTCGTCTTTCCCAGGTATAAAAACCAGTATAAAAACATATTCGTAAGATTATAAGATCTAGGAAAACCACTTTACTTTTCCCGCAGCATTTACATAGGCTTCTAAAACCTCTATATTTCCTAAGCAGTATCCTGGAATACGTTTAGTATGCACTATATTAATATATTTTTCAGTGTATCTCAGAATTTTTGTCTATCACGTAGTATTTGATGTCGTGATACAACAAAGCATATAAGTCATATGAACGAGAGTAATAAAAGATTTTAAAAATGAGAACAATTGACAAAAGATGTTGAGATCAAAATGATTGCGCGTCTTCACGGTGGTATTGCATGCGAAAAAAATGTTATTTAATAGTGTAGAAATTCGAACTAAACTAATACAATCTAAAGATATATTCAGCTTAACGACGAACATAGATAAACGCATACCTAAAGTTCGTGTAACAGATGCTATATTAATTATACGAATACCACTTTTAAATCCAAGTGCTCTTCTATCTCATTAAAAGACATTACCTACCACCGCTGCTAATCACTCGAATATAAGTTAAAGTACTCATAACACCATCAGGTGTTCAAAGTAAGACACTCGATAATATTTTTCTTGAACAATTTCCACAACGTTGGATTAAACGTTTTATTGATAATAGAGCGTTCAATGCTAATCCAAAACAAACTATATTCAGTTTCAATCATTATAACAGAAAGCTTGTTTATTAATCAGTACATTATAAGATATTTTTATTTAGTCTAAATATTACATGACATCAAGTTTCATTCAAACAATTGCAATTTTGTAACCTTTAATAGAAATTCTTTTTATAGAAAAATGTAACCTTTAATAGAAAAATGTAACCTGTAAAAAAAACTTTGTAGAAAATTATGACAATATAAAATAATCATGAAAAAAAGATTTCATGTAAAAAATATGTTCAGAGGAGAAAAAAAAATTGCATTAACAAATTAATATGGTTTTCTATAAAATGAAGGTATAAAATACTGCTATTATCCATGTTAACTGAAACATCAATCAAAGGGAATGACGTCGCGCCTAAGTAAATGTTGCCGTATTGCTTGAACTTTCTTGTGATTACGCGCTTCGTTTGTTTTCTGCATCATTTAGTTAGTTTATTTGTGGTTTAAAACATTTCAGTTATTAAGTTTTGTCTTAATAATAAAAAAACAAGGATTCATTAAGGCAAATAGTTCTAATTTGCCTGTAATTCATTTGTTGATGATGGGAGAGTTTCTTACATCAAATAAAAAACATTTGTTCATAAGAATTTCGAAATGTGAAGACTTGCTTATAAGTACATTATTATAAATATTTAATGCTAAGTACATTTAACTCACAAAAAGCTTTTTAAGACTTGATTATGTTTGAAGTTAGCTAACATACCATTACTCACAGCTCAAGAAAATCGTGCTACTTTTACCTTTAAAAAATATTGTATGTTACTCCAGTGACTGAATGTATGAATTTACAGATCCATGAAAACCCCCTACGCCTATAAACTCAAAATAAAATAACATTTTCTAGAGGGAGAGATAGTTGGAATGGAAACAAATAATTTGTTAGTTGTGTTTATTGGTGTGTTTTTACACTGAGGCACTGCACACCATTTACAAACTTTCGAATTCATTTTCACCACAAAAAATATGCAACGTAATATGATACATATTTTCTTCTTTACACATAGTGGTAATGTAATGTTTACTTAGGCGTGACGTCACAAGCGGACGTCACGACACCTGCGAGCGATTTAGCGCAAGATTCAAAGTAGGTAGAAAAAATACAATAATATGCTCTTAATTTGTTGCTGAAATAATGTTATTTTCGGAAATAATATACGCGTACATACATCACAGAACGAGATTTCAAAATTTGTCATCATGCCTTCATTACGTCTTATATTTTTTTTTTGAACTGATATTCATTTTCTAAACGAGGTTAATGAAAACGAAAGAAAATTACCGTAACTGCTATTGTTTATTAGCTTCTGATCTAACACGTTTGAACAAATTTAATATCCCAATGGAATTTATTTAAACGTGTAGTTTAAAAATGGAAGTATGTCTTGATGAAAATCTTAAAAATACAATTAACTCTATAGTTTATGTTGGGTTTGACAATAGAATAGAAATTAATAAAAAGAGGAAAGTTAATGTAAGTTAAAGTAGTAAATATATATGTATACTTTTATTTTATTTCATTAATATTTGCATATTTTGTAACGGAAAAAATACATATACTTTGGATAGATAGTTGCTTTATTTTATAATTTGTGAACTAAAACAAAACATATAAATATATGTATATATGCATATATATATATATATATATATATATATATATATATATATATATATATATATATATATATATATACATATTACATATATATATGTATATATATATATATATACATAATATGGTAGAAAATCATGAAGATTTTATTGTAATTTTTTTACAATATTTTCCGATTAAATATTTTTTTTCGTTAGTCTAGTTAAAGAATTTTTCCTACCAATGAAAATATGATTACTGAAATCTTTCATAAAATATCTGAGCTGTATATCTGTATGTTTACACTGCTTCTTTGCTGATACCTCTTCAATATTTTTCTGCCCAGTATTTATAATAAAGACTCCACTATTACTATCATCGGATAAGTACGATAAACCATCCTTTGTGGGCTTTATTATAGACGAGAAACAAGTCCAAATTGCTTTCACCTCCGTTAATTTTATCAAAAAAGTGTTCTTATAGTACAGTTATTATATGTTATAGGTCTTACATATTTGAATTTGTTGTTACATAAAGTAGGCCTTTTTAGGGATTCATTGCTGAATGGCAAAAATATTTCATCATGTCTTTTTGTCCGTCCGCATGTCAAAGCATCCTAACTCTTTTAGTCTAAGTCCTACCAACTCTTTTAGTCTTTAGTGTAATGAAATTTCACGAGAATATCTAGTTCAATTTCGTAAACACATAAATATTATGAAAGTATATAATTCAACAAGTGTTTCTTAATTTTTTTTTAATGTTTTACTCATATATCCAACTTGGAGTTGAACACTTTTTTTCTTACGGACTTCATAGAATGGAATACCAATAAAGGAGATATATTTTAAAAGACAGTCATAAATATCTAGCAATATTTCATAAATTAGAAACAAAATAGTTATCGACAACAGGCTATGCAAGTAGAAGACTTCACAAAAACTTTATAATAAGTAACTACGAAGGTAACTCCGTCTCAAATAACTTGGCTAATTTACACGGTCAGTGTTTCACTTTACCGTAAAGCAAAAACACCCAAATATCCACATCTAGCTAATTATCTTCACTTGGACCTCATGTTTATGGGACCCCAAGTTAAAAAGTATATATCCGTGTCTATGCAACATTTACATTTATTTATGGAAATATAAAAAACAAAAACAAAAATTCGTTTGCTTATTGCCTAATTAGCGTATGACAAATAAACTTTATTTGATTTTTATAAATGTAAAGGTAAATTTATAAAAGTTAATTTAATTTCATATTATATGAGATTGTGCATTCTGTTTAAAAAACTATTATTTGTAACAAAAAATTAAGTTGCCATGTTTTGTTTAAACCATTTTCAAATTACTATTGCTAAATTACAAGGTTTTCTTCAAATCTCTTTTAAAATTTGAGCTGAAAAGTTAATTCCAAACGGGAGAGTGAATTGTATGCAATTTCACTGTATCAACTGTTACCAGTTACACTGAAATTTTGCCGCCATCCCTTTTGTCTAAAAAGTTTGCGTTTTCACCCTACCACTTGTATTTCTTTCGCCATCTCCACAAACTTTGGTGTAATTAAACTTCTAAATGTTTTGGGAAAATTTATCTTTATTTTCCCTCGTCTGGTTGTGTCAGCTCACGATGTTTGAATTTCCATAAATTGGGTTAATCTGCTATGGTAAACAAATGGAGAGAGTGCGTTATTTAAAAAGTTCACTGCTTGTTCTTACGGAAAAATGTTATTAGGTTATAGCACATCGTACTTATGTGTTTGTGAAACATATTACAATGGTAGTAATATTCTACGAAGAGTTCTGTTGTTATATATATTTTTTTGGAGTTTATTGATGTTCTTACGTAATGTTTAAATATTCTCTAGCATATTCAATTATTTAAAAAAATTTCAATAACTCAAACCTTCCTGTATTTAGAATTAAATCTAAAACCAGTATTGGTTTGTATACGATTTCATGCAGTAAACTGAAGTATGATGAGCATAATGAGTAAAATAAATGATAAACTAACATGACTTGGTTAAAACGCAAATTTCTTCATGACTTTAATTCAAATTTCATTTTTTATAAATACTTTCCGAAAATAAAAGATAAAGATACGAAATATCACTTCATAAAGTGAAGGTCCTTATGGGATAAAAGATAAGAAATGTTGAAAATGTTTTGGCATAAAGTCAAATTTTAATGTATGTTTAAATACGTCTTTACAGTTGGCAAATACTTTAAAAATCAATCATTCTAATATTTACAATCTACAGGTGCAATCAACAAAGTAAGTCTATAATTAAACGTTTAAGGCTAGAAAAAAATGGCTATTAAATTACCATTGTTCAATTTAATAAGATTGACAATATCGTACGATATAAAAAGTATTGTAAATGTAGTCTTACCATACTTTAGATGAGAAACGTTGGGATTTGAATATTATTAGCACGTCTTAATTTATTTGTTATAGTCCTGTTAGCAGATAAATATGTTTGCAAAAGATTGGTTATTTACATTAATCGGTTTTCAAAAACACTTCTTGTGAAATAATACTGCGTATCGCTCTGATGATGCAAGATAATGGTGTTGCATATTCCATAATTATTTTGCTTGACAGCACCATTACGACAACAATATCGTTATTCTAAGTTAGTCAATGTCTAATATTTCACGCATAAAACTATTTTGGTACCATGTGCGTAAATTGGATTGTTATGAAGACATCCCATATTAAATACGAAACTTTGGACGGACGGATGTATGGACAGATGCAAGTTTGTTAGTCTATAAATCCATAATTTCTGAACCAATTTACACAATATTTGGCATACAAATATTATAAAACCTAAATTAACATACCTTTATCCCAAAATGACGCATTTATGTTTTACGATGTCCATTAGTAAGAATCTACACGATCACATAATATTGTCTCCAAAGACAATTTTATAAGTTTGATTGATTGCAGTATATTTTCACTATATAAAATATTCTGTCCTGCATTCCTAAATTCGAGCGTGGTTTTGTAAGCTAGCGTACAAAGTTTCCTCCTTTTTATAACTCGATTGTAAGCAAACAAATTTGTAAAATATTGGTACAAAAATAATTTGTAGGTAGGCAGATGCATAAGTTCTGTTACTCTAATCCACGCGAACGATATTACGAGCAAAAGCCAGTATCTACACAAAGCAATATGAACTTTAAAAAGGTATTTCCTAAATAGTAAATAAAACGGACAGATTTCTTTCCAAATAATGGGTTGATTGGCCTTTACGATAACGGCGAACTATTCAGATATCGAGTGTCATTGGACAACTCTAGGGAAAAGCAGGACGGATTTTAATATTATCTTACTTTCTCAAATATATTTTTATTTGCAGCTAAAAGAATGACTTTTATTATACTAGAATCATCGACCTCATAACCACTGGACGAATCATTAAAAAATCCACTATGAAACAAAGAGTATCAAAATTTGAAGTGTACAGGGGTATCGTACTCGCTTCTTATTGGCTAACGCCGTGTACAAGTTTGATTATAATAAGTCGAAAAATGCGCCAATCACATATGCTTCAAACCGCAATTGTAACGACGTAATAATATCGATAAGATTGTTCGATAGTATTTAATTACCGAGGTACGTACTATCGTACTATCGAAAATGATTCTCTGTAACGTGTAATTTTTTCTTTAAACTTGATCCAATTAATCTTAATAATAATTTTAATGTACATGAAGACGTTCTGTAGATAGTAAGAATGATGATCAATGAACTCTCTTCCATGATGAACGAATAACATAATAAAAAAAATATGAGTAGGGAATAATTGAAAGACATGAAAAATATAATGCATCAAATAATAAATTAACACATAGATTGACTAGTAAAAAAGATATAGTTATTATGTGGTTTCACATTTTTCATATTTCGTTTACAAGAGCAATAATCGATAAAAATCGACGTTTAGTTTATATCCCACACTAATGTCTTAAAAAGCCATTTCAAATAATTCATAAATATTAACTACTTGTTTTGAACTAAGTTATGTAATATAAATGTTATATATTCACAAATGAAATTTTATGTCATTCTTTTCTAAATTTGATGTCTCACCCCAACTTCTGCATCAATTAATTGCATAATTTGACATTTTCTGACACGATGCATTCGAAACCGTAACCTAAATGTAACTGACATATTCGAATTTTCGAAGATAGCGCGCATGTCGGATTTTATCTGCGTACAGCTAGCGGGGTTGCCCAAATATGACACATCCAGCGGTTATAAGGGCCGTGGCCGGAATACTAATATAATAGAAATCCGTAAATTAAACAGATATTATTCCATAATCATATCAAATCTTAATTAGATCAATATAATAGGGGTTTCTCGAAACATTAAGTATTTACCGATTCAAAGATTAATATGAACTCTAATTTTAATTTCATTAATATGTGAGTGACATCAGAGGAATTATGAAATTTGCAAGCTTCTGATGGATATCACAAGTACTATGGGACGAAATATAAAAAAATATATTTTACTGTACCATCTAATACAATAAGGGATGATAATTTATTTTCGCGCAGCCCGTATACTAGGAATTTTTGGAACAAGTCTTCAAAGTGAGAGGCAATACGTAAAACCCCAATACCATCAATCACTTAGATATATAAAATATAAAAAAAATTATAAAATATTTGTAACAGATTTATATTTGAAATATAGACAAATACGAAACCGTACTCTTTACGTGTTCCGACACTTGACCGATTTTTAAATTTTAAAACTCCTTACTTTTAAACGACTTTGTGTGTATTTTAAAGGTTTAATGAATTTATACCCTCATTTATCGTGAAAATTGTAAAATATAAAACCATACAGTTTAGGCTAACGTAATACATACATTTTTTGTAAACTAATTGCATCATTTGTAAGCAATGCCCATTAATGACAAAGTTCTGTTGTCTTTATCTTTGATTATATAGCGTTCGTTCTCTCCAGAGAATTCCGTTTTCAAATAACGCCATTTCGTAAGCACACGCGCCTTTAATCTTTTTATTTTAATACAAGCTTTTCAGAGTCACGGTTACATCAACAGGTTCCTGGGGGAAAATATCACAAAAATATAACAAATCATATACCATGTATATGATTTGTTATATTATTTTATCATTAGTAAAAATTTCAACCACACAGTAATATTTCCTTAACCTCTAAATATATTATATATTTACTATTTATCTCTAAAATGCAAAATTATTTCTTAGCAGAATTACGAAACATTATTTTTCTCGATGATAACGCTCCCGTAACTAACACTTCTGTAGCATTGTGTTTATTGCTCACCTGGTGCTTATATCCTCTTTAAAGGAAACTGCTTGCGATTGTTCGTAGATATTATACTATTCGAAACCACCGTCAAATTGGAAGGGAAACCATTCGTGTCGATATAATTTCATCAACTTATCTTGATGTTCTTTTTATTTGCAAATCGGCAAATCTATTTTAACTGTAATCTTCAATGTACTTTGAATGCCTCTGGTAAACTCATACATCGAATCAATAATGCGTACACCTTTGTGGTTATTTTTTAGTTCTAAACTTTACAATTCATAATCAACTCGAAACGCAATGGCAGAGAAAAATACAACCTAGTTTCTTTACATATAGTGCGGGATACTCTCACTCGTATTAATATTTTACATGGTCAATAGTAAGAAGAAATATTAAGATAATATTCAAGAATTACTCTAAGAAAACAAACAACAATTATTCACTTTATAATTATTCTTATATGTATTTTTTATTTCCTTGGGTTCTATTCTTTTAAAGGTAAAAACGTATTAATTATTATAAACATAACTACACGTGATCTATTATATTGCTGTACATTGCACATGCCCAAGTTATATGAATTAGATCGATTATTACATACACTTTTATAATAAATGTATTATTTCTTATTTCCAACTCATTAACTTGTTCCATTTTAAATTGTTCTATGCTTTCCGTAGTATAAACGATTATAAATGACTAATCCTGAATATGGTAATGAGAAATAGTTTAATGAAACTTCAAAATACAATATCAGTTTATGTCTAATAATATAAACAAGAAAAACAATAGCCCAAGTCAAATTAAACATTGTTTATTCCTCGAGTTTAGAAAGTTGTTTCGACATTGTTAAGTTTCATTTGTGAAGTATATGGCTTCGAAATAACGTGTGATGTGTCTCCTCAATTTGAAGAATCTGAAATTTCTTGATACTAGCATATGATTACAACTTTCAAATTAAATTAATATGGTAAACTTGAATCAGCAATTTAAGAAAACGTATCTGCATTTACAAAATCTAACATTTTACGTGTCCCAACACGTATTTGGATGTTTTAATATTTGTATTATGTGTCCAAGCAAACTGAATTATAGTTATAGTGTATTAATCCCATCGATTATTTACTGTGCACTTTTAACTATCTTTATAGGCCTCTTTTATATAAAATATTTTATGTACTTATTTCTGGTAAAGTCATATCATAAATAAATATGTGTATATAAATATAATATATCCCATGGAATAAATATGTGCAAGAATTAATTTTCTCACATTTTATAACCAAAATATGTCAGAAATTTAAATTGCTTCTGCAATCGATGATCCGAGTTAATTTAGACTGCACTAATCTTATCAATTATTTGCTTAAATGTACATGTATATTATATTGCTTTAAATATACGTAAATATACAGCTGTAAAAATAACAATTGACCTTGTGAGCGTTTAATTATAATCATGTCCCTTAACAAATGGGAAATTTTATTTCTTAAATTCAATGTTCAAAAATATATGAGAAAAGAAATTATTTGGAGTTGTGAAAAATTGGCGTGGTTTAGTAATATACTCGTAGTATATGTCACAGATGCAGGAGCCTGATTGCCAATATCTCTAAACACGCTTTTCTGGGAGTATCAATAATTGCACGAATCTCGCTATCTGTAGGACTCGAAATTAATCTAGATGAAACAAAAGCCATGACGTCAGAAACCAATATCCCTGCGTTCATAAATGTGAACAGTATTATACTCGAGCGTATAAATAACTATGTATATCAAGAGTAAAAGCTATTAATGTGTAAAAAACAGATCAACGAAGTGGACAAACGCATAGGACTGAGATAAGCGGTTTTCTAAAAATTTGAGTTCGCCTTTAAAGTGAACTTCAAGAACCACGTAAAAGTACGCATATTCAATCAATGTGTACTTATGAAGCTGAAACTTGAGCAACAACAAAATTGTCCTGCAAAAGCTTATTTTTGCTCAACGGGTGATATAAAGGAGGCTAATAAATATCTTCTTAAAGGGCTGCAACACAAATAAGTGGCTTCGGAGACAAAGCATGGTAGCTAACATTGTCAAAAGTGACGAAATTTAAATTATAATGTTTGAACGATAATGATAAGAGTTGGCCACGTCGCTTGAAAGTCGGATTCGTGGAACAAAGTTCTCTTGAAGTGGGGCGCTGAGAATGCAACATATAAATTGGGCGGCCACAAATACGATAAAAAGATGACATAAAAAAGTGATGTGCATAAACTGGATCTAAACAACCTAAAATAAAACGTATTGATGCAGACTGAAGGAGGTCTCTGTTGAGGATGCCTTATGCTGGCTGAATGGATGTGAAACACAAAATAGCTTGGTACTGATGTAACTAAAAGTAAACATAATTTTACCGGATTAAAAAAAAAATTATCTTGATTGTTATGACAAAGTAAAGGAAACATGTATTTTTTGATAATAGTTTTGTTTGAAATTAACTAAAAATATATATATTTAACTTTTCCATCTTACATTATTTGGTTTCATAAAACTAGCTACAAAATTCCATTAAGACAAAATAAAATTTTGAATTCTAAGATTTGAAATTGTTGGAAGGTAAGCGAACGGAAGAAGTTAAAGTGTCATTATACATATTTACGCAATATTACGCAAACAGTCCCGTTACGCGTGCAGCTAGACTTTTCGTTTTTAATGCTTTCGTGGTTACTTCGTGCGGATCATCTGTGTTCGTTGTATATCTTCAATATTCGTTGTGAATCGCAAGCAAAGATATTCACTTACAAGCAAAAACTCTCACAGCCCGTTATTATCATCATTTACAAAAAAATAAATTCCATATCCACGGTAAGATATATTCTATTATAATAATTCCATAGCTTTTAGGTATGAATCCAAACCATCTGACATACTTATAATTCCGAAAGAGCGAGTAGTAACAACAATAAATGTTACTACTCGCTCTTTCGGAGTTATGTTCAATGGTTGAAACTAAAGGATTTACATGGAATTGCAAAATATTTTGGATAGTTTTGGTACATAGAAAATGAACCATAAATGGAAAATTTGCGGATTTTGGCAGTTGAAGACTGCGGGTTGGTTGCGAGGTTGCGTATTCACTTTCCACTGATAACCCTTTTAACCGACACGAATAGTTAAATGAACTGAATTGGGAATATGAGCTTTGGTCATTGTTCATAATTTTCATGGAAGATGTTAGGAAAATTCGATTTCCATTTCCTATTTCTCTTTCGGTCTTTTAATAAAGAAACCAAGTTATATATAAATAACGAATTCTTCACTGACTTCGCTTTCCCCTAAAAGTGTGATTTTCTCAGCTTGAATTTTGCTTTACTCATGTTATCACGGCTTTTAAAATAAGGATAACTTGGTTTTATGGTAAAATTAATTAAGTAAAGAAGAAGTAATAATGAAGAATGGAATGATTTCTTTCCATTCTTCATTATTAAATGATTTATGAAATTAGCCACGGTTTCCTAATCGTTGTTAATTTTTGTAATTGCTTTGGAATCCTATACAGGAGACAAATCCACCTGGAGAAACCTATTAAAAGAATCTTCTTCAATTACAAATATTCTTGTCCATAATTTGTTAGCCATTTGCGATGCTAACACGTATTGCACGTTCCTTGATTTAGCGACATCTGGTAAAATAGTGATTCAAATGTTCTTTAAATACGCTGGGTATTTTGAAAAAAATGAAAAAAAATATCTTAGTAACCAAACCCCCTCCTGGATACACAACACCCCCCCCCCCTAGCCATAAACTATTGCAGCGGATGAAACCTTCACTTTATCAAAATGTATCCAAACTTAAACCACGGGGAAAAAAACACCAACTAAATCGAATTCAAAAGTTCATTGATTGCACTATTGTGACTTTAAGTAAGTAGCGTAGGTTTTTCACCAACCGTAATATTAGTATGATTTGGCAATATTTATTGTCAGAACATGCTTTACCCTCCATAATTTTGTGAGGATAAAATACGATTACAATTTCTAAGGCAATCTGTATGTTTTCGGTTTTGAAGATGAGGAAAAATAGTAAACATTACGCCTTTAAAATGAAGAGTTAGAACCCAATGCTTGAGTCCCAAAATACTAATTTAAAAACAGCAGCTCCTTAAGTAGCAGAGTTTAGATAGGTTGTACCTTTATAGCATCAGGACTGAGGGATCAAAACCCTTAAATTATAGAGTCTCTACTTGAAACACACAATGTCAATTTAGAAACAACACATTCACAAGCCTCAAGATTTTAAGAGGCAGGGTTCACACAACGTCAAGGTTTAGGAGTCAAAAATCAAGGTTATTTAACAGTAGCTCTGCTGGAGACCCACATTACTCACAATAGAACAGCAGATCCTTAAGTCTCATGATTTGGCATCAGGGTTTATGGATCAAAGATTGAAATAATAATAATAATATATGCAAACCGGGGGCCTGTCGCGAGGGTTGTCACGGGAACTGAATATTTGTATGATATTGAATATATTTGGAATTAATTTTGTAGAAATTCATTATTCACAATTAAATGAAACTACGTGATGTAGTATTATTTCTACTTTCTTTAATTACTTTTCCACGACCTAGGTTTCGTCCTGTTACATCTGCAGGTGGGCAAAGATTTGAAGATCTTTGCTAATAGCTTACCTGAAGATTTTGTAATACAACGAAACCTAGGTCGTGGTAAAGAACTTAAAGAATGTAGAAATATTACATCACGTAGTTTCATTTAATTGTGTATATGTGTGATGTTTCTTGAGAATCGTTGTACTGGAAGTAGTTGAAAAATCTATTGCAAAATTTGTACCAACAATATCAAATATAGGGAACGTGAAACTGAATAAAACCATTTAAAAACGCCGATATGTGCCTTTGTATGTACAAACGTAATACTTACCTACCTATTTACATTGTTACTTTCTTGCTACATCAAGACAAGTCAAGCGAGTCTGCACTCGATGCGTTTACAGCTCATCACTGAAGAGTTCCTGTTGTCACGTTCCATGTTCGTCATTGTACTCTGATTTTACTAAATAGGAAATATTTGACGCTCTTAGTCATGTCTTATTAAATTACTATTAGACTTATATTATCCAAACTTGATCCTGTGCTTGTACTGTTTAGCGTTGTGGAGTTAACATATATGGTGTATCTTCAATTTTCATGATCAAATTTGAACTAAATTTTCATGGCTGCATAATATATATATATATATATATATATATATATATATATATATATATATATATATATATATATATAGCGTATATATGTAAAAAAAATTAAAGGCAAATACAAGTAAAACATTAATAAAATTCAAAAAATTATCCAAATTGCTTGAAAAATACCAGAGCTATTACATAAGATACACAAAAAATACAGTTGCGTTGAGAACCATCTACTTCACTGAAATTTGTTAAACAGTATTTATTCATTCGTTTTCAGATGTGCAAATAATTTGTACACCCATAATTTACCTTACTTTATTCAAAGAATTTCCAAATCAATAAAACCATGACGTTTATCCTTATCTCAGTGAAATTTAAATAATAACTACACTTACATACAATACATCAAGAATCCTCATAGATATTATTTAAAATTAATTAATTTTCGATTTTATTTAGTATCAAATTTTGCTGACGATTTCGGCTGGACGGATCATAAGCTGTACATTAAATATATTTTAAGCTAAATAAATACATAAAAATGTTTTAATTTGTTGTGCTTTTACATTAAATCAAGGTGAAACCTACTATTTGAACGAATCCAATATCCACCTAGTCACTGCAACAAAGGCAAACAAACAGTTTCAATAACAAAATAATTTCTTCAATAGATTTAGATTTCGTATCGTATCAACGTTCGTGCAACCAAAAAAACATAAAAAACCCTTCGCTTTTGGCCCCGCCAAACCATTCTCAGATCGATTTTTGCAGATATCGAGATGAAACAAAGCCAAAAGTATTTCTAATACGTTATTTTATGAATTTATCACTAGATATAAATACACATAATTTTATTTCAATATGTCCACATTTTTTTTTTTATTTTTCTTCGACAGTAATCCTTGGAATACGGATTCAAATGCCATGCAAAAGGTAAAGAAATACAACTGCACATCTATCGTTTCCATCCACACAGCGAGCTATAAAATAAGTGACAGTTAGTATCGTATTATTCTCTACTTTTTCCCTCCTAAATCCATATTGGTTTCCAGAATATTTTGGGTGTCCCTTAAATATTTTGTAAAATGTTAATTTATTTTTAAATGGATTTACTCAGAATATTTATTAATTAAATCGATCAATAGCTGTTAATATCAGTTTTGTCTTCTTAGTAAATAAATATAATACGGTGGTGGTATAATACGGCGGTGGTGGTATACAAGGTGGCCATTTAAACTCAACTGGAAACTGATTTTATTCTATCGTATTTCATTTAAATACACGAGACAGAGCTAGAACAATTTCCTCGCCTTTGTGTTATTTAACCGTCCTTTCGCATAGTCTGTATTTCTCAACTATGTCTTGTTCGCTTTTATTTGAACCCGATAGTATTATGCTATGAAGTCTTTCACCGATCTTGGTAAGGAATTTCAGAAATACATTGGTTGTGTCTGTGCTAACAATCAGTGTTCCAGCTACCTCGGTCCAATTCGTCACTTTGTTTTATACCAGATATTTTTTTAACATTTTCAATATAGCTTTTACATCATAGTTTTTCATGGTCTTATAATTGGATTATATTTTGTCCTACAAGTTTTATAATAATTGGATAAATGTATGTTTTCAATGTTCGTAATTTATCTTCGTATTTATCTATTTTATGAATACTATATACCAAGCCTGTTATTATCCAAGACTTCACTTCTTTATATTTTATGGTGATTCGATATTAATAACTGTTTCGTTAGCCTTACTTGAAAATATGGCAACTCTTTCAGATTTGTTTTTATGCTTATAATTGAAGTAATATTCTTTTCGGTTAGGAATTTTTTGTAACCAGCATTCCATAAGTACAATCACATTATCAATCATCAATTCCACGTTACATGTATTAATATTTCAAAATCATCAACGTGTATAATAATGCTGCGAACGTTTAAATTTAGTAGATGTTGCTTATAATATTTTTCTAAAATACTTCTCCATAATTTGTATTTCTGGAGATTTTTTTAAGATCCGCAGATTATCAATTTCCATTATTTACAAACAATTATTATCATAAGGTATACATAGCCAGAGTTAAATATTCCGAATATAATATTCCTCAATAACTGTTAGCTTTACGCATGTCCATAAGGACATAACAAAGGTAATACGTACGTCTTCATGCACACTAACACTACTCAAACTATTAATTATGTAACAATCGTAACTGAGGCAGTGATATGTATTATTTTTAATAAATAATAATAAAATCTAAATAACTATGTTCAATGGACGGTAACCCCAAGTATAAAAAACTGTAATTTTTAAGATAGGAATGACAAATGTTCGTTTATTAAAATAAACTGACTTTAGAAAGTATGTGGACTTAATATATATGACAAATTTTAAAAGATAATACGAGAGTTAATGTTATATACATATTTCAAGGATACCCAAGCATACATACAAATGGATGAAATAGTAAAACCTTCGATTAATATTCAATATACGAAACTGTACGCATACAATAGAATTTAAAACATAGTACTATATAATTAAAACAGTACAATACAACATAAATACATATATATATAATAACAATATGCGCATATATATTAATGTGTTTATATAAGCAAAAAAACGACATTTAGACACCATCAATACAAGCATACTTACACGAAAACCAAATGTTAATGGAATTTGAGATATATATATATATATATATATATATACTCGTACCACTATTTTCAATATTTTTCAAATAATAAAGAATAGAAAGTTTATCTTTTGTTGAAAATACTTGCACATTGTTGATCTCCAATAAAGTCACTTATTTTATTTCGACCCCGCTAAGCTATTTCCAACTCTGAATTGTTAGTAGCCGCCAGAAGTTCAATTATATGATCAGGCGGGTTGTACCCCGATAGAACTTGGGCAACGATGGTGAACAGTGCGTTGTGGTGATGTCGCGTCAAGAAATGCACAGGGATGGTTAACTTTGCTGCTCGTTTCCTCTTCTCTTACTGTGCCCCGTAGTCTTTCAAGCAATTTACTTCGGAAGAGCTAAGTTCGAATACACTGTAGTTGACAATTTAATCTACTAGCGTGTGTGAATCACGCTCGTTGGGCGATATAACTTTAATTTCCATTGTTTTCTGCTTAAACCAGAGCGCTTTATCTAAAATCTGTTGAGTAATTTTATCAACCGTCTTCTTAAAATATTCTATCCAGTTTTTTTATATTTTCCATGATTTTACCAAGTTTGTTTACTTCCACCAGTTTATCTTTATCACAACAGAAACTCATTCCCTTATCAAATTCGTTCAATACATCAATTTTTAGGGTTTTTATGTCCACAATGTCCTTACGCAAAATTTTTATGTCTTTTATTTTTTTGTAAAAGAAACACAATTTAATTTTTTTGCTAGGAATTGGAATATCGAGAATATCGATCACATACTAATTACGTATCCTATTGTTGTTTTCTGTCTTCTGGTGAATGTTGCACTTGCACATCTTGCAACGACATTTAATTTGATTTATCGGCAATAATTAATTGCCGCCTCATATTAAACTAGCAATGTAATGTGTAAACGGTGAAACTTTTTAATTTAGTATTTTTAAAATCAAAACGGAACAAGCGAAACATCTTGCAGCGAAAATAATAAAATTGTAAGCAACGTACATAGTTTAAGTATTAACGTGTATTTTCAAATCATTAACAGATAATATTTCATTCGGCTGTGTTAACCGTTTCACAACTTATTTTCTTTTAATTGACTTAATCCAGCCAGTACAAATATTAAACATTTATTTAAAACTTTTATTATGCGAAATGCTTCAATTTAAACAACGACCGACCAAATGATATGAAATTTGTGTATGCAAATTCAACGAAGTTTAAAACAATAATGACATTAAAAACACAAAATTCGTGACTGATATTATGGAGTTCGATTGAGCTCCATTATAAGTTGAGCCTATCGAATACATTTTCGGACGACTTAATACATTGCCGATTGAAATTCCTACAGAATATCCATCGAAAGCGTCCCATTATCTCTTGTTTTGTTATTTTTCCCCCATTTCGAATGAATAAAATACCCTGAATATATCAACGTTAAAGGTTTGCTAAATTTTTTGTCAGTCAGAGGTTGGTGATTAATTGAGCTACCCTTAAGTTTGTGAATAAAGTTGAACAACTTGCTTAAAAAAATATGGAAACTGTGCTATTATTATTAAAAGTTTGTATGAATTTCATGAATTAAATAATTAACAAGATAAATATTAAAAATAACTCTTAAAAATATTTTGTTTTTAAACTACAATACGCAGGTGCCAAACAAAATAAAATAACTTATTTTTCGTGAGTATAGAAGGCGAACACTAATAAGATAAAAGTGGAGAGATGGATATATCACATGCTAGCGAATTTAATTCTATTAACATGTTCATAATTTGTGATGTCGAAAACACTTTTTTTTATTTTAACGGCCAGACAAGAGCAGTGGCCATAAAGAAGAAGTTAAATTAATCAATATTAATGTTAGTAAAACTTTTGTCTTCTGAGAATTCGCGTCCTAGAAAAATATTTTGAGCGTATTTCTAAATTTTGATGACCTTCGTAGAAAGACACGAATATCAAACATCGTTAAAAAAGGTTCCGTAAAATTTGTTTTTGTAGCTTCATTATTGTAAATATATGATAAACAATACAGAATTGTAAAAATAAACAAGCGTATGCTTTTTCCATTATTGAAAGTTTTATATGCTTATAGAACTTGCTTGTGGATGCAAAATCAATTCCTCACAGGCAAGGAAAGTAATTTAAACAAATAACTATTTGACAGACTAACAAATATGAATATCGGAAGATATAATTTTTTGAGACAAGTTTTAAATACGTGTCGAAGTAAGTTCTTTGTATCCACGAGTGGGTTTTTATCTAATTCTGAAACACTCAGGTAACCAATGTAACAATTTTTACATTTTTGTTTTTATTAAAATATAAAAAGGAATCATACTTGGAAGTAGAAAGTATGAATTGTACTCTATATGTAATGTATATTTAAGAGAGCCATACGACGCCCTTTGGTATAAAGTGCATCGAAGATATCCATAGCACTGCCTCTGTTATATTTAAATTACGATAGTGCAAAAGTTGCGACACCGCAATGCAACAGTCACAAATCGTTATTCGACTTATACGTGACGTAAACTTAGCAATGCTTAACGCAACACCTACGTTACGCTTTAACGTACTTCCAAACTTTGTCAGTGATGAGTGCGTGGCCAATAACTACCGACTTTTGTCGGAGAATTTCGACGACCGACGATTTTAGATGTTCCGACTTAACGTTGACTCAACGTATATGTCAAAATTCGCTCGCCGTGGCGTTGCACAACCTTGCGCAACATAACACAATGTATCATAACTAAAACTAACTTAATGAAATATAATTTTATCCGAATTAACGTAGCATAAATTAATATAATAAAACAAAACATAACTTAATAGAACCTGACACAATGCAACGCAACAAAACACAACACAATGCTGCACGATGTAAAGCTATGTAACATAATAGAACATAACATAACCTACATAATATAATTTATGGTTATCGCACAAATATGTTTATTTTAATTTATTTATTGGTACCCTTTATAGTGTGGAACTTTTTTGGTAAGGAATATCTTTATAGGCAT